>SNQJ01S0004521.1:86856-124205 GCA_010110895.2 Picea sitchensis
GGGGAAATTTTCATAATCCTTATCAGAGCATTCCTGGTGGAATGATGCCCAACTCCTCTTATACGAATCATCCCGGAGAGGGGCCTTAAAATTCCAGACAGGGTTTTGTTCCGTACCAGAATCCTGGATGGAATGCAGTTCCTAACACACAATATTTCGCAAGAGGGTAGGGCCAGATGTCGCAACCCCGTCTCCCTTTTTTGGCCACGCTTAATCTGCCAGACTTGTCTAAGTTAATGAATGACTTGGTGAGTCATGATCCCACATGGCCCCTTTTCCCTACCAAACTTCCGTCAGACATTCCAAAGTTTGAATGTAAGAATGGAGAGGAACCTGGTGATCACGTGACTACTTTTCACCTTTGGCACTCATCGAATTCTCTGAACCATGATTCTATTAGATTACGATTGTTTCAACGCACTCTCATTGGAATTGCATAACAATGGTATATTGAGCTACCTAGGGGGACATACAAGTCATTCCATTAGTTGGTTCTAGCCTTTCTCAACCACTTTCAATTTCCCATTCGTTACGATGTTGGCCTTGAACTTTTGTCGACTCTACACCAGGGTACCGACACTTACATCATAGACCATATCCAGGAATGGCGTAGACGGAGGTAGTTGATTAAGACTCCTATACCCCTGACATTTCTTCTAGAATTGTTCCTAAAGTCTTTGCACACTCCTATCTTGAAGGACGTTGCTACTTACGAGGTCTTCAACAAGGAAGAAACTATATTTAGAGTGGGAAGACGGTAGAGGTGGAAGTAGAGGTAGTTGATGCACCTCTCAATTATAACCTGTTACTAGGTCGCAATTGGACCTATGCTATGGCCATTGTCATATTGTCCATCATCCTTGTACTTTTTTTTCCTCATCAAGGGGAGATCATGACTATCGACCAGTTATCCTTTGTGTACTCTAGTCCTAACTCATTTGTTGGACCATCGATCCCTGTGATCGACAATTCTCAGCCGGCAACTGATAATATCAGCGTCGGAATGTATTCTTCCCTCATGGGTACTTTCAACTTCTTGGCTGATTCACCACGTTTACACCATGTCTAGTAAGCCCACTTCTGCAGGGAGGTGCATTCCTTTCCGCACTTCCTATTTTAGTGATCCATGGACCCTACCTTCTCCGACTTCGTCGTGTGAAGGACAGTTGCATGCTAGCATGGCTATGCCACTATCGGTAGTGGAGATTGTGTATCAATTTGTTCTTGACTCTTTCGTCGATCATGATCTTGTTACTTTGCAGAAGGATGAGGAGGATCATGTTCTTAAGCCTGTATGGGCCACCTCGTTATCTTGTTCACATGATTTCCTAGATGAGACTTTGCCTTCAGACAAAGCCATGAATGGTTCTGAGATACCTTGGGATAACATGTATCATCGATCCTATTTTCTCCAAAGTCTTAAAAGAATCCAGCAAGATGACTTTCGGTCTACCCTAAGTGAGATAGTCGATCACATTATAGTTCCACTTGATACGCATGGCATTTATGCCGAAGGAAATATGGCGAGTATTTCTCCTACCATCTCGATCGATATCTCTCGTACCCCTGGCAAGATTGAGAATGTAAATATAGGTGTGGATTGTTCACGAGAATAAATTATGATCTACACCGATCTCTTCAAAGAATTTCGAGATGTATTTGCTTGGTCATACGAAGAGATGCTAGGGATCGACCCTCGGATTGTCGAACATGAGATTAGAACTTACTCGGATGCTAAACATGTTCGACAATGTCTTAGAGTTGTCAATCCTAGGAAGGCCCCTGCTATTAAGGCAAAGGTGAAGAAGTTGCTTAACACTGGCTTCATCTACCCAGTTCCCTTGACCGAATGGGTATCCAATCCCATTCCTGTGAATCAAAGGCAAGGAACCATCCCTGTGTGTATCGACTTTCATGACCTGAACAAGTCTTGTCCTAAAGATAACTTCCCCACGAATTTCATTGATTAGATTCTCGATGAGTGTGAAGGAAGCGAGATATTTTCTTTTATGGATGAATTTTTAGGCTATAACCAAATCCAAATCAAACCTGAGGACCAATACAAGATGGAATTTATATGTCCTTGGGGTACTTTTTCATACCAGAAAATGCCTTTCAACCTTAAAAACGCCGGAGCAACCTTCCAACGTGCCATGACTTTCGCTTTTCACTATCTCAAGCACATAGTCAAAGCCTACCTGGATGATCTTGCTACTCACTCTCGCAAGAGAGTGGATCATGTTATACACCTTCGGCTAGTTTTTGAAAGATGTTGTTACTATAGAATCTGGCTAAACCCTCATAAATGCATCTTTTGTGTTAAGTTTGGTCGTCTCTTAGGATTTTTAGTTTCTAAGACTGGGATCATGGTAGATCCTCTTAAGGTTGAGGAAATACTTTAGTTGCCTCCCCCGTGCACAATTAGACAGCTTCAAGGTTTATAGTGAAAATCTAACTTTCTACGTTAGTTCGTAGTGAATTATTCCAATATTACTAAGGTTTTCATGCGCCTCTTGAAGAAAGACACCCCCTTTATTTGGGATAAGCGAGCCCAGGAGTATTTCGACACTTTGAAGAAAGCCTTGGTATCGGTCCCTCTACTGAAATCTCCTGATTATAGTAGAGATTACCTACTGTATATTGTCGCGTCTACAGAGACGATTGGTATGGTTCTAGTTTAGGAGGATGATGAGCTCCATGAGCACATCATCTACTATCTCAGTTGAAATTTAGTTGGTCCTAAGCTTAATTACTCTCACGTCGAAAAGCTAGCTTTGGTTTTCGTTCACGCAGTCCAACGCTTACGTCACTATATATTACTTTGCAAGACTACGGTGGTGGTCGATGTCAATTCGTTTCAATACGTCAATACGTCTTTACTAGACATATCATCGAGGGAAAATATAATAAATGGATTGTCATCTTACAAGAATTTGATCTTGACTTCGCTTCGGCCAAGTCCAAGAAATCACTAGTTTTTGTAGAGTTAATATCTGATTTTCCATGATTAGACGAGGATGTTGTCCATGTTGATTCATTTGCAGATGAACACATTTTCCTTGTCTCATCGTCCGATCCCTGGTATGGAGAAATTGTTTTATATCTTCAAACCTTGAAGTTCGCTCAGCATCTCTCACGAGATGATCGACGGTGTGTTAGATACCAAGCCAAAATGTATACCATCATCAGTAACACTTTGTATCTCTGAGGAGTAGATAATATCTTGCGTCGTTTCTTAACTCAAGACGAAGTCGAGTTAGTCCTAAACGATTTCCACAAAGGGGCTTGTGGTGGTCACCTATCCGGGATTGTGACAGCCCAAAAAATCCTGTGAGCCAGTTATTTCTATCCCACTATCTTTAAAGATTGTATCGAAGCGGTTAAGAAGTGTCACTCATACCAATATTTCACTTGGAAAATGCTCTCGC
Source organism: Picea sitchensis (assembly GCA_010110895.2). NCBI lineage: Eukaryota > Viridiplantae > Streptophyta > Pinopsida > Pinales > Pinaceae > Picea > Picea sitchensis. The sequence continues at coordinate 90,285 of SNQJ01S0004521.1, forward strand.
ATCCATCCCCTCTTCACCCAGTGATCACCGTTGGTCCCTTCACCAAATGGGGGGCATATTTCGTCGATTGCAAACCAACTTCGGTTGGGGGAATCAACACATTATCATGTTCATTGACTACTTTACTAAGTGGGATGAGGCCATTCCTACTGTCTAATCCAATGGGAATACTGCAACCTTCTTCATGTTCAACCAAATTATCGCCTGGTTCGGTATCCCGAGTGAGATTGTCATTGATCATGGCAGTCACTTTCAGAATGAAATGATGGTAGAACTAGCATCTAAGTTGGGGTTTAGACACGGTCATTCATCCCCTTACTACCCCTACACAAATGGGAAAGTTGAGGCCGTCAAAAAGTCTCTCAAGACCAATTTGCAAAAAACTGCCAGTCGGAGTAATTCCAATTGGCACATCATGTTATATCCCGTGCTTTGGGCATACCGAACCTCAGTTAAGACTGCCACCATTTTTTCCCCTTTTTAGTTAGTGCACAATGTGGAGTCGATCCTTCCTTTTGAATGCGAAATCTCTTCTCTCAAGTTGGCAGTAGAGCTCCTACCTAACACTTCAGATTTAGAGTGACACCTTGTGCACCTAGAGAGTCTTGACGAGCAGTGTCTAGACGCCTTTACGGCTATCGAGGAAAACAAGAAATGTGTCAAGGTTCAGTACAACAAGTCTATTTCTCCCCAATTGTATGTCGAGGGTGACTTGGTCCTCTTGTATGATCAAGACAAAGAACCGCTAGGGGCGGGCAAGTTTAAACCCATGTGGCACGGTCTTCACATCGTGCGACGTGTCCTAGAAAAAGGAGCCTACAAATTAGAAGATTATGAAGGGAATAAGTTGGCCAAACCTAGAAATGGGATCTACTTGAAAAGATACTACGCTTGAGCCCTAGGATTGGGTGGAACTCTTTGTATACTAATGTAAATTTAGTGTATATACATCTCTTTCATCCTTTTCTTTTGTCTTTATCTTGCTTGTCGAGTTTTCCCTTTGTTGGCAGATGTCAACGGAGTCTTCGGTCTACCTAGGATTCGCAAATGGAGCCAGTCATCATACACTGAACTTGGCTTCCGCTGCTTGGGTGGTTTACTCACCCGAAGGTCTGTTGGTGTCTTCAGGGGGCGCATGCCTAGGGCCATCCATGAATAAAGTGGTCGAATATAGCATCGTCATAGAACTTTTGCACGATGTTATCTCGCATCGCATTTTCTCTTTAGAAGTTCGCCTGGATTCCTAGTTAGTAGTATGTCAGTTGAACGGCCGTTACTGCGTGTGTGATCCTACTTTACTCTGTCGATTCCTACGGGTACATATTTTAGAACAAAAATTTGATTTTATTACATATTATCACATTCCTAGGAGTTCTTATCATGTATTTGATGCCTATGCTAACTACGTTTTAGATTTCCATTTGTCACATTAATAAAGCAAAGAAACCATTAAATCAATATACACATTGTAAGATGTAAGTAAATCCGAAGGTCCTTTTTTTATATATTTCAAAATATGGTGTTTATATTACAAAATTGGGGCTAAAACCCTCAATACACATCTACATTCAGTATACATATCCCACGAAATTTATGCTTGTGGCGTTGGATGTGTGTCATGGTAGAAAACCACGGCATTTGCGAGACACCAGAAGATTCGTACCCATGCTCTAGGTACACCAACCACCTGTCGTTGCATGGCTTCAGGTAGATCCTCTACCTGAACCATAGGAATCCTCTGTGTCAAATGAGACAAGTTGCCCTGCACATTTTGTAGGACTCTCTTCGCTTCTCCTCCTACCACCTCATCTCCTCGGTTCCTCCGTCTATGTCATAGGAATCCCTCTATCCATCACGAACCCACGTCTGTGATTACACAAGTGTCTATTTAATACTCAAACACCATCCGAAAAATATTTTTGTTCCTTAAATACAAAAATACAAAAAAATGAAATATTTAAAAATTTGTTACATATATCACCGTAGGCAGCCCCTGGTGGAAGTGGCATATCAGGATCTCCTCAGAAATCGATCCATGTATAGGGATAGTCATCCAGCGCAATGATATTTCGCCGCCACCAGAAGAAAAAATCATCATTGTAGGGTGTGGTCACCCTACCTCCCCCCTGCCATCTCATGACCTTGATCCACCATACCATGGCTGGATCGTGTGGTCCTCTAGGGAGAACCTCCACTCTAGGTCCCAGACCTGGAACCCGCTCGAAAAAGAAGATGCAAAGAATAGAGGCAAACCCGAAGTTTCGCTTACTCCCTTGTTTTCACTCCTTCAACTGACCTTTCATATTGGTCAGCAGTGAGGTACACCAGTCGTAGACAGTGGGTCTAGCACACTCTACTATGTAAAACATAAGTGGTCTCGATGCTTGATGCAACGAGGCCGAACCTATGATCCTGGTAAGCATGAGCACTATGATCTTCAAACTGAGATTACTTATTGCCCAGATGGGGACTTGACTTCCCACCTTGGGAGTCCCTGCTATACAGTGGGCATTGATATACTCTTTGATCTTCATCCCACTCCCTACTCTGTGTGACTTGAGGTTCACAACCTCCCCTCGGCGTGATAGACTAGTCAAGAAGTATATGTCCTCTACTTCGATCCTCAGTGGTTGTCCATCGAGGATAAATCTTTCACTATCAGGGTCCCAGTAACCCACCAACATCTCTAATAACCTCACTTGGGCCCTCATTCCTTTGAGAGCCCAAAATTTGTGCAAAACACATCTTTCTAAGGTTGTTTGAGCCACTAGATCTCATTCAACCGCTGCATCCACCTCCTCATGTTCTCGCTCTCTCCATTCCAAGACCATCCTGCAAAAACAAAGTAATTTTTTGAGTTACAAACCCTTTTTTGACCATTTGGGTACCTATACGCGGCCTTATTTGCACACAGTCGCATGTAGGGATTGATACACGCTCCCTGTGGTTCACACAGGGACATATACCTCATCATACATGCAACCTTAACAAAGGAGACCCACGTACACCAAAAATCCTAATTTACGCCCTCAAAAACTAAAAAATCGGAACCTAATTCAAAAATGTAATCCCCTGAATTTGAAGAATATGAAACGAAGAGTTACTTGATCCAGACGGTTCGTGATTTTGTTTCCCGATGCTCCTATAATCACCGTTTGAATCTTGGAGGTATTTTTGGTCCAAATTGCACTATTTGGGTAAAAATCAAAATGATACAATAATTTTTTTTATTTTATTACTATTTATAAGCTATTTTTACACACTTTATATAGTTTCATGCTATTTTTTAACCTAATGGACTAATTCAAGTGTGGTTTTGAGTTGGTTTGTTGTAGTTTTGACTCAGTTTTCTTGCGGATTTAAACGTCATGATTGGTCGTTCGTCACCTCGGCCAAGTATTTTCATAACCTAGAATATAGGATAGGTATCCACTCCATCGTGCATTTTTGCATTATCCTTTGACTACCGCATTTTTTATGACTTAGGTACAAACCCATTTGTTGCGACACAAAACCTTCCGTCTATTATAAGTAGTGCCGCTAATAAATGGTAGAGACTTACCAAACATGGGTGCCCTAGTTAGATCCCCTTTGTCATTTGGTGCCCATGTCGAGTTTTTTCCTTAGGACCGGGAGTCCATTATAACTTGATACATGACTTTATAATGAACCTCATTTCTCATTCATGCACATGCGGCCTTAGTCCCCGAGGACTCCCAAAAATGAGTCTTAGTTAAGCTCTATTCTTACTCGTCTAAAAACAAAAAAATTGTCGAGTGATTTGTCCCTTTCACACTCGTTAAAATAGATTTGAAAGGTCATGAGTCTTAGTTAAGCTCTTTTCCGACTCGTTATCAAAAATAGAAAATATCATCGAGTGAACTTGTCTTTTTCACACTCGTAAATTGGATTTGAAAAGACATCTATTTGCCACAAGTTTACCCCTTTTTCACACCAAGTAGACTACAAGACATAAAAAATGATATTTTTTGGCATTAAGTTGTGATTGCATCTCATGCCCTCGCTTGCAGTATTGAGCCTTTAGCTAGTTCTTGCTTTGCATTATAAATTGTTTCTAAGCAGTTTTGCATCCTCAACCAAGCAGAGCCTTGTTTATATCCTTCACAATTTGACACCCTATACCCTGGAGTAAACATCACCCCGAGTGTCCATCTCCCACAGGCATTTCCATGCATTAAGCATAGGTAAGTTCCACTAGGGTACGTTCCACTGCTGGAACTAGTTTTTCTTACTTGCGAGACTCGTTTCCTCCTTTGTATCATAGCATTCATTTTTTATGAAAAAACAAAAAAAGACGGGTGGGAAGGGAGTACTATATTATAATTGGCAGCATTCATGTCACCTTTGAACATAGCACAAAATTATTGAGTCCTTGTGTCATCATAATTTTGGGTTTAGCATGGCCTTAGGAAGCTGATCTCGTTATAGAGTTTTCTTTACCGACTGGTTACTCTTCCAGTCCCTATAGAGAACATTATTGATGCCTCCTGCATCTAATAGTCACATCATTGAGTCTACGTTGCCGGAGTCCACCATATGTCTCATGCTCTTGTTCAAAAGAAGTCTCACAACCTACGTCGGCCACTCCTCAAAAATCTTAACTTTGCATGTCGTCCATACCCTCAGTTTGTCTCAGAATCACATGATACTATGGTCTTATCATGCACCCTGGCCCTACTTGCATCATCGATAGGCCAACTTGAACCCATCAATCGACATTTCATCATTGATCGTTGACTAGGTGGTTTCCCTTGTGTTCAACGGCAAGACATATATTCACACTTTGGGATTCATGCAGTGTCTTGGATGCCATTAGCCTTATTGGTGTTTTCCTCGCCTTTGTCAGCAGTTTTCATCATTGACTTCTATTCAGAGGGTATTTTTCGTGTATCGCTTGCAATTGATACACGCGAAAGATGCACAGGATCGTTGGTTCGTGAACATGTTCTTCTTCCGATCTCCACCAAATCATGAAGCTCATGCTTTGTTCCTCGTGTTGACTGATGAGAGATGACTTAATTATCTCCTTTAAGCGGGTTTCTTTCCATCGACTTCAGATCATTTATTCTTGATATGGGACCTAGAGTTTTATGAGTACCTTGAGGCTTGCAGTCATTAGTGGCAGGCGCTCTCGCCATTGACAGATGGGAATACATCAATGCCTCCTGATCAATGGATTTATCAAGTGTTCAACACTGACTCCTTTATTCACACTTGTAGGAATGTACTCGATGCCTTGATACCTACTTTCATTATTGGTATGTTGTCTCGCATTTGTTAACAACATACCTCAATGACCGATAATCAAATGATGTCTCATTATGTTCGACCTCAACTCCTTTATTCACATGATGTAGAATTGTACCCTTGGCGAATACTGTAGAAGACTTGAATACATCACTATGTCGTCGTAGCTTTCCTGAGTTGTTGCTTCCCTTTCATTGGACCAGCACCTGTTCGACTTTAGTGATCATGGGAGATCAGATTGTACTCCATGGTATACAGATATCTTCAGATTAATTTTGAGACTAGTTTCACTGGGCCTTGTTCGTGACTATGACATATTTTGGCATATAACCGCAATTGTATCTGCCTATTCATGGCCACAAACACTTATTTGGTATATTTTCCGCATGTATATGCATTGTATTCTTATAAGCCATGTATGCAAAGTCAGTAAAGAATGTAATAATCCATCGAGTTCATCCAGTTGGTTCTCTACCACTCTACTCCTGGGTTATTTATAATGTATTTCGGCCATCGCAGATACTCCTCTAATCTCACACATTAGGGGGCATCTGTTATAGCAAGATTTTCCTCACCATTTCTATTTTGCACAAAGGACATTTTTCAATTTCCCTGTGCAGACTTATCATCCCTTTTTGATAAATCCAGAGCTAAAAATAAACATTTTTCCACATATACGCACCCTATCAACTATACAAAAAGTGTATACGTACTGCTCCACTACAACCCGCATACATCGGGATTTGTGCCAAAAAATATAAAAATGGAGTCGGGTTTCCATGTCACGACAAGATATCTCTAATCCTTGGCCTTCCATATAATGGAAATGTTCTGAATCGGCCCTTCAATTTCATTTTGAAGGCTATAAGAGAACAATTTCGAGCTATGGAAAAGAGAAGAAAGCATTCAACTTTGAGAGCAAAGCTACTCTGGAGAAATTACTTCATATTGAGTCTGCATCCCTTTGTCCGTCAAGTCTGAACACAGTGTTTAGCCCCCAAGCTCTTTCCCTATTGTTGAAAGAACCTCGGTGTCTCTCTCCTTTGAGCTTGCCTTTGGTGGAGGATTGAAGTGATGGAGGCCCAGTTGAAAGGAACTTGGTTCCTTGGTTTTGAACCGTGCCGACATGGAAGTCTGTAATGTCGACACTTATGTTGATCAATTATTAATAGAAATACTCCTTTCCCGTCCTATTGGTATCGTGAAACTATATGATTATTATCCATGGGCATGTTTGTAATGTTTATTAACGGATTATGCTATCTTATGTGCTAACCCCTTTACATTATCACTATATACTTGCTTTTCTTGTTTGTTCAGAACTTGTTGCAGGTATAAAGCTTTGGGTTGAAGTGCTCAATGGTGTAACATCCTCAAACGTTGGATCGAGGTAGGCCTCTTTCTTATCTTGCACATTAGTTTATATAGCATATAATGGAATTGAGTTGATTTCTGCAGTCATACATGTCTATTGTGGTTTACCCTTGGCCATAGAGAGTTTTTCCCTCATAACATGTGCGCATCAAACTTCTGTTTAGGTATTGTATTCTTCCTGACCCACTGGTACTGATCCTAATCCTTCTTTGTTGCATCTTATCTTTTTTTGGCTCCAACTATATTAACTATTTTGATATTCTTCCCATCCTCTTCTCTGTTGTCCACGGAAATCCACTGGACATATCTTATTGTTTTGGTTTCTCTTGTCCTGTATCTTCACTAGAAGTTTCGGACAGTATTTATCTCATGGTTTGTTGCACGATAATACATACATTTCGCAGGTGGTTCTGAACAATCTCTTTCATAGTGTCTAGGTTTCTGACAGTTGTGACAAACTATAGGTCCTCGACCTCCTCCAAAGCCTCTTCCTCCTCTGCCTCCTCCTTTGAAACCTCCTTAGTTACCCTAATTATCTTTGTGCAGTGTACTATACTAAGGTCCTTGATTTTACTGTGCATGTGCATTATTGTACTATGGTGGAGCTGCACACTATTGTGCGTTGTTATATTGTGGTGGTGCTCCGAACTATTGTGCATTATTATACTGCAGTTGTTCTTGAAACTACTGTGTGGTATTATACTGTGGTTGTTTTGCATTATTATACTGTGGTTGTTGCACATATTGCATTGTCATTAACTCAGCCTACACCCTATATGCATTTGATGTCCCCTCCTTCATTATTTCCAAGGTTCTGCAGTCCTTGTCTTCATGTCCAACTCACTTGCAAAAATTACAAAATGTACTCTTCGGTATTGTCTAATACTTCTGCATCATGGAACAATTATAGGGATCCTACCCATGTGTTTTTCATATCTCACACTATGGTACTCCCTATGATAACATATTTGGAATACCTACTCCTATATATTGCGCAAAGGTTGGGCACTCGTTCTTATGATGACCTTTTGTTCTGCAAAATGTGCACCAAACATCTTCCCTCTTTTCCTTTCCCTTATTCTGATTTAACTAAAATGTTAAGTTCTTCAGATCTTGTCTCATCTCTTCCAAAGTTGGATCTGTTTGCTTATATCGATTTTCCTCTAGCTGTAATGTTTCTCTCAAGGCCTCGGCCTGGGTTTGGAACTTTTGTTGCCTCAAAGGATACTTCAAATGTGTCAATTAAGATTTAACAAATAAATTTCTATGTTGCATATCATTAATAGGGTACTTCAAATTACCTTTAAGTATTTTAAACCTCTAGTCCGCCTCCCAGACTGATTCTCCTAGTTTCTGCTTCATCTCTATCACTTCAGTCATGAACTGATCCTCTAAAATTGATTTCTAAAATTCATTAATCAACTGCCTCTTCACATCTTCTATAGTCGTAGGTGCTCCCGTTGGATTATTTTCTGTGAGACCCATGTACCAGTCTAATGCATGGTCTCTAAATGTGATTTCCAACTACGCAACCTTTGTATCTTCATATATAATATGATTAGTTGCCCATATATTCTCAAAAATAAACAAATTCTTCTATGGGTCCTATGACCCTTCTCCTGGGAATTCTGGTAACCTAATAGTTGTATCTTGTCCTACCATTATGAATTTTGTTGTGCTACCACCTCCGCGTGGTGTAGATACTTGACTGCTACTTGCTAAACTTACACTTTTGCTTGAACTTCCACTAGACCCACGTCCTATAAAAATCCTTCTACCACTAATCACTTGTTGGTTAATCGATTTTTCTTATTCATATGTCTTAGTCACAGATGGGTGTTAGAAAAATAGGACCGCGGAGCAATAAAATAAAACAAATGCGAAAAACAAAACACAGAAGATACGCAATACAAGAGAGACACAGATTTACGTGGTTCACCCAGTGTGGGCTACGTCCACCAGAGAAATTGTCAGGTCCTTCCTTTATTATTATCCAGCAAATGAAGGGATACAACCTACAGCAAAACCCACTGTAACTTCATCTTCTTTCTCTCACAGTCTCCTCTCTCAGAATACAATATTCGCCATCAATCATAGCCGCAATACATTTCCCTCATAAAAGAGGGTTGCCTTCTAGGGAAAAAACCCTAACATAATCTCTATTGTTATATCTGCGACCTTATAATGAATAGTCCAGATTTACAATGAAATTACAATATATATTTACAAGTCATTTTTTCCTTCGGGGGCTTCGCCCCCGAACCCCCATTGCGGGCCCTCTTGCCCCAAGCCGAGGGGATAGCCCCCCTAGACCCCGCAAAGGGGGTACCCCCCCTCTACACTCCCACGCGTGGAAGAGTGTACATAATTCTTGGGTGTAAATACTTCATGGGGTATAAACACAGCTGAAAACAAGGACCTCTCAATCAGGAAGATAATCAGGCTCCACAACCAACAGTCTCCCACTTGGAGACTGATCTCAACAACTCCACCGCTGTTGTATATGTTGGACTCTGAACCTTCTTAGACCTGGAAAATTTCTCATATTCATCTTCATTCTTGAAGACCAACTGAAATTGAGCAGGAACTCAGTTTCTCCCTGGGTACTCCCTTCGTTAACATGTCTGCAGGATTCTGGCTAGTGTGTATCTTTTCCAACTTCAAATGTCCATCTTCCAAGGTGGATCGTATGAAGTGGCACCTCAACTGTATATGCTTAGTCTTCGAATGGAAGGATGAGTTCTTTGCAAGGTGAATGGCACTTTGGTTGTCATGAGTACAACTGTTGTTCTACGCTTCTTTCCCAATTCCTCCCATATAAACCTCTATTTAAATCATCTCTTTACCCAGCCTTTATAGTAGCAACATGCACGCCCTGCAATGGTTGAAAGTGAAACAACCTTTTTAGGTTGAAATCCAACTTACTACTATTTCACCTATAGTAAAAACCTGCCACAATGGTTCTCATCCCTCTTGTCTTTATCACACCATACATGCTCACGAATCAGCTTGTATCCTTTTTGTAGAAAAGTGTATGAACCTCCAAAACCCAATGTATGGTAGTAGTACCTCTCAAATACACGAGAATCCCATACACTTCCTCCCAATGTTCTTTACACGGATTGTTCATATACACGCTCACAACTCCCACTTTGCATGTAGCAATATAAATTCTTGTACAAACCATTGTACATCAAGTTGTCAATTGATGATGAATAAGGGACCATGGACATGGTATATCTCCTCTTGTGTCTTGGGAGACATTTCCTTAGTTAATTTGAAATGTTGGCCAAAGGTGTACTAGTGGTTTTACATTATGCATTTAAACCTCTCCAACACCTTCTCGTGTACTCACCTTGAGACAATGTCAATTTGTGATTTTTTTGTCTCTTGTTATTCTCATGCCAAGGATTTTCTTTCGCGGCCTAAATCCTTCATCATAAATGAATTGGCTAATTTCTTCTTGAACACACATTTATATCCTTCATATTAGACCCTACAACAAGCATGTCATCTACATACAATAGTAAGATAATAAAGCTTTTTGTTTCTAGCTTTTAAAATAAACGATAGTGATCGGAATGACATCTACTGTAACCCTATTATGTCATAAACACATCAAAGGGAATTCAAATACCACTACCTTGGAGCTTTCTTTAGGCCGCCTGAAAGCTCTTCTTCAACTGCATACCAGATTCTCCTTCCTTTTGACCTCATACCCTATGGCTTCTGAACATAAATCTCTTCCTCCAAATCCCCATGGAAAAGTTGTTTTTAAATCTAGCTACATTTCAAGATGCAAGTATTCTACTACCACAAGGAATTAAAATAGTCCTAATTGAAGTCGATTTTAACAATAGGAAAATATTTCATCAAAATCTGCTCTGCTTTCTTTTGTGCAAACCCCTTTACAACAAGTCTAGCCTTGTAGGCTTTTCTCCTCCATCTTCTTCTTCAACTTGTAGGCCCATTTTGATACATGATGCTCTTTTTCATGTAGGTAACTGAACCAAGTCCAAGTCTGGTTATTTTCAAGGAATCCATTTCATATTTCATGCCTTGCTCCCACTTCTTGTTGGTGTCTGCCTGCATTGCCTCTTTATAACAATCCTAGTTCACCAAAATCAATCAACAATAAATAATACAATGGGAGATTATCATTCGAGTTATACTTAACTTGGTAGATCTTCTAGCAACACTTTTGAAGTGTGTTTGAGGTACCTCTTGCTCATGTTGTTGTACATTTTGATTTTATGGTTCCTTTGGAATTTCTTTTTCGATTGATCTCATCAAGCACTATGTATTCTTGTTTTTCTTTTCTGTTTCTTTCTCTTGCAAGCTAATCTTTGTATATGAACTTCTCATTGAATATAGCATCTCTACTCCTAATGATTTTGTTATTTCATGTCCATAAGCGATAAGCAAAATCGTTAACACCATATCAATAAAGGTACACTTCTTGGATTTTGCCTCAGGTTTGTTCTATTTTCTTTATCAATATGGACCGTACTTCACTGACGAAAGTTTCAAAAGAATGGTTTACACCTTTTTCCTGTCCATTCATCCTCTGGGATTCTACCATCCAAGAGCTTGAAGGTCATATGTTTAATAAGTAAACAATGGTAATCTCTGACATCGCCCGGTATGGGGCAAACCAGGCTGCAATCTCATCCTCCTTACATGCTCCATGATTGTCGTGTTCATCCTTTCTAACACACCATTTCTTGTGGTGTTCGATTAGCTTCTCTCTCTATGAATCCCATGGTATGAGCGGTAATCATCAAACTCCTTCTTTGTAATACTCACCTCCATTATCGATCTAAGACCGCTGACTTTTTTCCTATCTCATTCTCAACCAAAGCTTTTCCATTTCTTAAAAGTACCAAAAAAATCATATTTTTGTCAAATGCAATGGCTTAGGAACCTGGATTGCATCATCAATAAAAGTAACGTAATAATTAGAGCCACCAAAGAGATGATACTTGAGTTGGTCCCCATACATCTGTATGCATAAAGCTCCTAACCTTTCATTCTTCTTTTCTTTTCCATCCTGCAAATCTGACTCTCTTTTGTTTTCCATAAACTACAATGCTCGCAGTCCAAATCAATTTGTTTAAGATCTGGAAACAAATTTATTTTGTGAAATATTTGCATACCCTTCTCACTCATGTGTCAAACATATGATTCCATAGTGTTGTATCACTCTTGTAGAAGCTAAAGAGATAGAAATTGATTATTACTAGTGCATAAAATGCAATGTACCTACCTTCTCTCCTTTAAAGCTATCACTAATGATCCTTTAGTGACCTTATGCACCTTATATGTAAATATGGATACACAACCTTCCTTTCAAGCGCCACATTCAAATTAGACTTTTCCTTAAATCACGGAATTTATGTCTTACCTCTCCCGAAAAACAACCATTGGTTTCCATACGTTGCTTTATTTTCTTCCCATTCCAACAATTTTACATGGTGCGTCATCACCTTTAAATGAACTTGTCCAAAAGAATCACCTTGAACATAATCTAGAAAATGTGTTTCCTATATGGAGTTGTGGCATGAAATGAAGCTCACGAATCTACTACCCAAGACTTCGAAATATTATCTAGGAGAATCAAAGCATCATTGTAACACATCACATGTTACATTTGCTTCTGATTTTTCTCCTGCTATCAATCTCTTTGTTTCTTTAGACTCTGCAATATTTCTTCAGATGACCTTTCTTCCCCATAATTACATCCTCTATCTTTCCAATTACGGATTTGGATGCGCCCTTCCTAGAATTTCTCACGGTTCCCAGGCCTTTCCTCTATCCTTTGTCTTCCACATTTCTCCATGTTCAGCATACATTTCTTGATGTCTCACTGTGCTTTTCCAGCCAGCATTTCCTCACTAAGTATAACACCAACAACATCATCAGAATTTTAAAGTATTTGAACCAAAGGCAGGAGTTACTTACGACCATGAACAAGTTCTTCCAACTTTTCGGCAATGAGCACAAGATTAGAAGAACCCTGACCTCATCATCAGCGTCCACTTTTATAGAACTTGGTTGATTAGTAACAATATTAAAATCACTTAAATGATGCATAGCGGACCCGCAACCGACATCTTCATATGCGGCCGTGCTTCATTAGAAATGCAACATTGGACGTCGAGGGTTTTCATACAACTTGGCCAATGCATCCATCAAACCCTTCGTGGTCTTTTCTTTGGAAATATTGAAATCCACCGGCGCTGCAGGGCTCGACATTGTCATTCCTAAGAGCCTTTTCGTCAATAATCTCCCATTCTTCATCCTTCATGGCCATCGGCTTCTTTGCTACTCCACCCAATGGTAGGAATAGATCAACCGATATAAATAATCTTCCATCGCATCTTCCATAAGCGGTAGTTTTGGCCGTTAAATTTCTCAACCCTAAACTTTCCATCTTCGACATTTCTCCCACTCGAAACAAGAACCCTATTTTCATGCTTGAGTTACCTTTTCGGCTTCGATACGGTTGTTAGAAAAACAGGACCATGAGGCAATAAAATAAAACAAATGTGGAAAACAAAACCGGAAGATACACAATACCAAAGAGACACAGATTTGCATTAGTTCACCCGATTGTGGAGCCTCGTCCACCGGGGCGAAATTTCCCGGTCCTTCCTATATTATTATCTATAAAGAATGAAGGGATACAACCACCACAAGCAAAACCAAACATGGACTTCCTCTTCTTTCTCTCACGTTATCCTCTCTCATAATACAATATTTTCCATCAATCCTTAGCCACAATACATTTCCCTCGCCGTGGGGTTGCCTCCTAGGGCAAAAACCCTAACATAATCTCTACCGTTAGATCTGCGGACTTATAATGAGCGGTCCAAATTTATAATGAAATTACAATATACCATTTTATCAGAGCGGGAATTTTTTTCTTTTGGGGGCCTTGCCCCAGACACCGTAGAGGGGGTACCCCCCTCGCACTCCACGATGAAGAGTGTCGCAGAGGGGGTACCCCCCCTCTGCACTCCCCCACGTGGAAGAGTGTACATACTTCTGGGGTGTAAATACTTCATGGGGTATAAACATGGATGAAAGCAAGGACCTCTCAATCAGGAAGATAATCAGGCTCCACAACCAACAATGGGGTTGTGGGTTCCACACTAATTCGGATCTGGAATGGAGAGCCTTCTTCTGCGTCGAACCCTTGACCTATGTTTTTCCTCTCATATGTGGCGCATAATATTTCCTTAGTATGCCTTGTCATGTGAAGATCCTCTACCTCTTCCTCATCATTGTCCAAGCCCTATCATTGGGTTACTTCCCTCTTTTTCATATTGATATTATACCGATAGGTTCATCCACTGCACATCACTCCTTCTTTCCTTATTATTTCCCTGGTATGTTCCTCATCCATCATTATGGGGTCCATTGCTTCCTTATTGTGGACTCCAACCAGAGCCCTCTCCATATCTCATATCTTCCTTAGTACTTCCCCCATCCGCGCAGAGTGATTTAGTTTTTTTATTCCATGGTCATCATGCCTTTATCATGCAATAAGATCTTGATCAATGTGTAAAGAGGCCTAATGTACCTCCCTCTTGGCCCCTTGAAGAAATATTGATCTGTAGCAGTATATGAATTCCCTATATCGACTGCAAATTCAGTAATAAACCATGCAGTAATACTTTCTAACCATAAATCCAATGCGTGTGTGAATTAATTATTAAACCTTTCCAACCGTGCAATGTTCTCAATAGTCCACTCTACTAGCCTTATCTGATTAGTTGGACGAGTATCCGTCAACCTCAATATCCTCTCATGTAATAACTATGGGAAATAACATAAATATGTCTCATGCAGATCAGTAAACACATACCTCTGCAGATATTGGCGTGGTGTATACCTCGATATTCTATTATATTTTTGTGCAAACTCGAGTTGCTTTGTCTCCAACCATCTTTCAATCTCTTTCTTTGTAGGGTTCTATGGCCTAAACATCCCTTTTTACCACTGCATCTTCTTCACTGTTCTTCACCAGATCCCTTCCAGGTTTTTCTTCTGAGTTCCAACTGGCAACGGAACCATTTGTTGGATATATGGGTTGGCCCAGGATCTACCTTAGTTCTCCAACAAAAACCTATTCATCATTGGCCCTTATGGTAAACCAGAAGGCTACATCGCTCATAGAGTGCTCAGCGTAGTCTCACCCAAGATGGCTTATGGGTGATTGCAGGACGCATATGTCTACAGTCATGGAAGGGATTGGGAATGTTCTACTTCTTTTATCTTAGAATGCATTACATCATATACTTCATTATACCATTCATCTTAAGCTAATAGTTATTTTATTTTGAATTATGAGTACTGTTGTAACAGAGATCAAAAATTGACGGCGTTTCCCAAGGCTACGGTTCTTGCATATGGACAGACTGGTTCAGGCATGAGAGAATGAGGAAGAAACAAAGAAGTTGAGCGGTATGCATGGTACTTTATTTAGAGCTCTATATTTAGTGTGCCTGTGTTCCTTCTTTCCATGGTTTTTATGTATATTTCTAGAGTTAAAGACGGATCGGATGCAAGGTTAGTAAATATGCTAACAACCGGGGAGATCTTGAGATGGATTTTATGTACACATGTACGACTCATAATTGGATGATGATAAACACATTGGTGCAGTGGCATCATCTTCAGATGAAAATAATTTTGAGTACCAAAATATACTGAGCGAGTTTCGGGATTTTCTCAGTGACTGTAAGGATGTTCTGGATGAAGCAACAACTATCACACTGTTAGGCAGCTATGGAAGGGTGGATGAACTTGTATTTTTTGCTAGTCTTAAGGAGTAGCTTGAAACTATTATCCATCATTACATTCACCAAAGAGAGGCGAGGAAGGATTTGGAACTATTACAGAAACCAAAGGTTTCTCCTGAATTGCAGTACAAGTTTGCACCAGATTTGATTATGCTAGATCCTTATGAGACTGTTGAGGCATGGATGGTTGCAAATAATTTGGACCCAAGGAGATTCATTCATGCGTTGATGTGTTACTCTAGTGAACCGCATACAAAGGATAAGACACATGAGGCTATCAAGTATTTGGAATTCTGTGTCCAGCGGCTGCAAAATGAATATTTTGTTGTACATAATTTACTATTATCATTGTACAAAATGAAGGGTGACGAAAGTACACTCTTGCGCTTTCTTCAATGCAAGTATGGAAAGGGGCATCCAGGAAGATCAAATATTTTCTATAGTACGCATTATGTCTTTGCCTGAAAGAGGGGCGAATGCGTGAAGAAGTTGTTACTCTTGCATTACAGGTGGACCCAGAGTTAGGATGATAGAGGCAAATGAAGGAGTTGGAGTATTGTTGCTCGTGTGGGATGATAGGACCTCCAATAGAATTGTTTGCAAGGAGGGTGTCATGGCTACTCATGACCAGGAGATATTAGATTATTTTGCTAAAAGCAAAGTTCGGTGCACGCGTTGTCCTAGGGATCCCAACAATAGGACGAGCATTGTGCAGGACATGATGATTTCCACCACGTTCACTCATCACCAGAAACGGTTGTTGTGGATGCACCTTCGGGTTCTCAGAGGCAATCAATTGTAACGTGTGTAGGAGGCTATTGTTCGATTCATTTCTACTCGGCGTAAAACTACTAGTGACGATTCTGTATCTGTGGTTCTGTTGACAATACAGCAAATCGAGGCATGCCATAAGATTGTTGGAATTCCTCAAGAATGAACAAATTGACACGAAGGGACAGATGAATCCAGCACAGAAATCCGGACTTTGGTAGAGCAAGGGAGCGTTCGAAAAAGATATCTAATCTAGTTCCTGCCTGGTTAAACAACTTGTCTGTTTGGTAGTTGATGAGGCTCATCGTGCAGTAGGAAATTACTCTTATTGTCTTGTTGTCTATCAAATAATTGAAGCACCTGTGCAGCTACGCATATTAGCTTTAACAGCTACACCTGGATCAAAACAAGACTGCAAATCTATGTCTCACAGGAAGCCTCGATCCCAAAATGATGAGTGAAAAAATTGTGTTGTGCGATCTTGGAGGAATAGGGGCATTGGTCGTGCAACCAGCAGGCGGTGCGGGGTTGATTCTTTCCAACGGGCCTGCTGACAGAGAATATTTATTGACAGAGTCTTATTCAATTTTCGTCTACAACGGTCGTTGCCAAGTCGGTGGAAGACATTAAAACTTATATAAATAACACCAGAATCGACAGCGACTGCAACAAGAAAAGAAGCGCCCGATGAGAAGGAAGGCTGCATTGTCAGAAGCCGCTCAGGAACCGACTCCGGGAGACGAAGATTATAGCAGGTGGCTTCATGTGATGATTGGGACGTTACCCTTCGTATGGGGGGGCGTTACCATGCACCAGGCGCTCGTCAGAGGTGGTGCAGAACATGGAATAAACTGACTGAGAAGCTTGGCCACACCACGGTTTCCGGCAGTTGTTCCTCGAACTATGGATAAGAACTTCTTCTTCACCATTGGTTTGGGACTGAATCCATGTGCCAAAGGATAGAAATTCCAAGACCCCAATGGGACCAAATTCACAGCCCCCATCAATAACATATCCTTCATCTCCCCTCCACTGTGCTTCTTCAAGCCCACTACTTTGGGTAGTCAAAAGGAGTTTATAAGTTGAATTTCCCGGACAGTCTGCCATTTCCGTTCAATTACACTGGCACTCCTCCAAACAACACGCGGACTCTGAATGACACAAGACTCGAAGTGGTTCCCTTCAACATCCACCATTATCTGGCTCGTAAAAACCCTGCTGGTCAAGGTCGTGGCATCTTCCTTCCATGTGAATACTTATTGTGATCGGATACAGGAGTCTTTGTTTAATCAGTATGTTCTGGAGACTTTAGCAGGGCCTCCATTGATCAAAATCGAGCGTTCTCAAATGGAAGACGAGAAGCTTATGAATGAGATAGTAGAGTTGAAGAAGGTCGGGGCCAATGTTCCCATTGATCTCGCAGCCAAGAGCGGTCTCTTTCACAGCAAAGGCAATGGCACTGTAACTGGAACGACGACCCCAAGAAGCATATATAGCGGGTGATTGGGAAGAGTGGTAGAATTGGAAAAAGCCAACGTTCTATGGGGGTTAAATCTAACAGGAAAGATGCGGACAATGACAAAGAGGAAGAGGGAATCACCATAGACCACCTGCATAAGCTTAATCAGAAGAATATCTCTGCCTGGAATATGAAGAGGCTAATGAACATTGTGAGGAATGGAGTGTTGTCCACGGCCCTCACATTGAACGATACAAAGACCGCTATGAATAAATTACATCAGATGGTGAATGTGGTGATAGGTGTAGTCATCATAGTAATTCGGCTTCTCATATTGGGCATCGCCACAACGCACATTCTTGTGGTTGTATCTTCCCAACTCTTGCTGGTAGTTTTTATGTTTGGGAACTCCTGTAAAATGGTGTTCGAGTCTATCATCTTCTTGTTCATGATATATCCTTTTGATGTTGGCGACATGTACTAAATAGAGGGTGTGCAGATGGTTGTGGAGGAGATGAACATCCTAACAACGTTATTCCTGAGATACGATAATGAGAAGATATGGTATCCCAACACAGTGCTTGTCACAAAGCCCATCAGCAATTTCTATAGGAGTCCTGACATGAGTGATGGTGTGGACTTCAGTATCCACATCTCCACACCAATGAAGAAGGTGGCCATAATGAAGGAGAGGATTAAAAGGTACATTGATAACTCAGATCACTGGTATCTGAATCCAATGATAGTAGTGAAGGATATGAAGACATATACCTGGGTGTGCATTGCATATTATAGAATCGACGTTCTACATATTCTAAGTTGTTGAAACTGAAGAGGCAGTTCATTTTTCCAAGCCATGGCACTAGGAATCGAGCTAAAAGAGATAATTTCTACAGAGTGGGCTTGATTTCATTATTAAGAATAATGATTATAGAATTGACGGGCTACCAGGGAGAAATACATTACAGCTGCAAGGATCATTCGGTCCACTTGTCAAAACCATTGGTAGTAGTTTGAGTAGCATGTAGAGCTTATGACAGAACACCTGGCAGTCGAAATTTTTCATGAAGAGGAACCGTTTCCGATTCCTAGAACACTAAGAGTTTTGTTTTAGATTTTTCTCTTTTAAAAGAAGGAAGATGTAACAGAAGCAAAGGGGGGCGCATGAGTGCAGCACTGGGGAAACCTCTTTCGAAGAGGGTTTCATTGTAATGACTGAGTTTTTGTAAACCAGATTGGAGTAATAAAGACGATTTTTTATTTGTGACTGTGAGATTCATCACGGTCGATTTCTTTCAGCATGTTTTCTTCTCCTTCAGCTGTGTTAAATCTGTTTGGAATTTATTTGATATGCTCCTTACTCACAGTTGATGTGTTATCATTTCTTTATGCCTTCCTTAATCCATCACGACTGCATTACATTTTGTTTCCTTCTAATCGATGTGCTTCGTTATACTTTAGTACGACCACTACTATAACGAAAGGATTTGGGTTTTCTGTAATTGTTTATTGCCTTTCCTCTGCACCAGCTATCAGCTATGTAAGACCAATCTACATTTTCATAATGTTGCATATATCCTTTGCTACATAGGCCTTTCCTTTTTCTTTCCTCTACCGCATCATGATTTATCAAAGCGCTGAAAGATAGACTTACTTTGCCTCGCTTTCTGCAAGTATTTGGTCTCTGCTATTGTCTCTTTTTCTTGGTTTTCATTTGACTCCATGACCAATGGACCATTTCCCTGGTTTAATCCCCAAACTCCAAAAATCCAAGACCATCATTTACCCATAAATCTGCCCATCTTTTTCATGTTTACTTCAATTTATTTTGTGACATTTTTCGAGAGATCCCTCTCGGGTTGGAAGAGGGCAGCTTCTAATCCAAAGTGGTTCGAGGTTGCCTAAGGATTGATTTGTTGCAACCCATTTCAGTTCTGAGTGTCAACAAATACGACACACTAAAAAATACTATTCTATCCATTCAGCATTCATTCATAATTGTCGAAGCAACAAAACAACATTCAACACATCAAAACACATGATTTTATCGCGGTTCACCCCCCCTGGGCTACATCCACAAAGATATTCTTCTTTATTTCTTATTATTCATCAAATAGTGTTGCACACATTACATCATAGGTTTATGAATGGTGAGGTTGACCAGCATCGCACCAAGTTCCATAGCTTGCAACCTAACCCTCAATTACATCTCAACACTGACTCCATCTGAGCTATGTGGCTCTCAACAAAATAAATACTTCAACTCAAACTCAAAAAGATGCTCGAAGTATCTCGCTCATACAAAGTGATACTCAAAAATATCTCCCATATTGGCCTCATGCATCCTCTATTTAGTGGGTAAAAACCCTTACATCATGACTCAAAACCATGATTCTAAGTGGACTCCACTTGTCCACTTTCTAATTGTCTTTCATGTGGTTGGTCTTTGATCTAACTGTTCCTTGCTTTGAATCTACACTGATATTCCTTCTTTACTAGCACGTTGCTTCCTTTTCCCTTTGTCATGCTATTTTTCCTTCTTTCCTAGCACACACTTCTTCCTTTGGTCCATTCCATAGCTCTTAGCCTCGTTTACTGCGTTGAACCCCAAAATTTCTTGCTCCAGCATTGACTTGTTCCTCTTCTGCCTATGTGTTCAATATGTGCATGTATATTGTTGTTTAATTCATCATAGATAGATTTGTTTCTACTTAACAATATAGTTTGGAAGAAGGAGATTTCACTTTGTTCCTTCCATGAATTTTATTGCACCTCGGAGTTTGGACATCAAGATCAAAGGTTGGAGTAGCGAGGACAATCGATGTAAAAAGGTGAGTCATTCGTCTCTCTCTTCTCATTATAATTATTGAAATAGATCTAAGGGGGAGGTAGTACACCATTTGTTTCCTTTTGTCTTGGAACAAAGAGGGTTCCTAATCCAAGGGGGGTTTCACCTGTCCGTAGGGGGGACTTAACCACAATAGAAAATTGGCGACACCACTGGGGAGAGTTCTCTTTAGTATTTCATTGTTGTTTTTCTGTCCTTTTGAGTCTTTATTATCACTTGATATTTTTTATTTTGATGCTTCTTCTTTGATCTCTTCCCTTCCCACATCATCAGTGGGAATCTCTTTGAGCTAAACACATGACCCTATCTCAAATCTAGGTACAGTTTGAGTTTTTTTAGCACTTTACAGGCCTCATCGCCCCCCCTATAAGGGAGTACAAAGCAATGAAACCCTTATTATCCCTCCCTATCAATGTATTAGGGAGAAATGAAACCCTAATCATCGCCCTGTCTGCATGGTTACACGGGCAATAGTCCTTGTTCTGGGTGAATTTGGAGCCTATTTTTCCTCCTTTCTGTCAGTGTTTTGTCTCAGACCTTTACATTAGAATCCTCCATGCTTGATTGTGGATTTGGTCTGTTGAATTTCAATGATTATCACATTTTTTTGCCTCTTTTGAGTTTGCAGTTCCTTCAAATAATGAAATATTCACGATTCCCTAGGTTAACTTGGTCCTTTGGTTCATTCTATTTCATCAATAGTTTGATCCCCATCAATGGTAGGTAGTCAAACTTTTGTTTCATTGATTCCAAATCCCTCTAAGTGTTTTACTTGCTTGTTTTTTGAATCCTTTTCATCGATTTGGAGGTTGCTTATGTTGCACTAAGCCTTGTTTTTTAGTCTCTTGTTCTTCTCCTCTTGGGAAAAATTTTGATCCCTTGAGTATACTCCTGAGCTCTTTTGGACTTGTTGCAACTTTGCATTGATATTTTATCTTTTCTACTTGAATTTTGAGGTTTTATAAATTGTGTTTCCTTTACTTTGCATGTTTGGGTTCTTGTTTGAACAAGTGTTGAAAACGTCTTTGTGTTTGGGTTCTTTCAGCCTAGTTGAGTGCCTGTTTTCTTCACCTTCTTTATCTTTTGGGTTATTTAAAAGTGTCATCGAGTCCTTTGATTTTGATTGAAAGAAAAAACAAAGAAGAGCCTATTTTGAGTTTTGATGTAATTTGAAAAGAAGAAAACAATTTTTTTCCATTCTACTTTTATAGGTGGAGTTTTGGGCATTTATTTTTGTTACGAAGAAAAAATATCTCTTCTCCTTTCCTCAGATAGAATTCATCAAAATAAGATCTTTGCATCTCATTATTTCTACATGGTTTTGGAGTCAATTCATTAATACCATCAGTTTCATCTTCGTATTCCTTATTGAATAACGAACAACCATTAGAAGGAACGTGGCAGATAATCTAAAATCAATTAGACTTTTTGTTCTTTGATAGCAAACGAACAAGTCAAGGATTTTAGGGCCTTGATAGTATTGCGGAGAGTTAAATATTCAAGGCCACAGGAAAAATACTATAGACTACTAGAGAGTGTAAAATCCAAGAGTAGCAATTAACGTTAGTTGGGAAAACTCATCTCACACGGGATTCAAACACGAAGTCAAGTGAAGTGATCGGTTGAGATTTCCCTTCTTCTGATTTCCTAGTGGGACCATTGCAAGTTTTGGGCTTTAAAGAGTGGAAATTCCTTAGGGTGGCACCACTTCTTCTTAGTTTTGGGTCGTGGATTTGTGTCCAGAATTCCCATACCCATTTGCTAGTATTAATTGTCGACTGTACCCACCCACCCGGTCTTTCGTTATGAATTGGTAAACATAGTAACCTCTCCTAAGTGGTCCCTGTGAAATATGTTCAATATCATATTCAACGAACCCGGAGGGTATTGTCCTACAAGATCTTACTTTCACCTTGGGGGATTGTTGCATGAAGGTTATCGTAATTGTTTCTCATTTTTTCGTTGAGGGCCTTGTCTCCCATCTCTGGAATATCCTTACTTCCTTTATCCTTGTCATAAGGGAGTTTTTTACTTGCTCTTATCTTGTAGGGACTTTGATAGTGTATTATTTTTTACTTTTACCAAACCTTAGGTTGAATTCACATCGATGGTGACATTTCCTGAGGTTACCAACCAAAGGACACCTTTTGCAGGGAACCTTATGCTTTTTCATCTTTTCAAATTGTTGGTCCTCCCTACTTCACTACATTGAATCTTCCTAGATTCACTATGGGGTTAACAGTATGGTTGTTTTCCACTCCTTTGGTCCTAAATTCCCCTATTGTTCCCCAAGCAAGCTCTCCACTACAAAAACATCAACCTCATGTTGACCCTTTTCCTTATTCACCCATCGGGTCTTCTTCCCTTTCTTCTTCCTTGACTAGTGAAATCCTTGAAGCTAGTAATCAGGAGGCTAAGACGAAGAAGAAAAGGAAGAACAAGAAGAAGAAAAATAAGAAAGGGGAAATCAACCAACCACTATGGTGAGTGTTTATAATGTTAAAAAAATGACCAACATAGGTCGCAAGCCCAAATTCCCTTGCAGTATTTGTAAGGGTGAACACCTTCTTAAAAATTGTCTTGGTATTCCCAAGGTCTTAGAAGTGTGGTCTAAGGGTTCTCAACAACCCATATCCCCAACCGTTGGATGTCATGCTAGTAACAACCCATCAACTAGTGATCATAAGGTTGGGGAGAAAAAAGGTAAAGTAGGGATTCCTTTCTGGTTATGCGAGGATATGCACCTCAGTTACCTTTTCCCTCATATGGATAAAGCTTAAAAAAAATTTGAAGACATTGTTGTTTCCCGGAAAAACACCCAACTGCTTCCCATGAGTCTTGTCCCAACCAACCATTGGTTGATGAAGTGGTCGGTATGATCCAATCCTCATTCGGTTACACTCTTCCTTTGGAGAGTGAATTGGATATCACTGAGGTCTTTCTTGTGACTTCATATTCCTCTAGACAATGGGGCATTTCACTCATTTCAACGGAAACCCCTCCAAGTATTGAGGTCATTTCCTTTGATTGGAATAGACTGCCATAATCTCACCTTCCTTCCTACCTGCCTTTCCAAATCATGGTGCAGGTTTACGATATGATCATGGTACATCACACTATTGTTGACTAAGGTGCTTATGTTAGCATTATATCCTAAACTTCTTGGCAAGCTTTAGGTTCCCCTCGTCTTGTGTCGGTTACCCATCATTTGTTGGATTTTAATCGAAGATCCAATGAACCAATAAGGATCCTTCCTCAGCTTCCCATCACCTTAGGAGGGAAAACTATCTGTATCGATGTTATGGTAGTCCAAGGCCCCTTGGAATTTAATTTACTCCTTGGCCGGGACTATGTTTATAGTATGAAATTTGTTGTGTCCACACTCTTTCGAGTGATGCATTTCCCTCATAATGGAAACATTATGATCATTGAACAACTTTCATTCATTAGTATTGATCTGACTATCGACCATCTGACTTCCCTGAATGTTCCTTATATGAAAGTGGTATCCCCCAACCACACATTAATTATGTGGTATCATATCCCATGCCTTCAACTACTGAAAATAAGGAGCCTCTCACTGTATGCTAGACTTCTTTTGACTCATATCTAGTAGTTGACATGGAGAAACATTCAATAGGGTTTTTGGAGTTTGATCTTTCCCCCATTACCCCTATTGAGTCTCTTGACATAAATTGTTTCTAGAGCATCGTTCTTCTATCTGATGAAGACCTATGGGAATCCATGGTCAAGGTTGATGAGCATAGTTCACTTTCTATGCTAAGATCGTTAAAAAATGAAACAGATAACCATGAGCATAGTTCCCTTTCTTTGTCAAGCTCATTAAAAAATGAAACAAATTCCCATGAGCATAGTTCTCTTTATGTGTCAAGATCATTGAAAAATGAAACAGATAACTATGAGCATATTTCATTCTCTGTGTCAAGCTCATTAAAAAATTAAACAAACCCCCCTCCAATTGAGTTGAGTCTTCCACTAAATCTCGTACATGGACCTTCATTTCCTCTGCATGTGACAGTTGATCCTCCTTCTTCCTCCCTCTTTATTGAACTTATTTATATTAGTAACCAGGAGTCTAATAGAGTGCAAAAGAAGCATCAGCAGATTAAACAAAGCTTAGGGGGCATGTCTCCATCCCCTAGACATCATGTTGGAGTTAAGTCACTAGATTTTTCCTATCATGTTGGGGGAAAAGTACCAACCTATTAACATCATGTTGGGAAAAAACATGCCAATGGGTATCACTAAAAGTACCAACGTATGGAAATCACGTTGGGAAGAAACTTGTCAATGGGTATCATTTGGAGCATAGTTCATTTTAAGTTTCAATCTCATTAAAAAATAAAACCATCCTCGAGCATGGTTTCATTTTTAGTTTCAATCTCGTTTAAAAATGAAACCAACCCCGAGCACAGTTTCATTTTTGTTTTCAAGCTCGTTTAAAAATGAAAAAAACCTCGAGCATAGTTTCATTCTCTATTTCAATCTCATTTAAAAATGAAACCAACCCCAAGCATAGTTTCATTCTTTGTTTCAAGCTTGTTTAAAAATGAAAACAACCCTGAGAACAGTTTCATTTTTTGTTTCAAGATCATTTAAAAATGAAACCAACCCCAAGCATAGTTTCATTTTCTGTTTCAAGCTCGTTTAAAAATGAAACCAACCCTGAGCACAGTTTCATTCTCTGTTTCAATATCGTTTAAAAATGAAACCAACCCCAAGCACAGTTTCATTCTCTATTTCAAGCTCATTTAAAAATGAAACCAACCCTGAGCACAGTTTCATTCTCGGTTTCAATATCGTTTAAAAATGAAACCAACCTTGGGCACGGTTTCATTCTCTATTTCAAGATCGTTTAAAAATGAAACCAACCCTGAGCACAGTTTCATTCTCTATTTCAATCTCGTTGAAAATGAATCAGACACTTTGAGAATAGTTCATTTCTTGTGTCAAGCTCATTAAAAAATGAAACAGATAATCATGAGCATAGTTCACTTTTTGTGCCAAGCTCGTTAAAAAATGAAATAGATAACCATGAGCATAGTTCGCTTTCTATGTCAATATCGTTAAAAAATGAAATAGATACCCATGAGCATAGTTCATTTTTTGTGTCAAGATCGTTAAAAAATGAAACATATAATCATGACCATACTTCACTTTATATTTCAATCTCGTTAAAAAATTAAACAGACCCCCCTCCAATTGAGTCGAGTCTTCCACTAGATCTCATACCTAAACCTTCCTTTCCTCCACCTATGTCAATTGATCCTCTTTCTTCCTCCCTCTCTGGTGAATCTATTCCTATCGGTATCTAGGAGTATAATCAAGTGCAGAAGAAGAGTCAATGAACGAAACAAAGCTTGGGGGGCATATCTCCAGCCTCTGGACATCATGTTGGAGTTAAGACGCTAGATTTTGACAATCATTCCCGGGGCAAAGTACCAACCTCTATACATCATGCTGGGAAAAAACTTGTCAATGGGTATCACTCAAAGTATGAACTTCTGGACATCACTTTTGGGAAGAAACCCGTGAAAGGCTATCAGTCTGAGCATAGTTCATTTTTCGTTTCAAGCTCGTTAAAAAATGAAACCAACCCCAAGCATAGTTTCATTTTTGGTTTCAATCTCATTAAAGAATGCAACCAACCCCAAGCATAGTTTCATTCTTTGTTTCAAGCTCATTAAAAAATGAAGTAGACACTTCGAGCATAGTTCATTCTTTTGTTTCAAGCTCGTTAAAAAATGAAGCAGACATCTTGGTGTTTGTTTAATGGTTGCATTTAACACTTCTTTGTTGCTATTTACCATATCACTTGCTTATGGCCATTGAAATTAAGCTTGATGCTAGTCATTCGTATCACATTGCTCCCATTTTGCAGTTACCCTCTAGAGAGACACATTGTTGTGAGTAGTCCTCGCTTGGCATGCCCACTTGATATGCCCTAGCACATTCATTTCTTAGGAGTCGTTATGCCCGTTGGAACTTAGTTGCATGTCACTCATTCTCTCTAAATGATCTTTTTCTTTGCTCTTTCTTTAGCTCATAAATACGTGAGAATAAGTTATCAATTATACTTTTATCACTTTTTCAGGCTCATAAAAACTATACGAAAAAGGAACTCTTTGGAGTTCCCTTTAAGCTCCTTTCAGACTCTCTAAACATGAAAATATTGTCGAGCGAGCTTGTTTCCTTTCACACTCATTAAAAGGAATTGAAAGGGAATCTATTCGGTGTAAGTTTAACCCTTTTTTGAACTGAATGGACTAATTACGAAAAATGAATACTCTAGTCAACCTTGGCTAGAATAATTCTCCCTTGTATTATTTTATACTTTTTCGAGCTTAGGAGACTAAATTTACGAAAACGAAAAACCCTAGAGTCTTCTTTAAGCTCTTTTCAAACTCTCTAAATGTGAAAATACAGTGGAGATTATCTTCTCTAGGCTCATAAAATTATACATTGAAAGACCCGTATGGGATCGAACGCCTTCTTCTTTAGGTTCGTTAAACATGGGATGAGGGACTCATTGAAGATGAGCTATATCGAGCATATGTTATCCTCCCCAATCTCATTAAAAAATAAAAAGAGGTACTCATCATTAATGGTGGGGAAAAAATTGAGGGAAGTAGGTCGAGTTTTGGAAAGCATTATGGTTGGGTAATATTCTTGTCTCTGAGTCATACCAATCCTATGAGTCATTATACTCCTTTGACTCACCCGAAGAGTGCCCCAGTTATCGCTGCACTATGTTTTTGGTCTATCTCTCATCGAGTCAATGTTGCCAAGTCACTTTTCATGCCTCACAATGTTCAAGGGAAGTTTCAGCCTAAATCAACCACTCTACAAGTATTACCAACCTTCATCCTCATGTTAGTTTGTGCTCATTTGATCTATCATCTTACATCACCTTCCTATGTCAGTTTCATGTTGATGATGGGGGAAAAATCATGGCCCTCCTTCGACAAGTTTGTTCCTATTGACTTCAACACATTATCCAAGAATTAGACTTAGAAACTAATCAGTACCTTGAAACCGGCATGCCTCAATGGAAGGTCCCCTTGCTTTCGACGGTAGGTTTACATCATTGACCTCTGATCGAATGATTCCATGAATGTTCGAATTCAGCTCATTTATTCACATTCGTTGGAATGTACTAGAGTACCCTGGGATTCATTATCATCATTTATGATTTCCCTCACACTTGTTAACAGTATACATCAATGACCGGTAATCAAGTAGTTTCTACCATGTTCGACATTAGCACATATATTCACATGGCTAGAAGCGTACCATTTAGGGATCAAGACGAAAACCCTAGGAAGTCCTCAGGAACCCAGGTTGTGATGGAGACTATTTGAGTACTTAGAAGATTATAGTATAGTCATCATGTTGGTGATCTTACTCATATATGATGTCACATAGATCCACTTTGTATTGGTTCATGGCTATGTTTTGTCATATCGTAGCTCCACTATGTATTCTTTTGTAGCTATGACTTAATCACGTCATGGAAGGTATCGATCCACATTGTATTTTTGTTGGCCATATCCTTAGTCAGTAATTTCATGGATCTGCAGTGTATTGTTCGGTGGCCATGTTTTCAATCAGTTTATTCTCAGCATGGGTATGCCTACCTCGGGGATGATACATATATATTGTTTGATGTTTATTTGCAGTTTTCTCCCGACTCTCCTATTCCAACACCTTCACATACATATTTTAGTAAAGTGTTTAAACCATCAACCTTTATTCTAACCTCACACTTTAGGGGGCATATGTTATACACCTAAGTGTCACACTACCAAGTGTCGTACTTAAGTATCACAATTGTTATACACAAAAGTCTCACACTATCAAATTTCACACCCAAGTGTCGCACTTTACCAAGTGCCATACTTAAGTGTAACAACTTCATCACCATGAAGAACTGTTTTTCATGACCCCTAGACAAGTTGGAAGGGAAACCTATCAATTGGAAGTCAAAATACTACCTCTTTTCATGATATTTTTCCCTTGTTTGAGCTTCATCGCCCCCCTTTCCATATACAAGGAGGGATAAACCCTAATCATCGCTCCCCAAGAGCGTATTAGGGAGTGATAATCCCTTATTCATCTCCATGTGCATATTTATGGGGGGGCGATGAAGTTGTTGCAACCATCATGCCATGTTTTTTGAGGTTGTTTCTGGGAGTTTGCAGTTGGTTAAGGGATTGGTTTAAGCTATCTACTATTCAAGGTAAGGTCAATCTTGTTATTTTAGACAAATCCTCTTTTGACCACATCCTCTCCTTAGAACTATCATGTTTTTGTGATGCTTCTAAGTCTATATAATGAAGGTCATGCTTGAGTAAAAGGGGGGAGAGAATTAAGAGCATCATACTTATGATTGTGTGAGATCCAAGGGGCTAGAAAGGAGATCTTACAAGAGTTGTTTCAAGATCGAGATTGAGATTGTAAGTGCTTCACTATTATTTTATTTCTATTAATACATAACTTGGCCTATTTTCCTCATGCCTATATGGTCAATATATGCATGTATATTGTTGTCTAATTCATCATAGATAGATTTTTTTATGATTAAAAATATAGTGTGGAAGAAGGAGGTTTTGTTTTGTTCCTTGTAGGACTTTTCTTGCACCTAGGAGCTTGGACATCAAGATCAAAGGCTGGAGCGGCGAGGACAACCGACGTTAAAAGGTAAGTCATATGTCTCTCTCTTCTCATTATAATTGTTGAAATAGGTCTAGGGGGGAAGTAGTACACCATTTGTTTCCTTATGTTTTGGACCAAAGAGGGGTCTTGATCCCAGGGGGGTTTCACTTGTTCGCGAGGGTAACTTTACCACAACATTAAGGAAGATTTGAACATCATACCACTTGGGTAATATCATTGCTTAATTAGTATGGATTGGTTGGACAAGCATCATGTTATACTATATTTATACAACAAGGCTTTGACGTGCCCTTATGAGGAAGGCAATTCAAGGACAGTGCAAGCTATTCCAAGACCTATATTTGTTAGAGAAATTTTAGCATTCCAGTTAAAAAGAATTTTTAGGAAAGGATGCCAAATATATGCAGCACATGTGGAGGAGCCAGCCAGAGATAAGGAGCCAAGTATAGAAGATGATCCATAACTAAAGGAATATGAATATGTGTTTGGAGAATTTTCAAGATTGCCACCAAAGACAGATATTGATTTCTCTATTGAATTAATGCTTGGAGTTTCCCCGGTGTCCAAAAATCCCTATATTATGAGCATACCAGAGCTGAAAGAGTTGTAGATGCAGCTAGAATAATTGTTGAGGAAGGGGTACGTACGCCCAAGTGTCTCACCTTAGGGTGACCCATTGCTCTTTTTGAAGAAAAAGGATGGAACTATGAGGTTGTGTATTAACTTCAGATAGCTTAATAAGGTCACAGTAAAGAACGGGTACCCTCTACCATGGATCAATGATATTTTTGATCAACTAAAATAAGTAAGCATATTTTCCAAGATTGACCTAAGGTCAGGTTACCATCATGTGAGAATCAAAGAAGAAGACACCAACAAGACAACCTTCAAGAAAAGGTATGACCATTCTAAGTCTGTGGTGGTACCATTTGTCTTGACAAATGCACGATCTAAATTTATGTGTCTAATGAATGGAGTGCTCAGATATTGCCTGGAAAAATTCGTCATTGTCTTCTTGGATGATATTCTTATCTACTCCAAGACATAGGAGGAGCATGAGCAACATTTGAGTTTGGTGTTACAAGTGTTGAGAGCACTAATTCTATGCCAAGCTAAGTGCACTTTCTATCAAATGCAAATCCATTATTTTGGCCACATCGTCTCAGAGGAGGGCATAGCGGTGGACCCTGAAAAGATTGAATCAATCAAAAGTTGGACAACGCTAAATAACATTTCAGAAGTGAGATCCTTTATGGGATTAATTGGATACTATAGGAGATTCATTGAAGGTTTCTCCAAAGTTTCAAATCCAATCACTTCACTGCAAAATAAGGGAAAAAATTTTGAATGGACTTCTAAGTGTGACGAGAGTTTCCAGCAATTAAGGAATTATTAACGAGTGCACTTATTCTAAAGGTTTCATATTCAGATGAATATTTTGTTATGTGCACATATGCATGCAAGGAATGTCTTGGGGGATTCCTTACACATGATGGGCATGTCATATGTTATGACTCAAGGAATCTTAAAGAGCATGAAATAAATTATGCTACCCATGAATTAGAGTTGGCAACCATAGTTCATGCCTTAAAAATGTGGAGGCATTATCTCATGGGAAGAAATTTCAAGCTAAAGACACATCATAGTGGTCTGAAACACTTGTTTGAATAGCCAACACTAAATGTCAAACATACTAGATGGATGGAATTTCTCAGTGAGTGTGACTTCGACATCAAACACATCAAAGGCAAGGAGAATAAAGTGGTTGATTCACTTAGCAGGAGGGTAGAATGGAACCCCTTCTCCTCCTAATGACCCAGTATTTAACATAGCCTGATAGCCATCTAGGGGTGGGTTTTTTACTTCCTCATCTTTCAATTATGATAAGGTTTTGGACCTTCTTCAATGTTCTTAGAATATCCACTACATGGCTACCCCACATGTCTAAGTAATGGAGGTTGGTGTGGCATCCACTCGCACCATGGTGATCAATACGGTAGGTCAACTTGTGAGAGGCATAAATTTCACATACGAACTTTGATTGATGTGATTCTTACACTGTTGGAAAGACATTGTTGTGTAGAATATATAATATTCCCCAATAGTAAAGTTTGGACCAAAAAAAGTGTCATTTAATGACTCAAAATGGCTTTGGAATATTTCAAATGGCTTTTTCGACCCAAATTTCCAAATTTGGATCATACCTCCCCATTTAGGGAGGATTTTGGTCCCAAAAATATTTATTGAATGAGGTGATTAAATATTTCCTCTACCTTCTCCATGGACTACCACTTTGATTTTCCTGGAATTTGTCTTTTCAACCCAATCTTCCAAAGGTGAAGTTGCCCCTATCTTGTAGTTCTCGACCTCTTCTAAAAAATTGTGTCCTCTACTAACTCTATCTGAGTATCTGGTTCTAAGTCTTCTATGTAAGGTAGAACCTACTCCTCCTCTTGATCCAACATGAAGGGCTCATAGAGTTTAAGATTCTCCACATTCACTACCCAGTAAATGTGGCACATGTATGGGGATAAAATGAGTCTATAGGTGTTATCTCCCACCTTTTCCAATACCTCAAAAGGACCATATTGCAAAGCCTTGATATTCTTACCAAGACCTTGTAGTCTTTCCTTATTCAGTTGTAACCATACTTTGTCTCCCACTCTAAATGTTCTCTATATTTTGTGTTGGTCATGTCTAGCCTTGTAATTTTTTCGTGACTCCTTTAGTGTCTCTTGTACTTGAAAATGGATCTGCATGATCTTCTCAACAATTTTTTCTGCCTTTAATGCATCTCCTATCAAGTCCTCCCTCACTTCTCCTTATTTTCCATATACAACATATAAGGGTGAAGGTGGAAAATATCCAAAGCAAGTTTCAAAAGGTAACTTGCCAGTAGAAGTGTGGACTACTATGTTATAAGAGTGATCCATATTTTATGAGAAGAAAAAAATGAATACTGATTATTAAAATATGTTTAACACAGAATAATAGAGATACAGTAAAACTGGTTTCTATTCAATAAGGAAATAAGCTGAAACTGTAAAATGCAGCGAAAAACAAGCTTGTTAGAATAGTGGCGGCTTATCTTTGAGAAGAAATGTGACAGTTGCGCTCATTCACAAGAAGATAATTACAATGAGACTTTGAAGGTATTTTTACAATAAACAGGAATGGGAAAAACCCTAGACATCCAAAAACCTAACCCTAGGAGATAAAGCGCCAAAATTCATGTGGGCACTGTTGGGGTAAGTTAGTACATCAACTTCTTAGGGTAGTAAATTTTTCATACGATCTATGTTTTAGGCTCATGATAGCCAGTTGTAAAGGTCTATTCAAGGACTACACATGTTGTCGTTAGACTCTGAGTTTGTCTATTTACTAACTATGGCGAGCCCTAAAAACATTGTTTAGGGCCTCAAAATGGCCCCAGAAGTCAGGGACCCGAAAACTAGGAAAAAACTGCCAAAATGAGCTGGTTGGAATAGGTGGGAGGTCAGCGAAATCCATCTGGATCAATCCTCCCCCCTTAGGAATCAATGGTCTCCATTGCATTGAGTTCCCCCATCAGATGAGGAAATTTATGTTGAATTTGGCCATGGGTGAGCCACTTGCCTTGGTGTAGGAGCTGCCCTGCTTTGACAACTCGATAAACCTGGATCCTTTGTTGACGAGTGCCCTTGACTTGTGTGTCCATAATATGATCATTGGATGAATGTTGTATGAATTTGGGGTTGAGCATTTTTGGTGTCAATTGTTTTGCTATCTCTGAGGTGTCCAATAATGGAGAGAAATAAGATCGAAGGAGATCCATGTTGAACACTAGGTGCAGGCCAAGGAAAGGAGGAATGTTGAACTCAAAAACATTATCACCCATAGCCTTGGTAATGGTGTATGGCCCATAATGGAGTGGACAAAGATTTCAATGGGTCCCTGTAAGGAGTTATTTCTGGAAGTGCAACCAAACTTTGTCGTCCACCTGAAACTTATGTGGCACTCGGTGTTGATCATGGCATTGATTTTACTTGGCATTGGACTTCTATAGAATATCCTGAAGTTATTGGCGGATGTGTTGGATCTGCTCAATGAACCAGGTGGCTTTGGCAATTTTAATTGGAGCAGGGAATGAGTCGGTTGAGGTGGTCGCTAGGGGCAGTGCAACATCCATGGGACCCAATGGTTGGAATCCCAACCCCACCTGAAATGGGTTGTAGTCGGTTGAGCTATGCAGGGCTCGATTGTAGCTATGATGGACATAGGGAAGAATCTCATCCCATGTGTGGGGTTTCTTTGAACTGTGCATGCGTAGGATATGCATGATCATTTGATTTACGACCTTGGTTAGGCCATCTATTTGGGGGTGGAAGGTTGTGGATTTGGTAATCTTGGTGTCCAGTAGTGACCAAAGGCTTGACCAGAATGTGCTTAGAAACTGACTATCCCAATATAAGACAATGGTTTGTGGGATTCCAAAATGTACCCAGACTCGTTCAAAGAAGAGCTTGGCAGTGGCCTCTACTGTGATGTTCTTCTTGCAAGCGGCCAGAATCGCCATCTCAGAAAAGTGATAAACAACCACAAAAACACATTCATTTCCCCTCTTGGTGGATGGGAGACCCAACATGTAGTCTAGGTAATGGACCATGTCCATGCCAAAGGAACATTTTTCCAAGTTGGTGTATAGCTTGTGCTGTCGT
>SNQJ01S0004522.1:0-41957 GCA_010110895.2 Picea sitchensis
TTCATCATCCCTATGATCGTTAATGATGTAAACCTATATGTTTCCTTCAGAGGGGTCAGTGGCCTGAGTTCCTGAAGAGAGAAGGGAGAAGAACTTTTCCTGAGAAAGGAAGTTGCATTTTCCTTTGTAAAAACCCCATAAAAAAGGAAGTTAGCAGGTTGCTCTATAGGCAGGGTGTGAGAATGCCTAATTCTCACAGGTTACACCATAGCTGGGTTGCGAGAGGTTCGCAGGGTTCTCTATAGGCAGGGTGCAAGAATGCTTACACGTGGGAAAAACGAGCGTTTTCTAGAATCTTCTAGAAGGAGAAACTTCCATGGTGAGGTGGCATCCGAATGGTTTGGATCTTACTCTCTTTCATGATTTAGTGGGATCATACTAACCTCCTCATCTTATCCTCTTCAACTTATAAAAGGAGAGGAGTTCTCATGGAGAAAGTTAGCTTGGTTAGTTTGGAGCTTGGATTGGGCTAAGTTGGATTTGGCTTGGAATTATTAGCTTGGTTAAAACGACTTTAGGATTTGCTTTGTCAAGATAGATTATGAGTAGTTATCAAATCCATGGTCTTAGAATTCTTGGAGCAAGAAGTGTGTGGGGAACAAAGGACAGTTGGAAGGGACCTTACGACATCAAGGCCATGGTTGTAATCTCTCTTTCACATTTAATATGATACAATAATATGATTCTTTCCTATAAAACTTGTGTTTTATTGTATGATTCCTTGATCACATACATAGGTTTATATTGAGTTTATCCTATTACTATCACTTTGGTTGGTTGTTTTCTTTTGCAGGTTCATCATTGTATGAGCGTTGGAACGGAGATAGGATGGTGATGGCGAGAGGAAGCGACATTTAAATGGTATGTCACTCATCCCTCTTTAGTTAGTAAATTCAATATATAAAACTTAAGGAAAGCGTCATGTTCTAGTGTGTTTTGTTCTAGATTTAGGTGGATCTAGGGAGATCAGTTAGTGTCCGCACCTACCGATTAGTCCAATAACACCTAATCATTTCATTGTGGGAGGATTTTTGTTTGGCTAACTACGCAAAAATCTCTTTCGTCAATTTTGCAATCTGTCGAATTTGAGTGGGACAACCCTCCTCAGTTTTCTTATGTGATGTTGTACACTGATTTTTACTGGCCCCAAAGCAGGGTTTGAATGGAGATGCGGGTAAGGTGGCTTCTTCTACAATTGAGGTTGATCACAGTAGAGGTGAAGGATCGTGTTTAGACGTAGATTCAATGTTTATTTAAGTTGGGGTTTGATTCTTGGACACCCTCTTTCTCTTTTTGGTTGCGACAGTGTCCACGTCAAACCCACTCACATTTTGAGAATGTGCAGTAGAGTTGGGATATTATGTATTCACAGTAATTTTTTTTGTGTTATCTCCCTCAGTTGAAACCTTGGGCTGGCCTTGGGAATTCTTTGGGCCAACCAATGTTCAACTCCCGCTATAATATCCGTCTCCGTAATACAGAAGGGAAGCATGACTTTCATTTTTCTTGTAGCTGCGCGGGGAAAGATGACCACATTGTGGAAATTACATGTAAATGGAATATGATGTTCATACCTATTGAATATGTGGGATGGGATGCAGACTTTCTTGGTAGAAGCATTGATCAACTAGGTGTACCATTGCTTGAATGATTTAGAAATGGTATCCTGGTGCTCGACATCCTTGGAATGCTATAGCGGTAAGAACTGTGAAGCGCGAAATAAGGGGGTAGTAGCCATATTAATTTAAAAGTTGGGGGTGGCTTTTAGAGTGCCATGCCCAGTAATAAAAGGACCCAACTGTAATGAAATTCCTTCACCTCATATTGAGTGTCGAGGAATCCAGTGACAAATTATTTAAATAGGTAAGGGGCCCAAGCCATCTGATGCCCTTCAATGCAATGCTCGGCCATGAGACTGAACCTGATATGACATTATTCTTTTTGGTTCTTGCAAAGAAGATTACATGTAAGAAATTGAGTTGCAAATCTGTCTGTTAAATCATTGGTTGCAGGGATGAGAACACCATGTTTTCCTCTTTGTGTACCATATTTAGAATACACCTCCTCTAGCGGTGCATCCTTTTCCCTAAGACTATGTTTTGGATTTTTTTTGGAAGTGGGTAGACCGAAGGCCCTGTGTATAATGGCATGGTTGATGAGATATAGTCATTCCAACCAAAGGCATACCCCTTGTACTCTGGTGAGGAGGAACCGAACACATGACTACATGAACTAGGCCCAACCAAAGTGTGGACACTTAATAATGGATAGGATCCATGATCTCTTTAAGGGTAATTCCCACTCTTGTATTACCACTTTGCTAGTCCCATCATCGCGTTGGATGATCTCTATGTATCTATCGACCTAGAGTTCGAGGAAATGGTGGGGGTCATGGACATTATAGTCGACACACTTGAGTAGGGGTACTTTTGGGAATGGAAGGTCTTCAAATAGGAATCTCCAGGGTAGTACATGATCAGGAAGCGGTTGTTCTTTCATGGCCTTAGATTTTGGTCTAGATTTAGGTTTGCTTGATGAATCCATACTAGAATTGGTGGTAATGGTGCTGGATTATTCCTGTGGATTGGGATGTGGGGATTGGTGAAGGTTTGTTTTGTAGTGGTGGTGAAGGAGTATATGCAGCATGGAGAAAATAATTGAGTAAGTGGAAGGTTGGGGTGGTTTTTAATCGAATGAATCCATAATGACACTTAGATATTCAAGCATGTGAAGTCATTGTCCCATATTTTCGTTGAGTTTTCTGGTACCATGTCCCAGTCTAGTTGTTGGAGCAACATGTTGGAGGTTGTTTTGTCATAATCACATTAATGTTGAGCTTTGTGTTGATTCCTGCAAGTAACTTCCACTTTTATCCTGAATCGAGGAAATCATCCTCTTTCTAGTGGTGTTAAGGAGCCATCATTCATGAAATTAGATGAAGTGGATGTGTGAGAACTACCTTTCACCTCGACTATTAATATTGCAAATATGTTTTCATGCTAGAACTTTGAAATTAATAAAGATGTAGACGAAATTACACATGCGTGAATTTACTCGTCAGAGGTGCAACACATAGTCCTATGCACCCCAGTGTGAATTGTTTGGTGGATTAGAGGGATGGAGCGACCTTAGATGGGTCGTTATGTATCTTCATGCTAGCACAACCATTCAGTGTCTGCATGGGGGGTAGAAGAGTAGGCACAACCAATTTTGGTAGGATCCATTGGCTAACCATCTTTCCAATGGTAATGTTGGAGTCATTTGTATTCTCAATGGTGTTGGGGAATAATCGTGCATGGAACATATCATCATGGGATTTTGAGGCTCGCTTGCCTTTCCCAGTGTAGAATTGGGGAACTAGGGATATAGTGTGTTTCTTCGGTAGCTTGCGACGAACATTCATATAATGACCACGTGCACTATGCCATTGCTTAGCTATCCAACACCTTTCACAAGCACATGTGTATCAACGAATGTCGACATCTAGTCAAAATATTTCTCGCATGGATGCTTCGATAAATTCCCATTCACAATAAGGATCCTGATGTGTATCCCACCAGTGTGCGAGAATTTCTAGGAGTACCATGTCAAGAGTGTGAGCCCTCTAATGCCCATGAATTTGTTGTATCCATGCAATAAATGTTTCCATCCGTTCCAATCCATCATACCAATATGAGACAAATTCTTCCTCGCGCTCTTATTCATAGATATGTGAAAAATCCCTTGTTGGTACTTCAAATAGCTTGTTTTTCCATTGATCCATGTCATCTTCAAAATTTGTGTCATAATAATTGACACTTCTCCAACTTAATTCATCGTCAGTGGTGGGGTTGATGTAGCCCTCCCTGCGACCTGTGATCTTATAGATATTTTCAATGACTGGGATCCATGCATCCTTATCCACTGGCTCATTATACATGTCACCTTCATATGGATATAGTGGTGTGACCATGCGTAGGGTGTCTATTTCAAAGGACATATGCCTCTTCTTCAAGTTCAACACTGCATTATTATCAAAGGCCCATTCAATGCCCAATAATATTGGATATGGGTCATATTCATCCATTATAATCTCTATGACCTCAAATTCAGCCTTTGTTTTTACTCCTATGTTTACTTCCACCTGCTCTAGTCATCCGATTGGATATATTTTGTATTGATTGGCTAACTACAGTTGGATGGGCCACCAGACCAACTTCGGTTTACCCATCACCTCCCATGATTTATTTGAAAAAATATTCACGTTGGAACCCAAATCCAACATGACTCCATCTATGTCATAGTCACCAAGCTCTGGGATCATCTTAAATTCTCAGCCAATGCACTTTTTCCTGCTAACCTGACATACATCTCTCTGGAAGCAGAGTGAATATGGTTTCCTCCACTCCTTGTTCCTTCAAGCAAGTAGCTAACATATGAGTCAACTTACTTGCAGCTTATGGATCATTTAGTAGTCTTAAACAACAACCCAAAAAATAACTTACTTGGTCTTCATCTCCTTCCTTGTGACCCAAGTCATGTAAGACTTTTGCGTGCGCTACACATTGCAATTCCTCCCGGCATTGTTCTTCATATGATTTCTTCTTAGCATGT
Source organism: Picea sitchensis (assembly GCA_010110895.2). Taxonomy (NCBI): domain Eukaryota; kingdom Viridiplantae; phylum Streptophyta; class Pinopsida; order Pinales; family Pinaceae; genus Picea; species Picea sitchensis. The sequence goes on from SNQJ01S0004522.1 coordinate 4,594, forward strand.
CACAACTTAGTCTATTTGTGAGCCTCTTATGTTGACTGTTGCATCACATGTTGTACTTCTTCACACATGTGAACCTCCTTCACCGATATTTGCATTGCACATTGTAATTCCTCACACAATGAGCTTCTTCCAGCATCCTCTGCATCACATGTTTTACCTCTTTGTGGATCTGAGCTTCTTCCAACAACCTTTGTGTCACCCTCTTCACTTCTTCTCAGATTTGAGCCTCCTCAAGTGACCTTTGATTCATGCTCAATCTTCTTCTAGTGCTCTTTGTGCATCGCACATGAACCTCTTTTGCTGGGAAACATCAAACCTTGGAGGGGGCCAAGGTTCCTTCATTATATTTACATCCTACTTTAGACCTGAGCCTTCACCATTGTAAAAGTTTCCTTTGGTCTTCACTCCTCCTCGGGTTACTACCCAAACATCAAACTCCTCATTCTTCTTCTTATTCTTGCACAACTCCACATGCACCATGTTGAAATTGGTATTTTTTTCCTCCCACTTTTTCAACAAGTCGGGACAGTCTTCGGTGACATGCTCGGGAATATAGAAGTATGCATAGAGCACGTGCAGTTTGGTACAAAACCTTGATACGTGACCACGTTTCACAATTAAAACATGTGTGGGGCCTACCTCCCCCTCCACCATATCCTTGGCTGCTACCACACCCATATCCACCTCAAGGACCTCATTGGTATCATCCTCTTTCCACACTTCCGTGCTCACCACCCTTCTGTGCTTCTTGTACCTGAAATGCATCGTGGGTATTCTCTTGCATCAACTAGAGTCAGTGGTATTTATTGACATCATGCCCAACAGATTTACAAATCAACTCGCAGAATGGAGTATTATCATCATCTGGTACTTGTGCAAAGTTGGGCATGAAGGTGGTACATGGCCCCACTATCTGCACATCTCACACCATTTCGTCTGCCCAAATGGAAATGGACTGGAAGTGCCCATTTCCACATATTTTTTGAGGACACAGGATTCATCTCTCTAATGCCCTTCTGAGAAATAGGTGATACACCATACGTTCTCATGCACAACCTTCATCTTAGCCATATATTGCAATTGCATTGTCAGGTTGGTCAGTTGCGACTGCACTTGTGCCAAACTTGCCTTTGTATCCACCCCTCCTAGCATAGCTTCCGGGCGCATGGCAATTTCGACCACCTCTGCTTGAGTAGTCACCTTCTGCTGGGTGAGTGGAACTTGGATATGGGGGAGTAACCCCACAATAAACCATTCCTTGTGTTGCACATCTTGGATTTGGAACGTCAACCTATCCAATAAAATTTTAAACCACTGGTCATAATCCCATACGGTCTCGCCTTCCTTCTATTTGATCTCTTTTATCTTTGCGATACATTGGGACTCCAACTTATTTTTTTGGAACTTCCTAAGCAAATCTTGCTTAATATCTACCAGGGACCTCATCTATCATGTTGGCGCAGTATTATTATACTTCATATACCATGTCAAGGCTTTGTCCCTGAACATGGTCTCCAACTGCACAATCTTAACTACTTCGTATATGATTCTCTTCACAGACCAAATTTCTTCACATGTAAACCAATGTTGCTCGGCATCATCCTTACCCGTTTGGTGGAACACAGGTAGACTCATGGTACTATTCTAATTTTCCATCCTCAAACTTGAGCTAGTTCCTCCTCTCTGACTGCCAGGGGTTTGATTTTTCCACACCATTATTTCTCAGGGTAAATTATTGTTGATTCACCTTCTTCTTCACTCATCTCTTCACTTTTATCTTCTTCTTCTCTCTCTTCTACTCTAGTTTCTTCACTATTTGATGTGTTTTATTCTTGATTAAAAATGCATAAGGGGGGTGGTACAAGGGTGGGTAAGTCCATCTTCTTCTAAAATTTCTCATGAGGTGACCCAAAGAGTTTTATATTTGCAGTCGCACAAGACCATCTACTATTTACAATTCATCTCCCCCACCACTAGGGGAGCCTCCATATTCCTCTTCTTCTAGTGCACTAACACTCTGCACTCTACCTTCCTGTCCTATCTACGCACCACAAATGTGCGCTCTATCTTTTGGTCCTATCTATGCACCACCACTTTTTGTGCTATCTCTCTCTCTCTTAACAATGCACTACTACTATGCGCTGCATCTTCCTCTAAGGTTGTGGCACTCTAAAACAACCAAGGGGTACAAACTTCATCACCTAATCCCTTATTGGTATCATTATTGGTATCCCCACTAAACACCCTATCCTCTATTCCATGCCTCTTCACGGGCCTATCCTCATATGTGATCCACTCTAGCACAACATACTCTTCCACACTACTACCTGGTGCAGTTTCTTTTCTCTTCATCCTAGGCCTAACCCCTCGTCGTGCACCCTTGGCTAACTCTTTTCCACCTCTCTTTTTTTCTTTTCTTCTTATCTCAAGTCTTCTTTCATACCTCTCGACTCTTTTTATCCTCTACTCCTCTAGGTCCATTCCATTCCTTGCCTCATCTTAACAATTTCTAGATCCTCCTCACCGAATCCATTTTCTCTCTGACTTTCCCTTCTCTTTGCAACCCCCCTCCCCCCCACCTTACGCTAGGGGATTTTACTCATCCATTCAATCAAGATCCTTGTGCATCAACCATTTCTCCATGAACAACATTTTTATCCAAAGTGGAATCTCTTCCATCATCCACTTTCTCGAACCTTCCGCAAAATTTCTTTCAGCCTCGCTGAAAGAGTCGGTGTATTCCACGACGAATTCAACAATATAGCCTTTTTTTACTAAAGCAAACTGGAAGTCAATGTCTTGAGTCCACTTATTTTCCAACACTTTCAAACCTTCAAGCTTGGATTGATCCCAAACCACTAGTTCCAACGACCGCACAGTAGAATTGGTAGTGGTTTACCTTTTAAACCATTCAAACAATAAACAAGGAAATTTAGCAAAGAAAAGCTCATGCATATCCGTGTAAAGATAGTCATCTTTCCATTTCTTCACATTCACGGTCAACCCTTTAGTTTCTTGTAGGGAAAACTCATGCTCTTTCATAGTCAACCAGTTTGAATTTCTTCCCGAGATGGGTGCCACCTCATCTCTTTCTTTCAACATTCCTGACAATACTTTCAGGTCCTGGCAATGGAACCATTTGTTGGGAAATTTGATCCATGCTTGCGTGTGTCCTTCTTAATGATGGGGATCTTATACCCATGGTTCATCCAGAGTTGTCCAGCAAAAACCATAGAGCATTGGTATATCAATCCTCAGCCAAGGCCAAGGAAGGTCTCACTCGAGATGCAGGCAAAATATACAAAGATCCATCGGGACTGGCATTCATGTGACTCATATCTGACAAATTGTTAGGACTAAGAAGTAAAACAATACACACACATACCAGCTCATACATGACAGACACAAAATAAATCATAAATGTAGCACCTTTATTACTAATGTCACTCCATCACAAAAGAGGCATATATTACGCAGAATATATATATGACAACCATAGAACTTCATATATCCTCTATATAAATCCTTAGAAATACAACACATTGCGCAATGTGCCTTCTCTCAAGACTTAGACATATAACAAACACATAAGTATAATCACAAGAACTAGAATATTACAACAGGATTAGAGCGATCTTGATACTAAGGACTCAATGCATCTCTTCTAAAACATCTGGATAGCCCCATTTCTGATATCACTGCTTCCTTTTATAGATTTCTCTAGTTGGGAGCTCTATCTATTTCTTCTCTAATCCATTCGCTCGACTGAAAAATCTGCCTTTCACACTTATAGCACTTTCCTGCCGTCCATGTAGCATTTAGGAATCAGAGCAATCTTAACTACCCCACCAACTCATATTTTGTCAACTCCATAATCCCTTGTGTTGTTGGCTGTAATCATTCGAGAGGATTTCTTGATGATTCTTTTCTTGATTTTGACGTGCGTCTTCTTGATTTTCGGTGTGCATCAAAACTGGGACCGACGCACATTCAATAAAATTTTAGGCATGTTGTGTGTAGTCGAAACTCGGCTCGACGTGCACTCTTTCCATTCTTTCCATTCTTCGTGCATTACCTTAGGTGCACGCAAAACGTTTGAATGAAGGTGCACAACTTTGTTTGTGTACGCGCTCAAAACTAAATCCAAAAATTTGGGTGCCAACAACTTGGGTTTCCTCATATAAATATGAGGCAAGTCATTTTCATTTTCATATAACTTATCACTTGATATTACCACTCTTGGAATGAAATTTCTCCCTCCTTTGGAAATTCACTATCTCTCTTTTCTTGTCATAATGGATGCAACACTTGTTATTTGGAGCATTAAAGGCTAGAAAATTCTCTTGGTGGTGTTTCTTTGGCAATTTTAGGATGATATCTTGGTAATAAGGGTTTATTGCATGCTCTCTCTTGGATTTGGTAAGTAATTTCTGCAATTAATTGTTGTTTTGCTTGTTTAAATTCAAGAAAAAATAACTTAAACCCTAGGAGGAGTAAAATGGCTTACACCCTCTACCAAGGTTTATTTATTCTTGATATTGAAGGGATATAAGGATTTCAACAATAAGTAATATGGTTTACACCCTTGTTTCAAGGCTTTGCTAGGGTTTATTTCTCTAGGAAGTAAGAGGGTTTACACCCCTAGAGAAACTTCAAACCCTAGTTCATTTTGGTTTCCAAACTAGACGCTTGGGAAGGATTATCATTGGGTTTTATAAGGGTTTAAATATCAACAAAGACCTCTTCTTCCTCTTTTTTTAGTTTTCCTTCCAAGGTAGAGACTCCATTCACCCAATAATAAGGCACTAATCTTTGCATTGGAGATTGTTAAATGTTGCATTTGTAAACGCCAAATTTGAGGTTTTGGAAATTTTCAAGTTGGATTTAAATTTTACATGATTTCAGATCTCTTGTGATTCAAAGGCATCTTGATTGGCCAAATGATTAGTCTGTTGTAATAAACATTAAGCTACAACCATTAGGGATGCAATAAACTCTCTTTCTCAACAAGTTTTCTTCACTTTTGACCGCTGAAATTTGCATGTAAGCAGTGAAATTTGATCTACTTTTCAAGGGAAATTGATTGGGTGGATTGCTTGCTGATTTTGTTGGTTAAACGTTGCTTTTGTAGAAATAATAACCTACATACATAAGTTTGTCATAATATTTTTCTAATAACTCATTTTTACAACCTTCTTTTGTCATCTAATTCATTGTTTCAAGCATCGAAATATTATCTCTAAGTTGCATACTAATTTGTCCAATATTATAGGCTGATTAGATTATGTAATTTGAAAATGTTATAACTTTGTCATTTCTGATGTATAACTTTTCTATTTCTGCAATTTTGGGATAACAAGATTTCTTGTTGATCCCCCCCTTGTCTCGGGGCTTATATCATCATATATTGTCTTGGTTTGTTTTTTCTAACATTGTTTTGCAGGTACACAACGTTGGAAATTTTTTCCTTGATCTATATTCATTATCCATCAAGCCTCAAGACCTTTTATTTGTGACCTATAGGGGTGGTTCTTTTATCTCTTACTCTCTCCCCTTGCAATCCCCCTAGGGTCACCCAGAAAACCTCCCTTGTGTTGGACTTGTCCATCACTAAAATGAGGGGGTTATCTATTGAGGTGACAATGATAGGTGTCCCCAGTTGTGTCACACGCTTGTTTCTTGAGTTGGGCTTCACCCAAACTACAAATTGTGCGATAACATGAGTGATACAAAATTAGAGGAGGGATATGCCCATAGTTTTTTACCTTTTGAGTCTAATGTATAAGAGATAAAACCCACTTAAGTTTGAAGAAGACTCCAAGGAGGAGATGCTAGAGTTATTGAAAATATGATCATTCAGATGAAGCCAAATTGTCCATATGTAAAAGTTTGGCATTGTTGATATATCCTCCCTATCCTTATACTCATTGGCGTAGTTCTCCAACATATCTTCCATTGTTGTGCCATAGTACTTAATACCACAAATATCATCTTTTAGTGTGACCATACTTTGAGAGAAAAATGACATTGGTAGAAGAGATGGTACATGGTTTGAGGGCATTCCATACAAACATAGAAGAAACTTGGGATTCAAAATTTTGTTTCTATAATTGATCCCAAGTGAGTAATCAATTTTCTAGAGTCATATGTGTACACATCTTAGTTTTAAGAGGGGATTTTGTTTTCCATAGACAACATTTCTTATCCTTTTTGTTATACCAAGAGAGAAGTTTAAGTGTTTGTTGATATCCCAATTTCACATAGTACACACTAGTCTTGGGGTTTTCTCCCCACTTGAGATAATCTTTGTCTTTTTTTACTTCTATTCCTACTCGAACTAGGAGTATTTGGAAATGGCCCCAAGAATCATGAATGCTTGTTGGAATGTTTAGATCACTAACTTGTTTCTTGGTAGAGTGACCAAGTTCATCCTATGTACCAATGTAAATATCTGAAAGGTATTTTATACCACTAGAAGAAAATAAATTTCTTAAACCCTCCACGATTTGGAAGTCAAAGTCCATCGCAACCCATAAGTCTCCAGAAATTCTAATGGATTCTCCATTCCCAACATTCCAAGTGATATGAGCTCCAATAATAGGATATGATTTAGTGAGGGTCCACCTAAAAATGGAGGTGACTATTGTGATCTTCACTAGGTTTCATATCCAATCCATCATTGTGTGGGGATGTATATACTTCCCTAAGAGGATTTTATGCCAAATCCTCGATCTAGATATGAAGTGATAAATCAGCATAGTAGCTAGAGATTGTGCAAATAGGTTTAAATCCATTAACCTCTAGCTACCCTCTTATTTTAGTTTGCAAATTCTCTCCCATTTCACCCAAGGGATGGTGTCATTCTCCTCATTTATTGACTAAAGAACTCTTCTAGCCATTTTGTTGATCTTGTCAATGATGCATTTAGAAATAATGACTAGTGTACACTATAAGACAAGGATAGCTTCCATAATGATTTTGATGAGGATTAAACTTCCTCTAATTCATAACAATCGATTACACCTAAATTTATTCCATGTTGTATTTTCTCTGACATCCAAATCTAGTCAATTCTTGCATGGCTATTTTCTTTTAGGAAGTACCCTAAATATTTGAACTATGTTGTAAAGGCATGCACATCAAAAGGAAAACTTTTGGTGGCTTCTTTATTGATCCAAGAAACATGGTGAAAACATATAATAGTCTTTCTTTGATTAATAATCATTCCCATAGTTTAAAAAAAGAGAGTTTGGGACTTTATCATAAGTTCATGCTTCCCCTACTATTCTTGTACTAAAGAACATAAGGTCATCCACAAATAGAATATGGGTTATATCCAAATTAGTTGAGATCCTAACGCCCCATATCAATCCCTCCTCCTTGTCTCTAGACATACATTTTCAAAGGTTGTTTACCACTAAAAGGAATAAGAGTGTAGAGAGGGAACAACCTTGGAAAAGGCCCCTAGATGGGGTAAAAGAGGAATTCGATCCATTAATTAGAACAATAAAAGCCACAAAGTAGTAACATTCTTCAATCTAGGATATTAGATGTGGATGGAATCCTAAATGAATGAGGCGAAGATGCATATATAGCCAACTAACATGATCAAAATCTTTTGAAAGGTTGATTTTTAGAAAGAAGGATGGAAGATTCTTAGTTTTGATTGTGTACAGGATCTCCTATGCAATTACAATGACAACATGTATTTTATGATCATTGAGAAAACTGAGTTTTCCATTGATATGTGGTTTGATAGAACATGCTTCATTTGGACGGATATGACCTTTGTTATCATTTTGTATCTGGCATTGCATAATGAGATTGAATGAAATTCATCAAAAGACTTAGGATCATTTTTCCTTGGGATGCACGCTATAAAGGTGGAGTTGAAGGATTTCAAAAGTATTTCTGAGGTGCAGGATTATTCCGTGGATTTTAACATGCCATCTTTAATTTCCTCATATAAGTCTTTATAGAAATATATGGGTCATCCATTCAACACCGAGGATTTTTATGTTTATAGAGAATCCATAACTTGCAACAATTCTTCTTTATTTATTAGTTTGAGCATATTTTGTTTATCTTCATTAGTGAAAATTTCCCAAAAGAAGAGGACACAACTAGCATATCTCCTATAGTCTCTTTTCCTGGGTCTTTATAGAATGAGATGAAATATCTAGTTTCTTCCTTCAAGATATTGTTGAAACATTCTCAAACTTCCCCTCTTGTTTTGTAATTTTCCATATAGTATTTTTCATTTTCCTTTGGATAGCTTGTTGATGAAAAAATGTGTACTTGAGTCTCCCTCTACTAACCATTTTACTGTAATTTTTTGTCCCCATTTGGATTCCTCTTAAGTTATTATCTGCTTCCATTCCTTTTCTACAATTTCAAATTCCTACAACTTATCTTCCTTTCCTTGATCTGTAATCACACTCTCCATGATTTTTTATATTATGTCTTCATTGATAGTGAGACCAACTTGTGAATATTTGAAATTTTCTTATACCCTATCTAATGATTTGAAATTTACATGATTCATTTGGAACTATTTCATGGCACTATTATTTGTTGAGGGGGTCATGTTGCATCCAAATGGATTGAACCAAGTCTTGGAACTCTTCATAGTGAAACCAACAAGGAATAATATATTTGAAAGGGGTTGGAGGTTTATTGTTTCCATCATCTAATTCCAATTACACTAGGTAGTCATTCTAGTCTCCCCACTTTGGAACCAAGGATCTAAAGTTTGAGAGAAAAAGGATTAGAGGATCCTAATAAGCGATATGTCCAACATTTTGTCCATTGCCTCTCTACTTTTAGAGTGGTTAGATCATCTTGGCTCAATTTTTAGTGGTTCAATGTCCACCAAACATTGCAATTCATTATAAGAGATCATATAATCAACCATCTTATCAAGTTGGGCAATAGACCCCCAAATCTTAGAAATAGAAGTAGAATAATTTAGGTATCCTCCAATTATGATGTCATTTGAAGCTAAATCCCCACCCACTAGTATTTGTCCCATAATTATTTCTTGGTCATAGAGGAACATCTATATCTATTAAAAAGGTCAAAATACATATTCCAATTATGGGAGCAAAGAGTAGTAAATATGGTTGATTTATAAAAGACCTCATTTTGCTTAATAAAGGTGGAATTTCATCTAGTGATCAGTAAACCAAAATGACATGATGAGATAAGTGTTGAGAGATTCCAATTATGCAGTAATTCAGTCATGAGATTTTTACATGCATCGCTTCCATCATCGTTTCCTATAGTAGCAGTATATTAGGCAAAATTGTTTTGATGAGATGATGCAAAGAGTGATTTTTTTAGGGATATTCCATCCCTCTTACATTGTAAAATAAAAATCATTACTTAATGTACTTAAGGGTTTTTATTTTTCTAAGTGCACATGCGATTATCTACTGAGTTTGTCCTTACACTTATGTTATGCAGTTATTTGCCACATGATTACCTAATGGATATTCTCTAGAGGTTATCAAGTTGAAACACTAAGTTCTTTTCCCTTGAGTATACACCATCTTTTTTCTTGGTTGTGAGCTGTCCTTTTACAGATTGTGACCCAAATTTATGGTCGCGCCTTTCTCTCTTGCAAACCACGATCGGTTGCATCCTGCAGGAATGCAGGGCACGCCTAGATCTATTAATCCTCAATTAGCATTAGTTACCAAGATACGAGATGAAATATCATATTTTTCATAATCCGACCTCGAGAAGCCTTCTATATTGAGTGCCTAAGACTTATCCTTTATCTTATCTCCATTATCCTATATATTGAGGGTCTCTCATGGGAAAAAGGAGGAGGAAAATATAGAGTAAAATTATAATGTCAAATTGATTATGGAGCTTGGACAAGGAAATTGGGAGAAGCTTCATAAAGTTATTTGTATGTAAGTTGTAATATTTTTTCCTTATTAATAGAAGATGCACATGATTTTCCCCTCTAATTAATTGTATAAGGTGATTATAATCTTCATAGAGAGTTAATATTTTCATGTCTTTGTGATATATTATTAGATCTATGTTTTATACACGTTATGTTTGATCTCGTGAAAGGTAATTGTTGTTTCCTATGTGTGCATACCTATGTTTGTGAAAGTGAAGGATATCTTCAAAGGAGCGAATGACCAAGGAGCATGCAGGGACAATCATTGAAGTATCGGGTATGCTTCTCATCCTCTTATCTCGTAGATCTTTTCATGTATGATTTAGATCTAGGAAAGTCTTTAGTTTGCATCTCTATTCTTTCTTAGGTCTAGAAAGAGCCTAAGGGAGGTAACTCCTACAAGGTACATTTATCCTACAATAGACTGGCGACTCCACTGGGGAAGTCATTACTATTTATTTAGTTTTCTTCCTCAATTTTTAAATTTATATTCTCAACATCTTTGCTTGTTTTAAGCCTTGATTTTCGTTTTCATTATGCCCATAAGTCTTTTCCGAGTCTGTTTGAAAGTGTTTAGTCCCATATCTAATAGATCTACCTTAGAGTTATTAGTTTTTGCACTTGTAGGATTGCTTTCGTGGTCTTCCCATGCACACAGAGCAACCACCCCAATTTTGGTCGTGAGTTTCTCCATTACAGCACGTGAACACCTAGAAACCATAATGATCTTTGCGACCAGTGCTTGGGTCGTGAGTCCCTCTACGTACACAGTGCGATTGATCACTCTGTCTTGAATAACAAGGTGCAACCATCCACTAAAAAGTTGTTTTTGAAGGGACATCCTTCAAATCTATCCCATATATGCTTTATGTCTTTTCTTACAATATCACGGGTCTTTCTTAGATCTATTCCAACAATCATTCTGCAAGTTTTTTCAATTCATTTGAAAACTTTTTTTTTTACCATTGAAAGCTTGAATTTTATGTGTTGAATATGTCCTTGCGATTGAATATTTTATTCATCGGGTGATTGTTTTCTTCATTTTCTTTAGCTTTTGATTTCTTTGCAAGTATCATTGAATCCTTTGATTTTGATTGAAAGAGAAAACCAAAAGTAATGGAATTCTAGTTAGTGGGTGGACCATGTTTGTGAAAACCAAAAGTAATTGCATTCTTTGACTCATATATCAAATAAATTTCGCATTCAAAGAGTAGTTCATGTTTCTTGCATTGAATGTTACACTTGCTTATTTTCTTGAGACCTCTTGCTCCTTTCTATAAAGTCTCTTTTGAGTTTTCATGTAATTTGGAAAGAAGAAAACAAAAATTTTGCATCCTACTTTCATAGGTGGAGTGTTTTTGGTACATATTTTAGAGTTTGTCTTTGTTTTGGGATTTCAAGGACATTAATTTGGTAGTTTGGCATTTTGAATCTTCTCCATTTGATAAAGGAAAAGTGAAAGTTGCATGCTTTTGGGCATTTATTTACATTAAGAAGAAAAAGATCGCTTCTCCTTCCCGCATATAGAATTCATTGAAAGAAAAATCTTTGCATTTCATTCTTTCTGCATAGTTTTGGAGTCAAGACATTACATCACCAATTGCATATTTGTACACCCTTTTGAGTAAGGAAAATCCATTAAAATTAACCAATGTGATTAAAAAAATTAATTAGACATTTTTAATTTTATAGAACACCAACAATAGTATAAGGATAGGGCCTTTGGATTAGGAAAAAGTGAGTAAATTCTCCAAGGCCGCTAAACCAAACTAGGACAATTAATGAGTAAAAATCTATTAGTAACAAAACCGGTTCTAGGAAAGATCGCCTCACACACAAGTTAAGCATTAGGTCAAGCTAAGAAAGTGGTTGAGATATCTCCTCCCCATTTTCCTGGTGGGGCTAATTTGTGTTTTGGCTATTTTGAGACATGGACATTCCAAGTGTAACTCCAACGTTCTTGAAATTTTGGGTGCCAGGATTTGACCTGGTATTCCCCACCCACATGATAGTCATGACTGACGATTGTTCCGCCCGGTTTCATCTTTGTGAATTGGTAACCTTAGTGACATGTCCTAGGTATCCACACAGGTGAGTGCAATGGGGATTCTTTGTGGTACCTATGATAGACGTTCAATCTCAGCTTCGATGAACCGAGAGGGTATTTTATTGTGAGCTCTTACTTGCACCTTAGGGAACTGTTGTGTGAAGATGATCATAATTGTTTCTCATATCTTCGTTGACGGCTTGATATCCCATCTTCGGAAGATCCTTTCACTTATTGTTTTCTTGGTTTATTACCTTTATATTTCTTAAGGGTGTGTTCTTTCGACATTCATAGTTGTCCTTAAGGATCGTTATTTCTATTACACTTTCGCCATGGCCGACCAAGGTCTCCAAATATCTTGGAGAATACAAGGGTTGGAACTTGAAGAACACTATCTTCCACACAACCATTCAAACGAAGGAGCTATTAATGAAGAGGTTTCTTCTGAAATTGGGAGCATAGCTCCCCCAAGTGAGCATCCCAAAGGGGAGGTAGCAATCATCGAGGACGGATCTATCCCTCCCGCAAATCCTTCTTTTATTGTTCCTTATAACCCACTACTTGTTGAGATTCCTTAAACAAGTTTTATTGATTCTTTTTCTTCTTATTGCTTACCACGAGATATGTACAGCAGGTGATCTTCTGGAATGCAACAACACCTAACTATATAGATGGAGTAGTGATATCCTCACTTAATCTTGAGATAGTTGCTCAGGCACACATCACTACCCATGTAACTTCTCATTTGTGGGGAACATCGTTGAACCATGTTACCCCGTCACAACAACCTGTGAATATAAGTTCTATTCCTTCCTCTCTAGCTACACATGTGTATACTCCAAGTGCTTTACTTGGATTTTATATACATTTTCCCTCTAGTCAGGTGACCAACAGTGTTGTTGCCTCAGGCCCTGCGACAAATAACTTGGTTTTCCCCCTTCCAGTCAAGTAGGTAACCCAATGATAGTCAGACCAACCGTTCATCCTACACAAAATTTTCATATGGGAATTTATTCTATACCTCCCATTGGTGGGGGAATTCCAACTAGGGGGTAACCCTCAGTTGTAGGGCCCTCTTGAACACGGGGGAAACAACTAGTTGGTGGGTAACCCTCAACTACAGGGAAATATTTAACATGGGGGGGGAATCCACCTTGGGAACAACAAGCAGCTGGGGAGGAACCTCCAGCTGTGGGGAAACAACTAACATGGGGGAAAAAGCCACCTTAGGGGAAACAACCAATTCGGGGGGAAACCTCCAGCTATGGGGAAACAACCAGTTTGGGATCAATCCCTTACTGGAAACCAGCCAGGACAATTCCTTTTTGGAAACCAACCTCAAACCTGGGGGCAAACCATTCCAGCAGGCCTTATAGGACTTTATACTAGTCTACCATATCCGAGAGTTGTAAACACTCCATGGGGTCAACCTAATTCGACGAGTATCCCTTTGAAAGGATATTTTCATGCTCAAACCATGAACCCCATGCTTCTTACTCCCCAACCCCCTCAACAACAATATATGGTAGGACCACCATGTGTTACAATGCCATCACAACCTATATATGGTCCTATTGGTACCTCGATGCCACATTTGCACTACAAGTATTCACAATCAAACCGATGACTTCCTTTTTTGGCTACATTAGATCTATCGGATTTTTCACGTTTGACCAACGATCCCACACAACATGCCCCATTCTAGCCACCCATCCCTACCAAACTACCCTTCGAAATCCAAAAGTTCGACGGGAAACCTGGAGAATATCCTAACAACCACGTAATAACCTTCCATATTTGGTGTTCTTCTAACTCCTTGATGGACGATTCCATTTGATTAAGAATTTTCCAGAGAACGCTCACAGGTTCGACGAAAAAATGGTATATTGAGTTGCCATGAAACTTTTTTGTCGAGTTTAATTCTCTTTCTATGGCATTTATGACTCATTTCCAACTACCAATTCAGAATGAGACCGGCACTGATATTTTAACCTCGCTTAGGCAATCCACCTCCACTCATATTTCTAATCACATTCATGAATGGAGGTGGCATTGCCAAATGATTAAATCTCGAATTCTATAACAACTCCTAGTAGATTGGTTCAAAAATTCTATCCTACTGCCTATTGGTAGATATGTTTCCATGGGAGGCATTGTCACCAAGGAGCAGACGATCATTCATGCTCAATATGTAGATATGGTATATTCCCAATTTGGCACACTTTATGATATGATACCTCATGCTCCTCGACCGTCGAATGATCCGTCAAAACTAGCTCTAGGATCCCATGCCTATGGCATGGTAGGCTCCGTAAAACTACAGTTTTCAACCCAATCGACTAGGAAACAAGGTCATAAAGCCTCCACCCCAATCTCATCCTATAATGGTACCAATACCAAATCAACTCCCTCTCCTGCACAAACCTTTGAGGTGAATGTGTTTCAATATTCTTCATCTCAACAATCCAAAGGAAAGAATAAAAACAAGCGTAAATCCAAAAAATATTCTAACCACTAAGAGAGTACAAACACCCAAGACCCTAATGTTGGGGGCAAAAACAAAAGAAAGGAAACATATCCTTGCATGGTATGTAAGGAAGACCACTTCACCAAAGACTTCCCTTGCCTTTCCAAGGTTCACCAATACCTTGAGCAAGGGGGATCTCCTTCCCAACTAGCGGTATTAATCAATCCTCCCCCCCAACAACAACAAATGGTCACACAAGTTCCTTCACCTCCACCTAGGGGAAATGCACAGTCCTCAACCATAAATATTATGATGGTTAAATCAACTGTGACACTATCCACCAAAGCGAATAACTATGACTCCCAAGAAGGGGAACCTTCATCTAAGGATTCTCCATCGACTACACCACCCAATGGCCCTCTCACATTAGAGAAACCATCTTTTGAACTTGCAATCAACACTCCAAAAGGGGTACTTCAACAGACTACCCACAATCCGAATGTCTGAGCAGCTCAACAATATGTCTGATCCAAAAGGATCTAAGGAATGCTCACAATAGGAGGATCCATAATTCTCACAGACATCCCAGGGGATCCATAAAATCTCAAAATTCAACCATCCCAAATTCGCTCAAAAACACCATCAATGCGTAGATATCAACAATAGCTTTCCAACGACGCAAAAATCGCCTCAAACAAAGTTCGTATGCAAAAGATATGCTTGGTCAAAGTTCAAGTCAACTATGTTAAAAGTCAAATTCAAAGGGGTCAAGGTGACACGTGTCACCACTGCAAGGGTGACACATGGAACAACCATACAATTGTATGGAAATGACGTGGCCACACCCCAAGGGGCTATGTGGCATGAGCATATGTTGACTGTGCAGGTGTGTTGGCATGACCATATATACAGGTGGACTAATCATTGGTTGATGCATGGCAAGGATAGACCAATGAGATGTTGCCATGTGGAAGCATCCCATTGGCCATTAATGGTTAAGGTTAATTAAAATTATGGATTCGATGGGGGTCGAACCTGTGACCTCCATAAACCTTACCAAACCTCTGTTACCAATGCACCATACAAATGTTACTTAACCTCAAAGGGTGCCATATTTATTTAAAGTGATGTATTGAAATGGTTGGTGGCAAAAAGGGTCAAGGGCCTAAGCCCTCGACCCATAGTTCATGGTTTTATTTGATATCATATGACCACAACCAACTCCAAGATTCGCAGGGGAGGTTCAAACTATATAGTATATAGTTATAACTATATACTAACAAAAACCAATGTATGTGCATAGTGGTGGATCGAACCCGGAACCTCTGGGATATATCCAAGGTTCTAACCACTAGGCCATGTGGGCCACTTGTTACAACAAACCTAACCAATCTTTATTTAATCCGATGTTGACGTCAGCGGAAGGTGCATGAAGGAGTTGGGCCCATAACCTATTTAATGGGCACAGATCCCAATGCTTTCACACAGATCGAGGGCATGGATCCCTAGATGGAAAAATTCCTGAGGAGGAGGTACTGTACAAATGCATAGTTTTGCGTGTTGAGAAAAGTCCAAGTATGGTGTGTCTCGATATGCGTGCCATGAGGTATAATGACTGCACCTAGGAACATTTATACTCATTTTTCATGATTTTCACAAAGAGTATGAATTTGAGGTCTATTTTTTTTATCAGAGGTCGTTTGTAAAAGTCTTAGTCTATATTTCCATTAATGAGTGCCATAATGCATCATTTTCCATGTAAAGAGGGTGAAATTGAGCCAGTTCAAAATTTGGTCAACTTTATACTCAATTTTCTCATAATTTCGCAAGGATTCTAATGGTGAACTCATTTTCTTGTTTTGAGTAGTGGAAATAAAGAGAGTCCATTAAATTGTCTTTTTGTAAGCCCACGTTGTAATGTAATTTGGTATTTTGAGATGATGAAGAATTGTCTTACTATCTAAGAGGACTTGAAGATGAAGTGAATTATGTCATCAATATATGTAAATTGAGTTCTTTTATTTTCTATTGTGTCATCTCAGTAATCTGCAAATTAATCATCAATTTATGAGTCTTTTGATAAGGAGCACAACATCATTTTTATGCAAATCACCTCAATACGATCAAGAATTAATTATCAATCAAGTTAGATGCTATATGTATATTTTAAAGGAATAAATGGTATCTAAGTATTTTCAGATCAAGTGGTATCAGAGCTAGTTTTGACGTGTATTTGGAAGTTGTTGATGTGACAAGCTCTAAGACTTAAGTTGGTGAAGATATTGAAGACTCTTATAAAGAGGACAAAAGGAGTAAATCTCTCATGAAGTTGAGGCTTGTTGACGGGCGTTTATGACACACCGTCAATGAGAAGGGAAGATCTAGTCCGGGTTGTCTATTTAATTCAATTCGTTTGGAATAATCTACCCTGACGGGTTTTATGGCTCCGTTAGCCAACTAGGATTCTACAATAATTAAAAGAGGTAAAACTAACTAAATGTATAATCCTATTAGTAAACACACTAATATGATTACTTAACTAGTAGTAGTATTATATACAATAGATATATACAGTTACAAGGTTTAAATAAATCCTTATGAAAATGATGGTTTAAACTAATGAATCAAAGTTAAATAAGATGCAAAAATAAAGGAAATTGTTCTTTCACTATGAATAACCGACAACACAAATGAACGAATAATATTTAGAAATGATGTACCTATAATGAACAATGCATTAAAGTTTGAATGATTTAATCATTATTCATTTGTAAAGTAAACAAATCAAATAAAAGAAAACTAACTAACCTGATGTTGATCAACTGCAAAAGAAAAAGGTGCTAAGCTATATTCGTCTTTCTACATAATGTAAGCTCCACTTAACCTGTTATCAAGTATAAATCTATGACAAGAAGAAAGAACGATATTTCCTGAAGTAACTCAAGGAAATCCTTCATATTTCGAAAAAGATCTATGATAACAAAAAGACAAATAGATTTTCACTCATGTGACTTTAAACTGTCCAAAAGCTGAAGACGAAATGAACTCCAATCATCGGCAAATGGTATTATCAACAACCCAACATTCGATGTAAAATCAAAATGTATAGATAGACGATTAGTCACAGATATTAAAAGAACCAATGGAGGACGAACCATGTAAAAGTAAACACAACATGAAAACATAAATGTAGAACAATCTAAAGCTAATTCAATACAAATAAGTTTTCCATGTCCATAAATTATATGAGAACCAACAATCACATTGCACAGTCTACAGAAGGACTAAAGCCAAAAAGTAAATTGCATCCCATATATTTTCAAAATGATAAGTCCATCATCAGATCCCAAAAGAATTGCCATTATTCCCGGGAAAGCACTGCTATTTAAACCAAATTCATAGTATGTTTCTCATATCATACAAGATAGAGACAGATATATTTTAATAAAGAATTTAATAAAAAATAACCATAAAGATAGATCTGTTAAGACAACTATTAAAAATAGTTACATCATTCAAACATTCTTGAAACTATTCCTTAAAAACGAAATTACAAGTTTTTTGTATTCCCAACTATTAACTCATTCCTTTAACCTTTGCACATTGATCCGTTGTACACCTGAGAAAAGAGAAAAACAAAATCTAAATTAGAAAACAGTCAAATAAATAAATTAAAAGAAAAGCTACAGAATCTTTGATTCTGCAGTTAGTCTAAATATAACCAAATAGAAACAAATTCAGTTATCATTTAAACAAATCAAACGTGAATTCCAAGAAGAGTGTTTACCAATTAAAACTTTGAAAATGAAACATGGGACAATTCTGAATTTACAACAACGTTGAAACAGGTGGATTTTTTTATGATAGCATCTCCTGACCTCTTGAAACATTTGTGGGCCCTGGGTGAATTCGATCGGATGATAGCTCTCAGATCCTCATTTTCCTTTTCCAAAACTAAGTTTCGATCCATTACTTGATTTAGTTGAGCCTGAAGATAAGGGATGTCTTAGTAATATATCTAGATCCAATCAAAACAACCTTCACAGTACACTTGTTCTAGATTTGGCAATGGACGAGTTTGATCTGAGTTAAAAGGTTTACCCTGCTCCATAATCTTTTTTAGGTCATACTGGATACCTAAAAATCCCTCTTGCTCCTTAAAAAATGGAGGCAATTTAGACACAAAATTGTATCGAGGTGAATTTATTTTAGCGGGATCAGAGTTGGTATCGTCAACAAAGATCGAGTCTTCAATATCAATGGTGGGGATAGGATTTTCACAGTTCTGACGTCTATTCTTGATCATATTGGAAAGATGTTAGTTGTTACTTTTGTTCTTTAAATATAGATCCTGAAACATCTGCATTTTTTGTTTGACCCGCTGCTTGATTTTAATTTCATTTTCATCAAAAAAATCTTTCTCAAGATTAGGGGCGACATATACCTTACCCCTTAATTTATCCAACACTTCCTCTAACGACTTCTTAGGAATGAATTCGTTCCTCTAGTGTGTGTCTCTGATTGATTGACGAGAATCAACAGGGGTTTTGGTGGGTAACGCAGGGTCTTCTGCAACTTGTAATTCGATATGAAGATCTTGCAGAGAGTGAGTCGATGGACAAGGGTCGGTAGACTCGTCAAAACACAGGGGTAAATTGATGACCGATTCAGGTGGAAGTGAAACAAAAGCATTCCTAACCAGGAAGCTTTGCAAACTATCTCCTTCCTTCGACAATTGGGAAACAACCAAGACTCAGATCAAGCCATGGTGAAAGAGACTGGATTCTGAATTGGGGTTTTGTCTCTACTAGAATCTGGCCATCTTTTTTCATCTTTGAAGCAGATAAAAAGGCATGTTTAACTTAAACCCTAAGAAGGCCATTAATAGGCGTGTATGAAATAAAAATACCAATCCATATCATCCCTCACAGGTGTTGAATTTCTTGATAATCAATAACAAACCATGACATCGAGGCTTGAACAGATTTATGGGTGTACCTTTAACGTCGTAGCGTGAATTCCTGGAAATAATCAACAGATGACAAGGAATACCTTCAATTTTTAGGTTTTTGAACCAATGGTCTCCTTCTCGTGACAGGCCCATGGATTTTTCTATTGATTCCTCACTTACTTGCAACTGTAAGTCACCTATTTTGGCTCCAGCACCGTTGAAGGTCTTGGTGAAAGCTTGGGCGATTTCAAGGTTAAAACCCTCGAACGACTGTATAAACTTAACCCATCCAAAGACTGCGATATCATCCACAACATCATCATGGGAGATAAGAGCATGTGAGCCATTTGGCTCTATCCTAACTACAGGGGCCATAAACTTGGTTACGATATACCAACAGGTGTAAAAAGGAGGAATCTGTGTTTGAAACCACCTGATACGAAGGATATGTTTTTCATTGTCGAAGGTGACCTAAAAACTATGAATTCGGGAGGATGCCACCATGACTACCACTTTATTTGTTGATTAAACCCTAAACCAGAGGACAAACACACTAAAAAACCACCTCCCCTGCTAAGAAATTAACCCCAAATTACAAAGCACCATCAAACGATGCAATGAATGCGAGCTCAGGTAAGATGGACAGGGGTGTAATGGTTTCAGAGAATGACTAATAGCCATGTAATACAGTGATTAGACTGTGATATGATTAGATTATATATTTATATCATAGTTTTAGAATAAAAAATTATCACGAAGGTGTAGAGTAACACTCAAAAAATTATTTGAAAAATGATCAAGGCATAACTCAAACATGATCAGTTCATATCCTAATGCTATAGAGACACTCACAAAACGATATTTTCAACACTCTTCAAGGCTTTTGAGATAATTAGGTATTTCAAATGCTCGTCTAGTTTCATAAGGAGAAATTTTTAGAATTTGTATGATGTGTTTATGCCAAGCTTATTTCAATTTCATGCTTAACAGTCATGAAATTGAAAAAGAGTAAACGAGAAATTTATTGAAAAAAACATAAACTCAAAAACATGCAACAACCAATCAAGTGATTCTTCAAACAAAAATCATAATTGAAATCTTCCTAGACACAAAGAGGCAGCTAATACAAATTTCTTTTTCGTCAAAAATTGTGTTTTAAATATCGATGAAATGACATGAATATTTGGTTGCCTACAATGGCGACTCGTTGGGCGAAGCAGTTATCTCTGCATCATCAAAACTTTATATCAGGGAAAAGATAAATCGGGTAGTCACTAAAAACAACTGTGAAACATATCAAGGGTTTTGAAATTAACTCAGAAAATTAACACAGTCAAACTAACAAAGACTGTTATGGAAAATGTTTGTAATCCGAAGGTTCGTTTTGATCAATAGGCAATGATATTTATAAAAGTAACTTCAATACCATTGACAGGGCCACTGCTGCTAGTAGGCATTTATAGCCTCGACAGGGATGTCATTTAACCCACTCAAGTACTCTGATCCCATTCAAAATTCACCCAACTATGGTAAAAATATTTTGATATTTGATCAATTTAAAAAAAATCATACATGAAAGATCTTGAACCCGACATTGCTTCGTTGCCAGCAAGCTTGTTTAGTACCTCGACGAAGTTGTCTTGGTATCATGTGCACATTTACCCGATGCCATTAGACTTGTTCAGTATCCCGACGATTTTACACACAACTCCCACACATTAAAGTGTTTCCAACTCTCCATAATCATTTATAAAATTTAGAGGCTTCATGATAACGAGAGAGCGGGGTGATATTGAATATTTAACAGGCATGCAATCATATGATTGATCATTAATATTGTTTCTTGTTCTTCTAAAACTAATAATTTTCATCATGATTTGGACATTCAGTATTTCAATTAAGAAAATGTCTCAAGGATGGGGAAGCGCTTTGAGTTTATCTCATTAGAATTGGGATGGCATAAGAAGTTTAAAGATAATCGTACTTCCCTAAGATCTCGACAAAAAACCAGGAACAACGATTTGGCCGAGACTTCTAGCATAACTATCTTATAGATCAATGAACTGAGTTAAAAAACTTAATGTTTAGATGCTTGAACTATTTCAACTGTTGTTAGTGAAAGGTCTGATTCCCCTCAATAATGGATTGCGATGTAGAAATAATTTTTAAGAAAACATAAAAAGCAACAAAAAGAAAATAACCAATCATAAAACAAAAGAAAAATAAAATCTAAGGATATTTGCAGGGGGTAAGTCTGAATTTTCTCAGGTGAAGTATTTCTTGAGAGACTGGCCATTCACTGGAAAAGCGTCTGGCTATCCCTCTAAGTTGTGCAAACGAAAATAACTAGGACCCAATTTCTCTGAAATGACAAAAGGCCCCAACCACATGTTTTGAAAATTAGTATGTTCTCCTTTATCCTCGTGTTATTTGTCCCATTTGAGGACCAAATCCCCTACATTAAAATTTCTTTATGAGGACGAGCTTGTATCAAACCGGTTTTCAACAATTTGTTGATGCGGGTCTAATTTATGTTTTTCTTGTGTCCTAACTTCTTCCAATTTTAGTAAAGTGTTTATCCAATTATCTAAAGGGGCACATTCTTCCTCCTGAAATTTTTGAGATAACTGCAGAGAAGGGAGCAAGACGTGTTGAGGAAGGATAACTTCTCTTCCATAAACGAGGAAGAAAGGAGAATTATCGATGGAAGTTTTCAGAGTGACCCTATCAGCCCAAAGTGACTTATATAATGCATTATGCCAATTTTTATGATTTTTCGACACTGTTCTTTTTATTATTTTGATCGGATTTTTTTTTGTCGACTCGGCCAAACCATTTCTTTGGGGGTAATAGCTGGTAGAGTATCTTAGCTTAATCCATTTTTCTAGAGAAAATACATTCATATCCAAGGAAGAAAAATAAGAAGCATTGTCAAAGACTAAGCATTTAGGTATCCCGAAACGAGTAATAATATGAGAGTTTAAAAACGAAACTAACTAGCTCGTCTTTACTACCCTTAGGGGTAAATATTCATACCATCTTGTAAAATAATTTGTTTCCGTAAGAATATATTTGTGTTGCTATGATGAGGGTGGTTTAATCGGCCCTATGATATCTAGGCCCCACTGTTGAAATGGTGTGTTTACTGTAACGAGTTGTAAGGGAAATGCAACCTTCTTGACCCGCCCTGTAGCCTTTTGACAAATTATACATTTGTGAGCTAAAGTGTGAGCATATTTAAATAAGGTGGGCCAATATTAACCATCCCTAAGTACTTTGTGGGTAGTCTCATCTCCACCAAAATGACCCCTGACATCGTCGGAATGTAGCTCAGCTAACACCTTTTCAGATTCTTCTTTTTCTAAGCAACGCAAAAAAACACCATCAAAATTCTTTCGAAACAATATATCATTAATCAATTGAAAAGAAGCAGATCTAAGCCTTAGTGCTCTTCTGTTTTTTTATCAATATTTTGAGGAGTTGTTCCGTGCAGCAAATGAAATCTATCATTATACCATGAATTAGACATAGTTTGTGTACAACAGATTTGTGTTTCATTATGCAGATTTTCAACTAGTGTTGTTGTTTGATTTTCTGATATTTCAACTGAATCAACTACCAATTTGCAAAGGCCTTGACCTCTAACAATTTGTGTGGGTACTATTTCAAGATCGTACTCTTGAAGGGAGGTCATCCAATTTTCCCTTTTCTCCCTTAGTTCCTTCTGTACTAAGAGGTTTCTTACAACAGGGTAAGGAACACCGACTTTTGTCCTGGACTTCAATAGGTAAGATCTGAAATGTTTAACCGCCTTGAAAATAGCATATGCTTGTTGATCTACTGCTAGGTAATTCAATTCTTCTCCTTTAAAAGCGGAGCTCATAAATGAAATGGGTATCTCATTGTTTTCAACATTTTTCTATGAAAGCACAACATCATAAGATCTATCTGATGCAAAAGTATACAACGTGAAATCTTGGGAGAAATCATGAATCATCAAGGAGGGAGCTTTAGTTATAGATTTTATAATAGAATTAAAATCTTGGTTCTCTTGTGGTCCCAATTTGTAAAGAGCATCCTTTTTTATCAAGTTTTGTAGAGGTCTAACCATCTCAGAAAAACTAGGAACAAAATGTCTGACGAAATTTATTTTACCTAGAAAGGATTGCATCGTTTTTTTGGAAGAAGGTGGAGGAAGGTCATCAATAGCTTGGGTTCGTTCAGGGTCTATTATCATTCCATCCTTCAAAACTATAAATCCAAGTAATTTCCCCTGATCTACTGCAAAGAATGACTTCTTAGGATTGAGTGAAATACCAAACTTATGACAACATTCTAGTACAACCCTAAGATGTGACAAGTGATATCTTTTGTTCTTCGAAAAGACAGTGAAATCACCTAGGTAGACAGCAACTGACTGATTGATAAGGCCATGAAAAGAAATTTCCATTTCCCTCTGGAAAGTGGCTCTAGCATTAATCAATCCGAAAGGCATTTTTCTATAGGAATAGGTGCCCCATGGGGTGAGAAAAGTAGTTTTCAACTGATTTGATGGAGACATAAGGACCTGGTTGTACCCATAGAAACCATCTAATAAGGATATCCTTTCAGAACCAGATACTTGTTGCAAAATTTGTTCCATTGGAGGTACGAGGTAATTGTCTTTATTAGAGGCTCGGTTTAAATTACGAAAATCGACACAAAATCAAATTTCTCCATTTTTCTTTCTTACTGGGACTAAGTTGGATACCCATTGAGTATGTAGGACTGGAAAAATGATCTTGGCGGTTAGTAATTTGTTTAGTTCCTTTTTTACTGTGGGTTCTAATTTAGGATGCATTTTTCTAAGTTTTTGTTGAAAAGGTTGGGTTTGAGGCTTCATGGGAATTACATGTTGTATTATGTTTGGATCAAAGGTTTTAAAATCATCGCATGTCCAAGAAAACACATCTTTGAATTCTTTGAATTTTTTTATGAATGCAGATCTTTCTTGTTCAGAACACCCTTTTCCCAAATTGATATTCTGAGGATTATCTTGTGTTCCTAAATTTATAGTTTCATACAATAATGAAGAACTGTTGGTTTTGAAATTAACCACTCTCCTAAACTTGCCACGTAAATCATAAAATTTCTCTAATGTAACAACATATTTTGGTATAGAGTTTACCAGATCAGATGATATTTCTGCAGAACGAGGGTTAGATATTACCGTAAAATCTCAGAGATTTTCATTGTGGGTGCTTTCATCGATTACTGCATCTTGGAAAGTGTCCTCCATATGTAGAAAATTTATGATTTGTTGATCATCATCAAACAATCGCCAATTGTTGATGGTTGTCGGGAATCGATAGCCTAAATAACAATTCAATCGAAAATGCATTAGGAGAAAAACCCTCAGTAGGTAATAATTTTGAAGTGACATTAGCTAATAAATCAAATTCCAAATTACTAGACCTAGGAATGGAACTTATGTTAAAAGTGATAAATTTATGTATTAACCCCCATACCTCAGTTTGGTATTTTTTCGATGAGGTGATAAACAATGAATAGCGTTTTTTACCTGCTTGACTACAATTTCAGAGTCACTGAATACTACCAAGTTTTGCACGTCAAGATCCAATGCCTTTTTTAGTCCCTGCAAGAGTGCTTCATATTCTGTTGTGTTGTTAGTACATTCAAATTCTAATCGACAGAAAATGAATTTTTTATTACCTTTGGGGTCAATCAGAACACAAACAACACCGACCCCTTCCCCAGATTTAGATCAATCAAAATATAAACACCAGATTTCATCATTGTTAGCAATGTTCAAATCATTTTTCAGGGTTGTCATCTAAGTATGGGCTGATATTTCAGACTATTGTTCTGGGTCGGTGATGGTAGATATTTCAGTCATGAAATTTCCAAAAACATTATTCATGCCTTGAGCCTCAATTGTATTTAAAGCAGTAGTAAAAGGCTCATTGGAATCATTTAAATCTGTGACAATATACTTCAGGTAACACTCCCTATTTATTCTGATCTTGTTAGGATGGTCATTCTCCGGTAACCACAGATGAGACGAATCTATAGCAAAGTAACCGTGTAATTTCTCTGAGCAATCTCTGCTAAAAAATAAGCCATAAACTTCTGGAATATCAACAACACTTATATCAATTACTTGGTGGAATTTTGGGTTAGATGACAACCTTATCAATACATCCTTAAGTTCACCAACGACCGTGACATTAGTTATGTCTAACTGAATGATTTTTAAATCAGAAGGTTGACTTCAACATTAATTTTTTGACACACAGACAGAGGCATTACATTTGATGAAGCCCTAGAATTGACCATACAATTATGCACATTTCTGTTGAAAATTTTGAAAGTTAACAAGAATGGTGGTACATTTTTTCATGATGAGGCAGCAGAAGTCTGCTGATTTATTATGGCTATACCTGAAATAGTTTTATCTAAATTTCCTACAGTTTTCTCTAATATGTCCTTTTTATTTTGATCTTCGGGTGATTTTTTACCCGTGACATCTTTTTTTTTTATTTGTGTCATTTTCTGCTGATTTTTTTCTCATAGGCTCATTCTTTTTATTATTATCAGCTATACTTCGGAGCATTTTCTGGAGGATAAGAGAGAATTTAAGTAATTCAAAAACTGATATATTTTCCCTTAGTTTTTTAAGATCTTCAACCAAATCATATTCTAAGTCTAGGGAAGTAGGGTTTCGTGTTGTTTCAATTTGTTTTGGTTGTTTGGACACTGTATTTCTACTTGTCTTGGGTCAGGGTTTGTTTTTCACCTTACTTCGAGTATTATATGGATGGATAGTTTCAAAATTCGCTTGGAAGATGTTGTCTGAAAGATGTCCGAAGATGGGAGGAGATGAGTCCTCCTCATCAGCTGTTTCTTCTTCACCTATGTCGTTTTGATTTTCAGAAGGTATAGAAACAACGTTATCATGTGCTTCCAGTATTTCTTGTAAAGCATATTGTAATCCTTCAAAATTCAGACCTTTTGTGATCAGGTTTGGTTTGTTTGGAGGAAAAGGTTTCCTGAAAGGTGGTCTAAAAATTCCTTTGCTTGTAGATGCTTGTTCAGTAGATCTTTTCAAGTCTACGACTTCATTAGATAATTTCTAATCAGAACCAAAAATATGTAAAGGCACTTGCAAGAAGACAAGCAACAAAAGCAGAACCATTAGACACTTTACCCGCATTTATGCCCGAAGCAGAACCAAAAATATGTAAAGGCACTTGCAAGAAGACAAGCAACATATGAAGTTAATGGTCTTACTAAAAGATTTGAGAAAGAATATTTCCTAATGGATAGTCTTGGAAAAGTGATATATTAAGACACCGAGGAATGTTTCGTGGACAGTGGCTCATCTCGCCACATGACTAGGATGAGATCAGTATTTATGACTTTCTCAGAGTCTGACACAGATTGCTATGTAGAATATAGAACTAACTCCAGAAAATCAATAAGAGGGTATGGATATGTAATATTCCAGATTTAGTTGAGAGGATTTATGGTAATAGAGCATATGTTATATGTTCCATATTTGAAAGTAAACCTACTCTCATTTGTAGCATTTGAAGATGAAGGCTATGCAGTTGCATTCCAGAATGGCAAGGTACGTGTGTATTCAAGGGAAGCTACTCTAGACACAACAATAGTGCTTGGTGTTCACAAAGAGAAGTTATATAGGTTACTGGGAAGACCTATAGTTTGGGTTAATGGTTTATTGAATTTAGCATCAAATTCAATGTTGATTCAACATCAACATTAAAGGCATTGTTAGAGATAGGAAGTTGTGAAACTCCTTCCAGTACTAAAGGGAGGATGAGTCAATGAATAAACCATCAGAAAATATTTCATTTGTAAATATGTATATTTGTAAATGTAAGTTGATATGCATATGTAGATATCTCCTAAGTCTATTAGAAGGATTGCAAGCCACTCATTATAGATTATAAGAGTGAGAGGAATTTTGTAAGATTTATATATTTCCACCTTATATGTTGATAAGAGTGGGAGGAATTTTTTAAGAGAGTTTCTATACTTCCACCTTATATGATGTTAAGTGTGAGAGGAAAATCATTAAAAATATTTCTATGTAGCCACCTTACATATTGTCTGAAGTGGGAGGAATCTTGTAAAAAGGGTTTCTATATGGTCACTTTGTTAAAGGAGTGAGAGGGACTTTATAAATATTTCTAAGCCTTTCGACGACAATATAGGCAATTGTATTGTCTTGTTATTAGCTAAAGGACTACATATGGATCAAATTGTTTAATTTAACATTATTTATTCTGAAGTATCGAAGGTGAAGGAATAGAAGGATGCAGGAAGTTGGAACATGTGGATCAGAAGAAAAAAGAGCATCGAAGTAATGCAAAACTTTCTAGAAATGGTAAAGGAGAAATAATCCTCTCATAAGAGGCATATAGAAGCATTCTATAAGCATCTTCAGAAGATAATGCCATGTTCATGTAGATGTATACCTTGAGTAGAAGAAAGTCGAGTACAGATGGTTATAGTACAGATTGAATTGTTTTCAAGGAAGGAGAGAAGTAATGGACATGGAACTCATTCAGAGACTCTTATAGATCCATCAATAGTACATGAATAGAAATTCCAAAGGGCAAGGAATAGATCAACATTCGACTTGGTTTCATATTGGCTGAGATAGACTATCTTCAACAAAATAGGAGATGGGAGTGGATGTTGAATACATGATTCAGGTATTGTAGAGATTTAGTGAACATGAATTTTGTTGCCGGGGAATCTATGAGGCAGAACCAGAGCTAAATTATATTATCGACAATGCCAGAGGCTAGAGTCAACCATATTTCAGAAGAAGACAAAAGTACATTGATCTAATACCTAAGATCTAAGATCCAATATGAAGACTAAGTTCCAGAATATTCAGCAAGATGGAAGAGTGAAGAAGCTTCATCACTAAGTTATTGGATAAGAGCATTTCAGTAAGGTGGGAGAGTGAGTTAGATTTATCATCACTAAGTTGTTGTATATCTATACTTTTAGAGGTCCAAAATTTATTCAATGGGAAGGTGTGATCCAGGAGGATCAAAGGAACATTCACAAAGGTCTAGGAGTATCCAGAATGCTCACAGAGGTCCCAAGGGATCCATAAAATCTCAAAATTCAACCATCCCAAATGCTCTAAAAAAAAATCCATCAATGCGTAGAGCTCGACGATAGCTTTCCAACAACGCACAAATCACCTCAAACGGAGTTCATATGCAAAATATATGGGTGGTCAAAGTTCAAGTCAACGAGGTCAAAAGTCAAAGTCAAAGGGGTCAAGGTGACACATGTCACAACTGAGAGGGTGACACGTAGCATGACCATACAATTGTATGACAATGATGTGCCCACACCCTAAGGGGTCACGTGGCATGACCGTACGCCGACTGGGCAGGTGTGTTGGAATGATCGTACATACATGTGGACTAATCATTGATTGCCACATGGCACTGATAGACCAATGAGAGGCTACCACGTGGCAACCTCCCATTGGCCATTAAAGGTTAAGGTTTATTAAAATTATCAAGTTGATGGGAGTCGAACCCATGACCTCCATAAACCTTACCAAACCTCTGTTACCAATGCACCATGCAAATGTTACTTAACCTCAAAAGGTGCCATATTTATTTAAAGTGATGCACTGAAATGGTTGGCGGAAAAAAGGGTTGAGGGCTTAAGCCCTCGACCCATAGTTCATGGTTTTATTTGATACCATATGACCACAACCAACTCCAAGATTCACGGGGGGAGGTTTAAACTATATGGTATATAGTTATAACTATATACTAACAAAAACCAATGTATGTGCATGGTGGTGGATCGAACCTAGAACCTCAAGGCTATATCCGAGGTTCTAACCAGTAGGCCATGTGGGCCACTTGTTACAACAAACCTAGCCAATCTTTATTTAATATGATGTTGACATCATCGGAAGGTGCAGGAAGGAGTTGGGCTCATGACCTATTTAATGGGCACAGATCCCAATGCTTGCACACAGACCGAAGGCATGGATCTCAAGATGGAAGAAATATCGAGGAGGAGGTATTGTACATATGCATAGTTTTGTGTGCTAAGAAAAGGCCAAGTATGGTGTGTCTCGATATGCGTTCCATGAGGTATAATGACTCCACCGAGAAAAAATTATACTCATTTTTCACAAGTATGAATTTGAGGTCTATTTTTTTTATCAGAGGTCATTTGTAAAAGTCTTAGTCTAGATTTCCATTCATGAGCGCCATAGTGCATCATTTGGCATGTAAAGAGGGTGAAATTGAACTAGTTTAGAATTTGGTCAACTTTATACTCAAATTTCTCAGAATTTTGCAAGGATTCTAATGGTGAACTCATTTTCTTGTTTTGAGTAGAGGAAATAAAGAGAGTCTATTAAATTGTCTTTTTGTATGCCCATATTGTAATGTAATTTGGTATTTTGAGATGATGAAGAACTGTCTTACTATCCAAGAGGACTTGAAGATGAAGTGAATTATGTCATCAATATATGTAAATTGAGTTCTTTTATTTTATGTTGTGTCATCTCAGTAATTTGCAAATTAATCATCAGTTTATAAGTTTTTGGATAAGGAGCACAACATCATTTTTCTGCAAATCACCTCAATATGATCAAGAATTAATTATGAATCAAGTTAGATGTTATATGTATATTTTAAAGGAATAAACAGTATCTAAGGATTTTTGGATCGATAACATAGTGGAATATCTCGCCCAAGCACCATGTGCCATGTCAACATTCGAAGTATTGCAAAGTTGTCCTTCACAGCAGAAAGCCTTGCTATCATCCATAGGGGGAATCAACCCTTTGGAGTCCAACATTATTTCCTTTGACACAGAACAAAGTGAGTCACGTCTCTCACACCAACTGGTGCAAATCACAGTTGGTTGTCTTAACAAGAATATATTTCGTATGGTGATCGACGAGGGAGCGACCACTTGCATTATGTCTTTGTCATGTTGGAAAGCCCTTGGTTCTCCACAACTCACCACATATCCAACCATCCTAAAATATTTTGATGGACATTCTTTCAAACCTCATGGAATTCTCACCTCCTTATCCATTAAGCTCCGGGGAAAGATTGTCTTTGTAGAAGCCGAAGTGGTGGACGCCACACTCGACTATAATCTGATATTGGGTCACACTTGGTTCTATGCAATGAAGGTTGTTTCATCCACTTTATTTTTCATCATACATTTTCCCCATCAAGGAAAGATAGTTACCATCGAATAGCTCAACTATTTCACACCCGACTTGCGAGCTAATCCTAGCACCAACGTGCCTTTTATAGGTAATTCTTTCGGGGGATATGAAAGTGTCGATATAGGTATGTTTAAATATCCATCTCTTATGGGGATATTCCCCCTTCCTGTACCTAACACTACCCATATTTCACCTATCAACATGATTTACTCATCTACCAATGAATCCCTCAAGTCAGTTGATCCTTGGGTGGTACCCCATCCTAAGGATGTTGACTCACATGGAGCATATATCCCATCAACATACATTGATATTGGTCAACAAATCCATCCTCATGTGGAGTATGATCAACTGTCTCCGCCTATACATGTTGTTGACTCTCTCAGTTCACATGATTTCCTAGATACTACATTGGCTTTAGAAGAGGCCATCCTGGAAGTCATGGCTTCCATTGATAAGCCTAGAGAGGATGAGAAGCATCACACCTTCCTTCTCCCTGACTTAGAACTAATGAGAGTTAACATGATGAGTCTCGATTCATAATTGGGGGCATTGGTTGGGACATCCAGTACACCTCTCAATCCTAACACTTTTTTACCTCGGTTATATTTTTCAGAACTTACCAGCGCATCCTCTACTACCCCTTCCATTGAAGATTAACATTTCATATTTCCTCCATGTCTTGATGGATCCCATTAAGGAGCTTCCATATCTCACGAAACCACTCATGATGAGTATCTTCGGCTGTAGAGATTTTTTCCTATATGACATGGCCCCGACATGGTGTGTCATATGATGCCAATAATGGCTCATGAGTTCATCGATTATGAAAAATATCCTTGGCCTAAGCCTAGCAATGGGCTCTACTTTACATAAATTATCAAGATGTGTAGTTCCTTGTACATAGGTGTGTAGTGTAAGTTCCTTTTGTTTTGTGTACATCATATCCAAAAAATCCAAAAATATTTTATTTTTAGGATTTCATTATGTGTTTTGACCTTGGAATCTAGTTTTCATGTGTTGACATGATTCTAGGGATGTTTTTTTTACATGGGGACATGTTTTGACCTTGAGGTACGTGTCTTTAACCGAGCATATAGGGATAGGTTTTTCCTTACATTTCCCTCTTTGCATTATTAATTGTCCATACTGTCAGTACCATACCTTCGGTTCAAGCCTTCCCGGAGGGGGTTCCCACCCTTTATGTTGTTTAAATGGTCGCACTTTAACATTGTTGTCTCACTTCTTATTACAACTACATTGCCATTTTATTCCATTAATTATTGCACTATATCCATGCTTGACCACTAGCCATCTATTTACTCCCATTTTACAACACCCTTGGACGAGAACTGTCATTACGAGTGTCATCATTTTCCATGTTTCTTTTTGTATTCCATTGCTTAAGTCATGTTCCATGCGCCTGGAACTTCATCACACCCACTCATTCTCTCTAGCCAAGCTTACTATTACCAATTTCTTGTGCTCATCAACCAACCATGACAAAGGTACAACATGGAGTATCCTTTACGCTTTTTTCAGACTCCCTAAACATGAAAATATTGTTGAGTGATCTTGTTTCCTTTCACACTTGTTAAATGGATTTGAAAGGACATATATTTGATGTAATTTTAACCCTTTTTCAGACCGGATGGACTAATTACGAAAAATGAATACTCTAGTCAACCTTGGCTAGAAGAGTTCTCTCTTGTATTGTTTTATACTTTTTTGGGCTTTGGGGACTAACTTTATGAAAAAGAATACCCTTGGAGTATTATTTAAGTTATTTTTAGACTCTGTAAATGTGAAAAGACCGTTGAGTTTACCTTCTTTGGATTCATAAAATTATACATTGAAGGACCCATATGGGATCGAACCCTTCCTTCTTCAGGTTCATTAAACATGTGATGAGAGACTCATCAAAGATGCGGCTATATCGAGCACCTGTTATCCTCCTCAAGCTCATAAAAAAACAAAGGGTTACTCGTCGTTCATGGCGGGGGAAAATTTGACGGGTTTTCTGTCTAGTCATCTTCACAAATGACAACCATTTGTCAAGTCACCCTTGAATAAAGCACCTATTTTGCGTTTATGTACCACGGTTAGGCTATCCAATGACTATGAATCACTACCATCTCCCTGAGCTTTTAGACTCCGTCGACTTCTCATTCTTCTAGTCTCCCATGGAAAGTATTTGGTCATTATCGAGTCAATGCCACCAAGTCAAGTTATTTGTCGTGTCGTTTTATTTAAGGGAAGTAAGCCGATGTCGGCCATTTTCAGTCTTTCAACCTATTTATCCCAACCATCCCTGAGTCAGTTATGCTCTACTTTTTACACCATCTACATTTGTTTATTTCATGTTGATTGATGGGGGATACATCAAGGCCCTCCTTCGACAAATTTCATTTTTTCGACACCAAATCACTATCCAAGATCAAAATATAGAAACCAATCAGTACCTTGGGTCTTGCAAACATCAGTGGTAAGTTCCCTCATATTTCCAACAATGGGTTTACCTCATTGGATCCTGTTGAATGAGTCTATGAGTGTTTGACTACAACTTATCTATTCACACTTGCTATATTGTACTAGGTATCTTGGGGTCCATCATCATCATCGGTGAATTCCCTTGCATCTGTTAATGGTATCCATTAATGAATGGTAATCAAACAGTTTCTACCATGATCGACATCAACTCATCTATTCACATGTTGTAGATTCATACCATTTCAGGGTTTGATATGAAGACCTTGGGTTGGGACCACATCATTCCTTTATAGCATTCTCTCCCAAGTTGTGATGGAGTATTTCATGAGTACTTTGAGAGATCACTCGAGCATCGAGTCATCTCACTGATTTGTATACTGTCACATAGATCCACATTTGTACTTGGTCATGGCTATGTTTCACTTGTGACATGGATCCATAGTGTATTCTTTCATGGCCATGATCTAGTCAGTTGCGTCATGCATGGATCCACA
The DNA here is from genome assembly GCA_010110895.2 of Picea sitchensis. Classification (NCBI taxonomy): domain Eukaryota; kingdom Viridiplantae; phylum Streptophyta; class Pinopsida; order Pinales; family Pinaceae; genus Picea; species Picea sitchensis. The sequence continues at coordinate 38,219 of SNQJ01S0004522.1, forward strand.
ATGTACTAGTTTTGGCGGCTATGCTTAGTTTCTATTACCGAGCATGGGTATGCCCGCCTTGGGGATGTTCTTCTTTGTGTGGGACTTATGTTAGCTTCTCCCCATACTCCTTCACCTCAAGCTCCATAAATTTTGTTTGTAAAGTATTTCGACCATCAGACACCTCTTCCGACCTCAAACTTTAGGGGGCATATGTTATACAATTATTTTCCACATGATTACCAGATGGATATTCTCTAGAGGTTATCAGGCTGAAACATTGAGTTATGTCACTTTTCCCTTGAGTATACACCATTTTTTTCCTGGTCATGAGTTATCCTTTTATAGATCATGACCCAAATTGATGGTCGTGCCTTGCTCTCTTGCAAACAGCGATCGATCGCACCTTTCTCTCTTGCAAACCTCGATCGGTCGCATCCTGCATGAATGCAGGGTGTGACCAGGTTTGTTACTCCTCAATTAGAATTAGTTATCAAAAGATGAGATGAAAACTCGATTTTTTCATAATCTGACCTCAAGAAGCCTTCTGCATTGAGTGCCCAAGACACATCCTTCATCTTATCTCAATTATCTTATATATTGAATCTCTCTCATGGGAAAAGGAGGAGGAAAAGATAGAGTAAACTTATAATGTCAGATTGATTACAGATCTTGGACAAGGAAATTGGGAGAAACTTCATCAAGCTATTTGTATGTAAGTTGTAATATTTTTTCCTTATTAATAGAAGATGCGCATGATTTTCCCCTCTAATTGATTGTATAAGGTAATTATAATCTTCATAGAGAGTTAATATTTTCATGTCTTTGTGATATATTATTATATCTATGTTTTATACATGTTACATTTGATCTCGTGAGAGGTATTTGTTGTTTTCCTATTTGTGCAGACCCATGTTCACGAAAGTGAAGGATGTCTTCAAAGGAGTGAACGACCAAGGAGCGTGCAGAGACAACCATCAAAGTATCGGGTATGCTTCTCATCCTCTTATCTCATAGATCTTTCCATGTATGATTTAGATATAGGAAAGTCTTTAACTTGCATCTCTATTATGTCTTAGGTCTAGGAAGAGACTAAGGGAGGTAACTCCTACATGGTACATTTATCTTACACCAACTTCCCTCTCTACTTGAATGATTGGATTTGAGATATCCTTTTTACTACCTACTAGTGCCTTTGGTTGGTCTATCGGAAAACGTTATATGCCCCCACTGAGGGGATATTGGTGATTATTGGATCCCACTTTTGATGTTGACCTAGAATAGTATTCATGCTTCAGTCCAAAGGGAATCAGATCTGTTTAGGTATTGATGGATATATATCTCTAAGTGTCATGAACTCTCCCCCTTGTTTACTCCTCTTAAGGTGATTCGGTACTCGAAAACAAATCCAAATTTCTTTTCTATCATTCTATAGTGTCCAAAACATGCCTTCCTTGGCCATCCAATGTCACCCACATAATTATCTTGCCTCATAAACCATCTAAGAGGACAAATTTAACCTCTAATAGTATTACAATATAAAATTCAAATGAAAATATAAAACATGGGCAGAAATTACAATGCATATTATAAATTATTTCATTACCCATTAAACTTGATGCATTAGCAAAACAAAAAAAACATTCCACAAAGATGCAAACCATGAATACTTATCTGAAAATAAAGTCATGTCCACCAAAATGGTTGATAAGGGGCAATTTTCCACCCAACCATAGGAATTAGCTATGGATTCCACTCCCAAGCCAAACCACAATACCACTAGGCGAAGGAACCTCCTTATATGGGGCTCTAAAATCACTCATCCCAACCCATTACTCTCATGACAAGCCAATCAAATCACTACAAATCTCTCTAGGCCCTCATCCAACACTTATACTAGCCATGACACTCTTTTCCACTGCCCCACACAAAACAAGGAAGACCCACTCCTTGTTTTCTCAATATTCCTTAAAAGTATTGATCTCTTCCAATTCTCTTTAGTGTGTGCAGAAAGAGCCCAATATGTTATCTACCTTCCGATAATAACATGGGACATAAAACATTTGGTCTCAAATTATCAATGAGAAGTAATAACAAGGTTGTAGGTATGAAGGTATTTCCTTAGTTCCTATGGACATTCTAGGAATGGTATTTCTCTCCAACCATCCTCTTTTCTTCCACATTTTTAGCAACAAGATTACCCAACTTTTATGGTCTCTCTCCATATACAAGCACATGGGAAAATCTTTCCATGGTAGTCATAACAACTATGAAAACTAGGAAGAAACATCCCCATGAAATGGGAGCTTTCCTCCTCTCCATGCACGTCAATGGGTGAATAGATAGAATGATGGTAGGATTTGCATGGAAAAGACAATGGAGGACCTTTTCTTGCATTAGACCCCTCCATCTTCCCAAGGATATGATAGGTATGACACTTGTACTTAGTTCACACCCACAAGTCAAAGATTGATGTGATGGTTATAAGGAAGCATGGGAAAGAAAGGGTAGTACTCCAAAGGACAATGACAAGGTCAAATCAGCCGAAACCCCCCTTTCCTCTTCCATTCTCGTGGTATCATACTCCCCTTGTTTCTCCCTTAAACAACCATTTTGGTGGATTTTATATTATTATGCATTTTCTTTTTACATGGTTTTACATACACATCATGAGCATATCATGGAAAATATGCCCACAACATTGTAATCCTAGTCCACCACTTGGACTCCTATGCATTCACTAGTCATGCCTTGGCCTTGAGTTTTACACTAGGAATGTTTACAATGCAATCAAAGGGTCATTACAACTCATCTCACGTGGATTGATTCATGTCTCATAAACCAGATCAAATAAAGAATACATGATTTGTTACAATACAATTCAGTGGTAAAAAATGGGATATTACTAAGATGGTTCGCCCACATTAGATGGGATGATGAGAATTATCATATGTTTCTTTACCATATTCCATAGACTCATTTTGGCATTAAATGTCTCTGAGCAAGGTGGTTGTGTAGATGGTCCTCATTTTGTTTCTCCTAGACTTTTGATAGAGTCTATCGATAGTATTTTTTATAATAGCTCCAAACTTGGGTGGACCTTATTTAAGATTACATCATGCCCTATGTCCTCCACAACTAGGGGGTTTGTTAGATTCTTACCCTCTTGTTCCATCTCCCATTTGTCTTGGTCCTTATGGAGTACTAGTTTGAGGGAGACATTCCCACAACTCGATGTGCATTTAATTTGTGCATATCTCCAATAGATTTTCAAGGGTCTTTCTTTGGGAAAGAGATATTTAGATGACCATAGGAATAATAGTAGGTACATTTAAAAGGAACATTCTTGTAATCTGAAATATGCATGTAGTTTTTGTCCTCTTATTTTGTGCTCATTCCATCTAGAAGTCCTTCCAAGACATCCATTTCAACAATTTTTTTAGCTATGGTCTTGTTGTCAATGGTCAATATAGTAAGATCCACCTTCATATAAACCCCTAGACTGTCTCATGTAAGTTTCAATATCTCCTTCTTCAAATTAAATGGGTAAGTAAGGAAGCTTGACCCAAATGGGGATCCTAGAGATTCTTTCCTTAAGAGGATCAAAACATAAAGACCATTTGAAGAGTATCATTGCACAACTACCCCAAAATCATGGTCCTCTTAAAAGGACATTTGCTCCATCATTAGTAGACCTAAATAGGGAGGTATTAAACCCTCCAAAAACCATATTGAGAGTAAGGATAAATCCAAGGAAATG
>SNQJ01S0004522.1:42007-71465 GCA_010110895.2 Picea sitchensis
TCAACTTATAAAAGGAGAGGAGTTCTCATGGAGAAAGTTAGCTTGGTTAGTTTGGAGCTTGGATTGGGCTAAGTTGGATTTGGCTTGGAATTATTAGCTTGGTTAAAGCGGCTTTGGGATTTGCTTTGTCAAGATAGATTGTGAGTAGCTATTAGATCCATGGTCTTATAATCCTTGGAGCAAGAAGTGTGTGGGGAACAAAGGACAGTTGGAAGGGACCTTACGACATCAAGGCCATGGTTGTAATCTCTCTTTCACATTTAATATGATACAATAATATGATTCTTTCCTATAAAGCTTGTTGTGTTTTATTGTATGATTCCTTGATCACATACATAGGTTTATATTGAGTTTATGATATTACTATCACTTTGGTTGGTTGTGTTCTTTTGCAGGTTCATCGTTGTATGAGCATTGGAATGGAGCTAGGATGGCGATGGCGAGAGGAAGCGACATTTAAATGGTATGTCACTCATCCCTCTTTAGTTAGTAAATTCAATATCTAAAACTTAAGGAAAATGTCATGTTTTGGTGTGTTTTGTTCTAGATCTAGGTGGATCTAGGGAGATCTGTTAGTGTTCGCACCTACCGATTAGTCCGATAACACCTTTATATGCTAAATTTTTTGTCTTGCACGACGTTGTTACTATTCTATTCTATGCTAACTTTTTCGGTCTCCAGGAACCTATACTTTGATAAATTTCGATTTTTCTTGTGTCCAGAAGCCTTTGTTTTAAAACAAGCTAATTCAGGAATGCTATTTTTTTTGTGTTTTTCTCCACGAAACTATGTAACAGACGTTATTCCTATTCTATTGTTTTCTTTTCAATGTTGATGTAATTTCCCAAGATATGTAACATACATTATTAATTTTTGATAAATTTCTATAGTCCACAAGTTCGCTTGTGAATTTGTATATTGCGGAACGCTCAGTGCTATTTGTAGCGCACGGAACAACAGAGGCACAATTTTGAGCCCACCAGCCTGACAACCCGCGATCCAAAAACTGACTAAGTATGGAATGAGGGCTCCATGCATGCTCTATAAAATCTAATCCCCATACTTTATAAAAGTACATATTTCGTATGTATAAAACTAAATATCTACTTTATAAAATTTGATAAATTTCAATTTCTTTTGTGTCCAGGAGCCCTTGTTTTAAAGATAACAAATTTGAGAATACTAATTTCTTTCTATTTTTTTCCACGAGCCTATGTAACAGACGTTACTACTATTTTTTTGTGTTTCTCTCCACAAACGTATGTAAATAAAACTAATTCGGGAATGCTAAATTCTTTGTGTCCAAGAAAAGCCTTTGTTTTAAAGCAAACTAATTCAAGAATGCTATTTTTTTTGTGTTTTTCTCCATGAACCTATGTAACAGACGTTACTACTATTCTATTGTATGCTTTTAAATGTTGATGTAATTTCTAGAGATATGTAACACACATTATTAATTTGTGATAAATTTCTATAGTTCGCAAGTTTGCTGGTCAATTTGTATATCGTATAACTCTTGGTGGTATTTGTAGGGAACAGAACAATAGAGGCCCAATTTTTAGCCCACCGGCCCCAGAACCCGCGATCCAAAAACTGGTTAAGTATGAAATGAGGGCTTCGTGCATGCTCTATAAAATCTCATCCCCATACTTTATAAAAGTAAATATTTCGTATGTATAAAACTAAATATCTACTTTATAAAATTACATATTTCCTATGTATAATTTATGTTGTCTAGGAACCTATAATTTTATAAATTTCAATTTTGTTTTTGTCCAGGATCCCTTGTTTTAAAGATAACTAATTCGGGGATGTTATTTTCTTTGTATTTTTTTCCACGAACCTGTGTAACAGACGTTACTACTATTTTTTTGTGTTTCTCTCCACAAATGTATGTAAAACTTATGTAAAGTAAAGTAATTCGGGAATGCTATTTTTTTTGTGTCCAAGAACCTTTTTTTCTGCATGGAAACCACATGTATTTCAACTTGCTACCCACGTGTCTATACTCGGTCGCATTTATTCCCATTCCAACTTGGCAGGGACTACGCTACCATGCAAAACTTGTTTAAAAGGTTTTTTATTACTAATAGATGAAAGGTATTTTTATTATTATTATATAAGCAAACTCAAGAGTCAATGGTATGGCATGGTCGTTGAACAAATGAAAAGATTATTATTAAAGAAGCAAACTCAAGAGTCAATGGCATGACATGGCCGATGAACAAATGAAAAGCTAATGTTATGAGATGGTGGTTAGAAGCATTAAAACCTCCCATTCATTTGGGACAAAAGGAAAATTAAATGTTATGACGTGGTCGTTGAACAACTAAGACTTATTTACATGTAAATGTGTTGTGTACAAAATTAGCTAAGGTATAGAGTGAATTTAAGAGTAGCAGACATGTATCCTTAAGTTAGACTCCAACTACTTGTTATAATTAATTTTTTGTTAGAGAAATGACATACTTGTCTTGGTGGTTGCTTCGAGTTGAATCTTGTATGTTAATCTCACTATGTTTGTCCTCAACCCAATCCAAGTTTTAAAATCTACATACAAAGAGACACCAACCTTTCTTAACCAATTGGTCATAAAAATGCAAGCTTGAAGATAACTAAGTTAGTTCATACAACCAAGTACAAATTAGAGTCAATTTTTAAAGAAAAACAATTGTATTTGGGGGAGGAAAAGAAGAGGGATTTTCATTTTTATGGACATAATACAATTATACATGATGTCTTGTTGCCAACACCTTTCATAACTATCATATGGGTTCCTTTGATTGTAGGCCACTTAAGACAACTTATGGACTCTAACTCTTCTCCAAGCGAGAGATTGAGGAAAACTAGGGAGTTTTAGGCCTCAAATCCAAGGGAAGAAGATATGAATCAGAAAACAAGGGTTTTCTAGAGGCAGAAGGTCACAAGAACTCAGAAATAACAATCTCCTCTAACTACTCGTGTGAGGGTGCCAATATGGTAGCTCTGCCAATTATGTTGGTTAGCCTCTCCTCCAACATTAGAAGTTTTTTTCATACCCTTATGAGTTAGTTGAGGTAGTTAGTAAACATGTTTAGGAAGGTACAAGTGTATAGGTTCCATAAACCCCAATCATGAGCACACGATTTTCGATCATTTTGTTATCCACTTTTTAAGATACATGCACCTTTTGTGAAGAGGAAAGGTGTGTACACACTCCTTTTGTGAAGGAAAAAAGTTTGTGGATTGCAAAAAAATATCTTTAGACATGCTTTGGGGTGAGAAATCATCGTAGATGATCAATATGATGCGCATTTGAGCATTTTAGACATTATGGTCTCAAATGATGCTATATCAAATGCTCCCTAATGTATGAGGTCATAATGGGAGATGATCATTGAAATACATTATAAGCAACGAAGGAAATTGGCAAGTGGGACCAGGTGGAGCCCGTCGAACTTCGGATCAGAAAGATACTACAACATAAACCAAAGTATCATATGACTCTCCTCGTTGAGGCAAGGATACCCATGCTCAAGTGTGAAAAAGCATGGCCATCAAATCAAGTACATTAAGGATCCATGAAGTATACTGAATGCACAAACCATGGCCATGAATAAGAAATACAGTACTGTATCCATGTCAGATATAGATCATAGCCATGAGAAAATACAAAGTGTATCTATGTCTTGGTGTATATTAGGAGAATAATTGGAACTGTGAGGTGTACAATGGATTCTCCAAAAAAAAAGTATCGATGACATGTGAGTAGGTGATACTATCTTGTGCAACTCTGGAAACAACATAAAAAGGGAATGCCACTACATCCTAAGGCCTTCAATCCAAATTCGTCAAAGGTACTGTTATCACAAGATTTGAACTTGTGTAAATCCATTGATAAGATACCAATCTTGTGCAACGATTGGAAGTAATTGTCACTGTCACCTAGACAAATACTTCCTACATTCTAGTGTTGGGTAAAGATCCAACACAAGGGAGGCTTCCCTTATGACCTCAAGCGATCCTATATCAAGCTAGAAGCAAGTCTATAGTCCCCTATCTTGGTCATTTAATGAGATAGGCTAGGTCTTAAGGTGGCGAGGACAGTTGAATGAAGTTTAGGCGAGGTAATTGGTTGACGTGTGTAAGACAAGTTTACCAATTCATATAATGACAATTACCATGTCTAACAAATGAATAGTCACCCTTAGAACACTGGCTCTCAAGTGAGAATGTTGTTGTAGCAAACTTGCAGCATTAAACAATGATTATACCATCCAGGAATGTTTTATAATAGCAACAAGAAATCAACCTTCAAAAAGTGTAAATAAAATCTTAAAATATAACCCTTAATAAGTGAAATAATATACAAGTGTTCAACAATGATTTTAGCCTTCTTAAATCACAATATTAAGTAAGTATTCAACAATCCAATTAATCCTTAATGGTTGTAGCAAACATTTATAATGATAACAATAAATATACTTAGTTTTCCAAGCGTTGAGTTAGAATTAGTTTGTAAATGAGGTTAGGTATCTAATTATCAAGTTGATTTGAGAAAGAGGGAGAGTTTAAGTTGATGCTAGAGTTTTAATCATCACTTGTAATCATGAAGACTAGTGTCATTTTCTTCCTGACCAAAATGGATTCAATAAAATCACTATAAAGGAGTCTAAGCAAGAGAAGAGGTGATGGTTTAGAGGCCTAGGATTATCCTCTCATAAGCCTAGGTCAAACCTTAAAGGAAGAGCATCTAAAGTTTATCCTCTTATAAACCCTAGATGTTGTCCCTCTCCTTTTCTAGCATCTAGCAAGGACAAAGGATAGAATTAGGACAAACCCTAAAGTTTATCCTCTCATAAACCCTAGGTTTTGACTTCAAAGATAAGGTTAGGGGGATGTACTCTCAAAGTAGCTAATCTTATCCTTGTATGCTTCAACAAATCATGGTAGATACAACAAGGGAAGGGGATAACCACTCTTACTCCTTCCTTAGGGTTTCACAACTAATCAAGGAAAACAATGATAACGTGCAACTATTACCTCCCTAATAGAGAATTCACCAAAATATACAAAGAATTAGCTCTTGGACATGAAAAAGAACTTACTAGACAAGTCGCTATCATGAGGAAACCCTATCTTGCATTAAGAATCCACCAAAACAAGACAAAGCATCCATCTAAGTCACTCCCAAAGTACACACAAGACCTCCACAATGAAAAATAAGAGACATAATACAAGTAGAAGTGATGAATCACAAGTGTGAGTTATGACTTAATGTTGAGGTAGTGTTATCCTCTTTATATGAGGCAATCCTAGTGCTAAAGCCCCTCAAAATACAAGTAAGCTAAGATACAAGTGAGATAGTTCAAGGCTGACCCCTCAAGTAGCCTATAGGGAAAAATAAAATGAAAATATAGCAAAATGTCCCATCAAAGGTGGCATATGTGGTGTTGAATCCTCCAAAGGTTATGATGTCATCCTCAAGAAGTGAAAAGGTTCCTCCAAAGGCCACATCTCGCCATGAAAAGGTGAAAGAAATGTCAAAGGTCATCTCTCATCTCCAAAATATCACATCTCATCACCATCAAGCACGAAGACATCAACAAGAAGCATATCTCAGGCAAGGTGGCTAAAACCCCATCAAAGTGTGATGTCACTTCTCAAGTGTGAAACAACCAAGATCTAGGGCATGAAGTCATGGGTGAATAAGGCTACATATCCTCTCCTAAGAGGTGTGTCATCATCTCCAAGTGCAACATCATCAAGCCACGCCCTAATGAGCTCTAGGGTATCCTGCCCAAGGTAAGGTGCTTCTTGTCCTCTGAATGACCATCAAGCTATATCTACAACATCAAAAACCATCTTCTCATCGTCTAATTCCTAGGGGGGTGTGAAAAGGCGCCTCCAGAAATCTCAATTCATCTAAAGACCTAACGCTCTACCTAAGATGTGTAAATTCCTATGAAAAGTGCATAATGTTTTGGGATCAAGCACATGGGAATCCTTCAAAGACCATCTCAGGTGCACCCAAGTCATTTAAAACCATGGAACCAAGTAAAACTAATAATCACAGGGGATAATGGTCCTTAGAATCATAAGAAGTAAGCCATATATTAATACAAAATCCAAATGAACATATCTCATTTAGTATCCCCTTCAAACTTCACAAAAACTCAAGAATTTATGCAATTTGGCAAGTTTAGGTATGGGAGGACTATCAAAAGAACCTATTAAGTGTGTCAGTGCCCAAGTAGAGAGATATTTCCTGGAAGATCCCATTAGAGATATGTAATGAATGTGAGGTGGTCATGGGGTTTACTTCTGGGCTTGAGGTCATTAATATGCAAGACAATGTATGGACTCACCTCCATGAGTCCCTTTGTAGAGGGTGCACTCGACGCTTGAGTTACCCTTTCCTTGATGCTTTTTACATTCCAAACCCCTTATTTTCTTTTTTGTTTATTTATTTGATTTTGCAAGTCCCCTTAAAAATGTTTCAAGCATTAACACTTCCTTTGATTTTTTATTTGGGATATATTCAAGTTCCTTTTGATTGATAATGTTTTTATTTGCATTAAGACTAGGGGCGATTTCCATCAATGAGGGGGTAGATCTCAAGTATGGAATATGGGCTTTGAATTTCCTCATTATCCCTTTCTTTTATTTTTATCATCCAATTGCAATCGACCCCTGGGACTTTATCCCCTTCTTCTCATAAGAGAACGAGGTACATGTCTTTTTGGTGTACATGTAACCACATTACCCAAAAGGTGGGAGAATGGATAAGTTAAGGATGGAAAAGTGGTAAGTATGATCAGGAATAGTACGCTACCCATTTAAAGGAATCACCAGTAGTACCCATTTTCCCTAGGAGTGACAACACGAGACTAGGATGCCTAAGATGACCACGAAGGTGAAACAAAGAAAAAAACATAACTTTTGAGCTTATGATTTATTATCCAACTTCAACCTATGATCATTACTCAAATGTGAATGTATTAATAATGACATTTTATATCAAACAAGGACTAATGTACCTCATAAAGTGTCAAAACACCATATCCCAATGAGTCTTGTTGATTGAGTGTGATGATCCATGTTGGTGAAGGAAGAGACATCTGACGGGGGCTGATGGGATTCTCTCTATGGACATGCCGATCATCATCATCATCGGGATCGTTGTCTCCATTGCGGGTCATGAGACATGATCTCCTCTAGTTACTCCTAGGTGGGAGGGGGTAACATCTAGCTCCAACATGGGGACTTGTGCTCACCGTAGAGGGCATGAGAACCTCAACATCTTTGGTAGTCCAAGAATTGCAAACTGCATCACTCTAAAACATCTTGCTACATTCTAACATGCAAACATTAGTACTACAAGGCAGGGGGATGTTATCCACCCTAGTTTATGAAAATACAAAACCATGCGAGAAAGAAATAATTTTTATTTTTATTTTCATCAATACATCATTTTTTTATAACATATAAATTCTAAGCTAATATGATTGCATGATACAACAATGAACAATATCAATAAAAGGAAAACAGTGCAATAAAGCAAGCACACAACATGACCTATCTAGCCTACTCTAAATTATTCTAAAGGTAAGAAGTCAAGTCTCCTCCCCTTGATGGGGTTTGAGAAGGGAGATGCTAATGGGTAGTGGTAGTCGCGTTCCCTCCAGTGTAGATAATTAAAATGAATCATTGACAAAATTCTTCTCAATCTTATAAGGGCCTTGCCACAAACAATCACATTCATGGTGCATATCTGGATTTCCCTTTCCCTTGTCCCACATCAATACTAATCTTCCTTGCTAAATATTCTACGCTCTAGGACATATTGTTTTGTTATATGTTCAAGTATCCCTTTCTTGTTCCAAGGGAGGTGGGTGGGACTTAGTCAAGGCAATGTTCCTATGATCGTCCTTATGTAATCCTTTTTCATTTCCTTGTTTCAAAATTGTGATGAGGCTCAAATATTTGTCTTTGCACTTATCAAGTTGTCTTTGGTAATCTCCCCTTCCAGGCCATATTACATCTGTGTTATATTCTTCTTGAGTAAAAGGGATACAATCTTGAGAAAGTCCAAGATCAAGAGGAGGATCTTTGGGTTCCTCAGAATGGCCTTCCTCTGAAGATGTGTCAAATTCAGAACCACTTCCAAGATTTTCCACAAGGGTTTTCTTCGTCGGTTGGTTGTATAATATAGCGTGGGATTCATTTCCAATTTGGATGGTGGCATAAGAGGTCCATCTGAAAAGTGCCACCCAAAGTTGCAACCCACTTCCTAGATAAAAGCATCCAGTCAGTATCGGGTACATCAAGGACCACAACATCCATTATAATAATGATCTTGGGATATATAACAAGGCGAACTTCAAGATCTTCGATAAAACCACATACCCCTATATCTTTGGAATCGATCCCACAAACATTTCCATAAGGTCTTGTCATTTAAAAGCCTAATTGTTTCATGACCTTCAAGGTTATGACATTTGTTGATGTTCCATAATCAAACATACAATTATGAATCAACATATAATTTAGCACTAGAAAAATGAAGAAAGGTGGATACTCCTTATTAGTTCATCTAAAATGATTTTCTTGTAACAATATAGGAGAATCCCCAGGTTCCCCTTGTACCCTTAGGAACCTTTCTACCTTGTTTCTCATGGAAGGGATATTGATTATCTCATTAAGAGGAATGGGTATGTTAAATTTTTTTAATATGCTAGCCATGTCAATGTTCAAGTCTGTTTCATCATTTCTAGGAAATGTTGGTTGAGGAGGAATGTTATAATTTTATGGTAAAGGAGTTCTTGGCCGGGGAAATATAGGATCTCTAGGAGGAGCTTGACGTATATTCTTTCATCTAGCATAACTTTCTATTATTTCTTCCTAAGCCTCTCCCTTGACTCTTTATCCATTTAGCTTAATATTTCCATTATATCCTTCCTAGCAACTTCCAACTAGATTTTCTCAAGTTGTTCTTTGGTCACATTGAATTATTCCTTAGAAGATATGGTATAAATAGGATCCAACGTATCTAGGAAGTTCATGTAATTGGAGCCTTCATTAATACCAACGTTTTCCTGATGATGGACCACACTAGTTTGGTCTGAAACGTCGAAAATAAAAAAACCTATGCGATTAATCCGAAAGAACTCTCTGATCAAAACAATGGTTGCAAAAGCCTTAGAACATAAATATTTCTAGGACATCCATGCTCCTAATGAGCATCCCCACAAGGAAAAAACCAAGGGGCATACTCTAGGTTTATGGCATTTGTAGGTGCTAGGGTATTGGGGACCCTTTTCTCATTTAGAGGCCTAGGCTTCCATGTTGGGTTTTTCCTTTGTGGTTGACCTTTTTATGGAGGCATCATAATTTGTTGTTGAATCCTTTCCATGTTTGTAACTTTATTCATCAATAAGGTTTGGGTTAGAGCAAGGCCATTTATGGCTTCTTCAAGTTTCTAAGCCCATGGAGCATCTAGTCTCGGGTTGGTTCAACACTATGTAAATTTCTAGGATTGGTTTCAACCTTAGCTCTAGGGGCATGAAAATGATTGAATTTGGAGAAAAAAATATTTTCTTCAATCTTGGTTCTTTCTCTTGGGCCTCTCATAGGTCCTTTGGATACTTGTCCTTGAGCACAAATCCAAATTTTCCTACGTAAGAATTGACATAAAGAAAAATAATAACATCATCTTTAGGGCTAATATTGTTAGGAATTTGTTGAAGCAATCTTTCAAATATGGTATCAAATTCTTTGACAATTTCATTCTCTTTATTTTTCATCTCACTAAATTGCAACGACAACATGTTAGGATCACCCTTAGTGCCCCATATTTTTATGAATACTTTGTGTAAAGCGTCCCAAGTCTTGTTGCTTTTATCAGGAAGACTATTATACCATCTCCTATAATCTTCTACAATGGTAGAAAAAATAGCCTTATAACTATAGATATTCATCAACATTATTAAGAGGATGAGTTTGAAAACAAGCCCAAAAATTATCTAGATGTTCATCAACAGTAATGACATCATTACCAGAGAATTTAGGCAACCACTTTTCAAATTTTTGAGGCATGTTACTGTTGATGTTCAGATTGGTCAAGATCCAAATAAAAACCTTACAAGGATAAAATATCCCCTTGTTTTTTTATAGAGGTGGTACTCCTATGTTATTGTCTGGAAGATGTAGCTTGATGTTCTTGGATTGGGTTCTCAAATGGAGGAATGCTAAACAAAAAACCCCAAATCTTTGTTTCTTTAGTTTCTGTATAAAATGGTTCTTGATAACCTGAATGCTCTTTGATTGCAAAATTTGCTCGGAAATGGACCAAGCATCTCTTTAACAATGAAAAATATGAAAAAAATATTCAATATCAAAATAAATATATGCTCAGTTCCATTATTACAACCCTTTGAAACATATGAAAGCATAAGATGCATCTATATTTTCTCACAAGAAAAGAGTGAAAAGATGTTGACCACTTCATAGAACTTTAAATGAGTATTGCATTCAAAACTGAAAAGCATTTGATGGACATACTCGAAAAACCTCACACTCAGAAATCCCTAAGTCTAAGAATTCATTAAATTTATACCCGAAATTATTTCTCTATGGATTTTAATACATAAATATATTACACAACATTTCAGTAAACCAATTGACTAATGCTCAGAAATAAAGCTTATCAAATGCAAGGAATAAACCTCCATGAATCATTTATACAACCGTGGCTTACATTAACATCCACATATATGGCTGTAAAATACTCCTATGATATTTAAGAAAGATACTTTGAATAATAATAAAAAAATAACACTAAAAAACTTAACCTTATTTTTTATCTTTGATATACAAACATAAAGCTTTGAGAGATATTGTGCAGAAGAAGAAGAAGCAAGAAAATGGAGATCTGTATTTGCAGATGAAAAGTTGGTTGTATATTGAAGGTTGAATAGTTCTATGATGATATGAACCCCCTTTTGATTATCTGAACTTCTGACCCTTCTTTTATGATACTCCCTTGTTTTAAAACTGCTCTCAATGCTTCTGTGAAGTAGTTAGGGTTTATGTTCTTCTAAAAGTTCCCTCATGTTTCTTCTTTTTGGAATTAATGTTTTCTTAAATGGTTATTAATTAACTTAGGTCATTATAATTCGTTCCTCCAAGTAGGGCCCACTTAATCCTTTAATAAAAGTTATTTAATAAACTTTTATTTCCAAATATTGAAGTTGACTTCCTGAAAAAACTTGATTGTGTTTTAAATTTTTTGAACATAATAAGTGACTTGTTAACCATGGAAACCATTATATAAGTAATTTTCATCATCACAAATTTCCAACGAGTTCTCTTGAGAAAAATTTTGTGTTATGGATCTCAACTTATATCCTCGAGAAGTCGAGGTTTCAAACAAATTTCTCAGCTAGTCATGAAAAAGAGAGTTGATTGATATTTTTATTTCTTGAAACATTATGGTCAAATTCATCCATTTAGAACTATCCCATTGTCTTCCTTATCAAATTACCTTTCTAACGAGGTATCACTTTCCTCAAACAGATGTCTGAATTATGAGTTACAAAATCTGGAAGATCATTGCTCAACAATCGTCGATCTGGCTCGTGGATTAGTCTTACCCTTTGATTTAATTTCGTCCTCTTTAGTCCCACATGCATTATGGTGGATGAAGAATTGTTTTTTATAATGTAAATTCCTTTAATATAATTCATGTGAAGTAAAGGAGCTTATGGAGGTTTTAGTGTAGCTCTTAGTGCCTTAGAAAAATTCATATCCTCGTAATATTTTGGTTGCCCAGTCACTGCCTAGTGATCACCCAGTCAACCTATGAATGTTTGACACGTCATGTACAATCACCACCTAGTCACCTGCCATGTTTCACTTGGAGATGTGCCCAAAAATAACTTAGGATAAGACAAATATCACCGACCCGTGTGTTGGGTATGTGTTATATTCTTTGCACAAGTAGTAGTGTTTGAGTGTATGCGTCGGGCACACAGGGGGGTTTGAGGGGGGTGCAGTGCCCTTGAGAAAAAAAATTCTGCCTCGGGAAACGTATCATGTGCCTCGGGAAACGTGTCACATATTTAGGTGGTTTTTCGGCACATGGTTTTTGTCGATGGTTTTTCTATTTCTGGTTAAGGAATTAGGATTGTGGACTAATCCAGGTCGTTGGGTTAGGGTTTTGGATGTCGCTCGCTCCTATATGTATATTGTATTGTAAACAATGTATCATACATGAATGAATATAGAATATGTTGGTTTTCGTGGTTAGGGTTTCCAGGGGAAAAATCTCTGTGTAATGTTTGTATTTGTCATTGTATCTTTTCTGTTCTTTTACTGAATATATGTTTACAATAGATATTGTACAAGGTTAAAATCTACACCGTGAACATGGAAACAAAAAGGAAAATAAGAAAAATAATTTGTGAAATGGAAAATAGGAGTGGGCCTAAGTCATAAGTGAACGTGGAAATAAAAAGGAAAATAAGAAAAATAAGAAAAGAAAAGAAAATGGGAATAGAAATAGAAAAGTGAATGTGGAAAAGGCTAAGTATAGAATATGGAGTGTAGAGAGTAGAGTGGAAGAGAGAAAAATGGTTAATTATGGAGAGGAGAGTCGGGAAGAGAGAAGAGAGAAAAGCGATTAAGTATGAGAAGAGAAGTGAAAGGAATATTAGACTAAGTATGAGAGAAATGACTAAGGGAATATGAGAGTAATGAGAAAAATGGCTAAGTATGGGATGAGAGTATGAAGAGAGGTGAAGGGCATGAGGAATGAGAAAATGGAGTAGGAAAATAACTAAGTATGGAGATGGAGCAGAGATGGAAGGTGAGAGAAATGACTAATTTATGAGAGTACTCAGTGAAAAATTTGAAAATGGAAAGGAAAAAGGGGCACAACACTTAGAAATTTTTTTCTTGCAATTCTTCAAAGCTCTTCTTGCGTGAGTATCTCGAGCATGTAGACTTAAATTTTGATTCCATAAAATGCATGATGAAGAGGAGACTGAGGGATACACAATGAGATAATGATCGTTCAAAATTTCCTTCTTCTGATATCACTTTTTATTTATTTATTCCAAAGAGTGAAAATTTGAGGTGACCAATTCTTTTTATCAACAACTGTCTCCAACTATGGTACAATGACCCCCTGTCGGTTGCTAAGAACACCAGAATCAAACCAGTTGCCTTCTCCATTGGGATATGGAGTCATTTTCAAACGTTATCTCCATCTAGAAACTACTTTATTATGCAAAACTTGGACTAAAGAAACAAACTATGTACAAAGAAGATCTACCTACCCTATCCTACTTGGAGGAAAGGGACACTTTTCAAGTGTAAGTAGATTTCCAATGGAGCCATTCAAGGATCCATCTGATCTATGGAATGAACTCCATAATTGAAGAACATATCGGGGATGATATCAAGGAATCAAGATCATGCCCAAATTTTATTGAAGAAAAACTAAGTCAGATGTGATGATAGTTTGAATGCATTGATTGGCCAACAATTCTTTGGAACCATGATTCAATAAAATCAACTCTCAGTTGCTCATGGGTGTTGCAAAATTTAATTTGATGAGAAGTTTTCCATTTGTAAAGTTTTTCATCTTTCTCTTTATTCCCAACCACGTCCAAGATTCTTGATTCATTGACAATGTATTGAAATCATTCTTCCTTCATGCAACGTAAATCTTTCCCATCATTGTTCTCAAGTTTAATTTCTTCCACCAATTCTTCTTGTTTCCAATGTTCTTGTGGATTTTCATCATTAAGATGCGACCATTGCAAAAATATTGTAACATTTTCCACATGCTGGGTGAAATCTTATTGTGCATTTGGCAGATACTCTTCAATTTCATTCTTGAACTTGTTTCCTGAAATATCTTCATATGGAGTATATGAGAAGCTTAAATCTTGCACTTGATAATTGGAATTCTCATTTTCATTTTCAGTGGTACGAATTGAATTTTTTTTTTCCAATCTTTGATTTGATTTTGTTCCAAATCACTCACTTCATTGTCTAGTGTTCATATGGGAGAGGGTGGGTGGGTGGAAAACAACATTAAAATCACCAAAAGGGGCATATGGTTGCATTCTTGGGATGAACTTTTCAACAAATGAATTTTCCAACACATCCCAACTAGTAATGGTCCTAGGAAAAAATTAAAAGAACCATTCACGAGAATTCCCATGGAGAATTTGTGCAAATAATTGACATGTAACATTACCTTCACTGAGATTGAAAACATCACATATGATTTTGAATTTTAGAAAATGATGCTCTGCATCCTCCGATATTCCCAAAGAATGTGGGAAATTTTTCAATAAAAATGTTTGGCATTTGAAAATCTACTTCTTGCAGATTTAAAGGGATTCTATGCAGTCGCCTCCTTCTTTGGGTAGCTATTCATTTTGCTACTTCTTGAAAATCCATTGATGTGCTTGGTAGATAAGGCAAAGGTGCATCACAACACGAAATAAATTCTTTGGTGGAGCCGCGATGAATATTTTCTTGATATTTTTGAATATTTCCAATGGAATTGCCAGGGCATTTAAGAGTTATTTCAATGGAATCATCAGGGAGTTCATCCTCCCAAATATTTGATGGTTATGTTAGATTTTGGAGTATCTCGGACATGTACTTATACATTGGTGGTGCCTAGAATGTGGATGTGTTTGAGCGACACCCTTTAAAGTGGATTTTATGTAATGATTAAAGTGACTTTTGTAAAGTTGAGTGACTTAAGTGATTTAAGTCATCTCAATGAAAGATCAAGTTGTGACCATTAGATCGTGAGATCCAAGATCTAATCTTGGCCATTGAGATATAGGGTTAGGGTTTTAGTCATTAGGGGATTATAAAAGAAGATCTAAAGAGAGTGAGAGGCACACAATGAGTGCATAGGAGCAAGATGGAGTCTTGCTCATGTACTTATGTCTGAGTGGGCAGGGCCGAGGAAGTGTGCAAAAGGGAAATAAGGATATAGAAATCAAGTGGGATAGGTTACTGTTGCATTGTAATTCCTCTGATGGGCCATTATCCTAGGATGAGAGCCCAATATTTTGTCTAATAAAATCAAACTCAGAACTGATTTTCCCGCAAGGGTTTTTCCAAGGGTGTTTACCTTAATCTCATGTGCAAATGTATTTGGTTTTTGTTTTATGTTTCCGCTTATATTTTCGTTGAGTAACCTAGTTGTGCTTTAGTTCAATAAATTTAGTTTGCTCGGAATTAACTGTTGTGTGATAGGTTTAGGAAATTCAACATGGTATCAAAGCATGGACTCTAAAGGAAAATCCATATTGCACGAGATCAATATTTCATAGCGAAAATTTTAGATTTGTGGGAAACTCCAGGTTTACAAATACATGATTTTTTTTTTAGAAGTTGCAGGTTTAATATAATTAAAAAACAAATGTACAATAACCATACAACCGTTGTACAGATACATACGATCCAAAGAAATTGAGTGTGGATCGTTGGCTCGCTTGCTCGATCACTGAGTTGTGAGAAATCAACCCTGTGATAGACGAGTCCATAGGATTAGTCGCCAAGGTGGATTTGATCCGTATTATTTTCAGCATGAAATGAGAGAGAAGATATAATAAATAAATGTACAGAGATATCTCGGATATCCAATATTGTAACATAAATGTATCAGAGATGCAACCATAAACACGGATAAATAGTAATATGAAATTTTCTATTAATGAGTGTTGGATGCTGGCCGAATCAGGAAGAAATTTTGTTTTTGGAAGAGAAGTGTGCAAGAGGAAAAAGACAACTGAAAGAAAAATCAACACGCGTGCATGCATGGAAGACCTAACGACGATAGGGTTAGGGTTTTTGTAATACATTGTAATGGCTGGTGAGCTGAAGATACAAATAAGTGGTACTTAGGAGATAGATAGAGGGAGACAGACAGGACCAAGAGAGGGATAGAGAGGAAGAGAATTGTAAGGATCGTATGAGTGATTAAGCTGGTGAGATAGAGAAGGCCCGAGGGACTTGATCTCGAGGGTTAGATCACATGTTGAGGAGCCTGGTGCGATCCAGTCAGCTTCACAGGGATCAAGGAGCCTGTGGGAGAGAGGAGGAACTAAGACTGTAACCACGCGCGACGTGATATCTTTCTAAACTAAAATAAGAGCATGAGAGCCTGATTTTTGTGGACGTAGCCCAGGAGGGGGTCAACCATGGTAACACTGTGTTATGTGACTGAATGAATGTGTCTTTGTGTGTGATTAGTTGATGAATGTTGAATGAATGAAGTAGTTAAGTAGATTTGGTATTTTACATGCACACATAGAATGAATGTTATAACTAGATGTTAAATGGAACGAATAAAGGTTATGGCGTATAAACAAAGATCTCACTCAATCTTAGGTTGCAAATACCTGAGTATTGCATCCACTCATAGATCTATCTCAGGTGAGACTGCGCAGTGCACTCTGTGTATTGCGTTGCCTTCTGGGTTACCAGAGGGGCCGATAGTCTTTAAGGGATTTTGTTGGTAAGCTTCTTAGTCTAAACTAGGGTCAATCTGTAATGGTCAATGAGAATCAGAATCAGAATCCCTCAAGATTAATAAGAGTAGATAGATAAAAGGGAAAAACCAACAATGAGCGAAAATGTACAAAGATTGTAAAATACAGAGTGAAAGACTCACTAGAGTGGTGGAAACTTATCTCCGAGAAGAGATGTGACGACTACTCGCATACGTGAGAAGATGATTTTACAATGAGGCTCCAAAGGCCTAATTATCATAAATACAATCCAAAACCCTAACCCCGGAAGATGAAAATTCAACAGTTTTGTGGACCCATTTTTGGGTAGTTTGGTGTATTAACTTCTCGGGGGCGTAAATTTGGCATACGATCTCTGTCTTGGGCACACGATAGCTTGTTGGAAAATATCATTGAAGGGATTCATTTTGGGGGCTCAATAAGGGCCTTCGACTATCATTGAGAATCTCGATCTCAAAAAACTTTCATTTAGGTCGTCAAAATGGCCTCGAAAGTTAAAAACTACTAAAAATAGTAAATTGCCAAAATTGTCAGAAAACTATTTTGAGCGAGTTGGAAAAGGTGGGTGGCCAATGATATCCACATGGATCAATCCTCCCTCCTTATGAAGCAATGGTCTCCATTGTGTTGAGTGCCTAGGGGAGAGGGAAATGAGTTTGTTGAATTTGCATCTTGATGAGTTGCTTGCCTTGTTGGAGAAGTTGTACTGCTTAGCTTTTTGAAGGTTTTCACGAACCTGTGGCTGGAAGGGTTGGACCTTTTTAACCAATCTGGTTACATGATATGTTTGTGTGCAGAAGAAATATTTGTTCTTTACTGTAGTCTTGTCAACCTGCTTCTATTGGATAAAAGGTGCTTGGGCCAAGTTTGTAGTGGTTGCAATATCCTTCTATTCACCTTTTGAACATATTGTGAAGAAGCCAGATTTTGTAGTATGAGATACTACCTTGCGGAATTGTTTAGGTGCGACAATATTCGAAACCACATATGGTATCCTGTAGAGATTACCCCTAGATTAAAAATGACACTACGGGGTTGAGACTCATAGATAGCATGGTGCTTCCACATCTATGGTTGGCCCAAGAGAACATCACAAACATCTGGCGAGGAAACATCACATAATACCTCATCCTTGAAGGGATGGATGTCGTATGACAATCGACACTGTTGTCTAACACGAAGATCTCATCCCTGGAGAAGCCATCCGATGTTTTATGGTTGTGGGTGTGGTGTTGTCGACAATCCCAATTGTTTGACAACCTCTGCTGAGATGAGGTTCTTTTGGCTTCCGCTATCAACAATAAAATGCAGCGGGGTCCCTTCACCCACATCTGTGAATGAAAAAGGTGCTCCCCCTCTTTAGGATATGTTGGTTCTTCTGGTTGAATTGCTGTAGTCGCGACAATAGCAGCGGGGTCTGCATCGATGACCTGTCTTCTGTCAGTATTTTCTAAATCATATTCTGAGTCAAGGTTTGAATCCTTGTCTTTGATTTTGGTCACCAATGACTGTTTTGAGAAACATTCATTGATGTTGTGCCAGGGGATTTTATGGAAATCAAACAATTTTTCGGTGTCCTTCTTCGTCTTCCCATGACCCTTCTTTTCCTATGGCGTGGACTGGTTTTCAGGAGATTGTTTGTTAGGGTCGTCTTTATCATACTTTGGTTGTTGCGGATTTGTAGACCCAAACTCCTGTTTGTTCTTGTGCTTAAATTTGTGCTCGATTTTAACAGCATATTGATAAGCAACATTGAGTGATGAGATGTCTAGAAAATCCATTTCAGTTTGGATGTATCTATGTAGATCCCCACGGTATTTCATAACCAAATTTCGTTCGGAGTCTTTGATACCCATCTTGGTATGCAAGGTATGGAAGGTATTGGTGAACTCTGGAACTTCTTGGCCCCTCTCTTGCCACAGTGTGGTCTATTTCATATACTAGTCCTCATAGTTTCCAATAGGGTAATACTGTTCCTTTACCGCGCCCACAAAAAAATCCCAAGTGGGATCGACCCCATATATTCCAGACTCTTCTATGAAACTTTTCTCCCAGTAAGTTTCCCTCTCTTTCCACAGTGTGGTCCATCTCATATACTAGTCCTCATAGTTACCAATAGGGTAATATTGTTCCTTTACTGTGCCCACAAAAAAATCCCAAGTGGGATCGACCCCATATATTCTAGACTCTTCTTTGGAAATTTTCTCCCAGTAAGTTTCCCACCAATTTTTTATATGGGGGAGATATTTAAGGAGTGTGAAGGTGATATTTTCCCTGTTGGAAAAATGGTGAACAGAGAAATAAACTTCTAGCAAATTTAACCATTTGTTTAGGGCATCCACATATATCTGACCTTCAAATACGGGAATATCAAAATTAACATGTACCTTGAAAGGAGAGGTGCTTCCAAAGTGGTTTTTTGATGAAGATTCTCTTGTTTCTATCGGTAGGTGTTGAAGGATGTGGGAAAAATTCTCCATCATTTCATCCCTCTATCACGTGAGAGCTTGCTCAAGCAATAGATTGATAGAATCGTCTGCTCTGTTGTTTTTATTTTCTTCCACCATGGAGGTTTTCATGGGCATGCAAGAGAAATTGTTTTCAAGAGAGACAAGCTCGAGACACAACTTTCTATACTCGGACCTTGTCGGGGACATGCACTGAAAAAAATGATCAAGAGTAGCTTGCTCTGATACCACCGATCCAGATTATTTTTGGCACAAAATGAGAGAAAATATATAATAAAGAAATGTACAAAGATATCTTGGATATCCAATATTGTAACAGAAATGTATCAGAGATGCAACCATAAACACAGATATACAGTAATACAAAATTTTCTATTAATGAACGAAAATGTACAAAGACTGTGAAATACAGAGTGAAAGACTCGCTAGAATGGTGGCATCTTATCTCTGAGAAGAGATGTGACGGCTACTCGCATCCATGAGAATATGATTTTACAATGAGGCTCCAAAGGCCTTTTTATCACAAAGAAAATCCAAAACCCTAACCCCGGAAGATGAAAAGCCAACAATTTTGTGGACCCGGTTTTGGGTAGTTTGGTGTATCAACTTCCCGGGGGCATGACTTTGGCATATGGTTTCTGTCTGGGGTGCACGATAGTGCGTTGGAAAGGTATCGTCGAGGGGATTGATTTTGGGGGATCAATAAGATCCTTCGGATATCATTGAGAAGCACGATCCCGAAAAACCTTCATTTAGGTCCTCAAAATGGTCCCAAAAGTTAAAAACTACTAAAAATACTAAATTGCCAAAAATTCCAGAAAATTGTTTTGAGTGAGTTGGAAAAGTTGGGTGGCCACCGATATCCACCTTGATTAGGATTAGACTTTACGAGAGATTTCTGTGGTGTACAGTTTAGGCCAAGATCAAGCCGAGGCAGATCGAAGTGAAGATGAGTTGAGGAAGAATAACACTCATCAGTTGATGTTTGAGAATGAGTGGGCGTAGAGTAGGTCACACCCGCAGGCTATGGACTGGGTGAATCCATGCGAACAACCAACCCTGTAGAGGAAAAGAGGATGAGAGGTGCAGTCACCAAAAACAGAGACCTACTGGCTAAGAGACGAACGTGCTGACAGTAGAGGGTGTCAATGGTAGTGCATTCAAGAAGACTCAGGTTGTAGCAGGCTTGCGTGGAGTGTGATAAAGTTGCTGGAGTAAAATCGCTAACAGAGAATCAACGCGTGGGAAGAAGGTGAAAGGAGATGCCATTTGCATTAGTCAGTGTGGGCTCAACTGTCGTAACAAAAAGCACCACATCCAGCCACCAAAGCAACGACATCAGGCCTCATAGGGTTGTGGGCACATGTATGATGGATTATGTCAGTCACACAAGCTAAGGAGAATCCACCGACATGATATGGAGAAAGGCAGCTGACTATAGCGCGTGGAACCAAGACTCAGGTTGGTATGAGAGAGGTGTATGTTGAGAAAGTTACACATAGCAACAAGGACAACTGAGGAAATCCAACACATGAGGAAGTCGCAGGATGGGATTCAGTCGTGGCAGAGGCAGAGGTAGCCTATCGATAGTCAAACAATAGAATAGTGGAAATAATTGGTCGTGAAGGGATCAACAAGGAGTTAAGATCATGGACTACTGTAGAAGTCACCTTCTAGATAAGAAATCGTTGGTCAACACTCAATCATCTAAAAAGAGTCAGAACACCAGACCAGCAAGGCCAAGAAGCCCCGAGCAGAACCAACATGGGTTAGGTAGGTCTGGGCAACACCCGAGAAGCAGGAAGACTGCCAAGAATTTTTTGGGAAGCAAGAAAAATTGTCAGTAAACATGCTGAGATAGTCAGGTAGCGCCCAGAAAGGGCTCGAGTAGCCCATAGAAGCATCGAGAAACATTAGGAGGCTGTGGGCATCCCCGAGAAGCCTTGGGCAGAGGTTTGAGAAGTAGGAAACAGGTCTAGGAGTAGGCATCCCGGAGAAGCCTTGGGAAGAGGTCTGAGCAGCGAGAAGCAGGTCTGGGCAACGAGCAGTGGGACCAGACAACAAGTACGAGAAGTGAAATCTAAGTTTTCAATAGGTTGTTGAGATGGCAACGTTGGGGATGAGTTGTGGATGAGTTGTGGATAGTGACTCATCTCGCCATACGACGGGAATGAGATCGATGCTCCTTATTGTTTCAGAGACGAACTTAGACTTGCACGTGGGAAGTGGGGTCGACACCATGCATGCATTGAAGGGGGTTGGATGGGTCAGATTCCAGCTAGATTCATGTGGTTCTTTGGAGGTAGCAGGAGTGATATATGTCTCAGGGTTGAAGTTTCTCTCAATATCAATCTTGGAGGACATGGGGTATGCAGTTATGTTCGAGAATGTACATGTACTCATACGTTTAGAGGGAGAAGATACCCAGAATGTAATAGTGTGGCTTGACATCAAGGAGGGTATGTTTCACATGGTGTTGGGACAGCCTGTAGTGGTTCTAAGGGGATCTTGGATCGTAGATCAAATTAGAGTGCAATGGAGGTAGAAGGAATGTATTCCATTTCAGAGAGAGAAACTACAGTAGCAGTAGATTTGATGGGGTAAGAGATTGATCTAGGAGGAGGTTCTTCTAGAAGTACATTCCTCACTAAGAGGGAGTGTTAAATTTTAGGGTAGCTCGAACAGATACTTCTACATTGACAGTGCCTGACATGTGGAGGTATCCAAGCTACACTCTTTAAAGTGGCTTTTATGTAATAACTAAA
Source organism: Picea sitchensis (assembly GCA_010110895.2). Lineage (NCBI taxonomy): Eukaryota > Viridiplantae > Streptophyta > Pinopsida > Pinales > Pinaceae > Picea > Picea sitchensis. The sequence continues at coordinate 63,788 of SNQJ01S0004522.1, forward strand.
GTGACTTTTGTAAGGTTGAGTGTCTTAAGTGATTTAAGTCATCTCAACGAAAGATTAATTTGTGATTGTTAGATAGTGAGATCCAAGATCCAATCTTGGTCATTGAGATCTAGGGTTAGGGATTTAGTCATTAGGGGATTATAAAAGAAAATCTAAGGAGAGTGAGAGGCACACAATGAGTGCATAGGAGCGAGAGGGAGTCTTGCTCATGTACTTGTGTCTGAGTAGGCAAGGCTGAAGAAGTGTGAAAAGAGGCAGCAAGGAGATAGTAGCCAAGTGGGCTAGGATATTGTTGCAATGTAATTTCTCTGTTGGGTCATTATCCTAGGACGAGAACCTAGCACCTTATCTAATAAAATCAAACTCAGAACTGGTTTTTCCGTAAGGGTTTTTCCAAGGGTGTTTACCTGAATCTCATGTGCAAATGTGTTTGGTTTTTGTTTTATGCTTCTTCCTATATTTTCGTTGAGTAACCTAGTTGTTCTTTAGTTCAGTAAATTTATTTTCCTTAGAATTAACTTTCGTGTGCTAGGTTCAAGAAATTCAACAGGTTCTTAGTTCTTAAAAGTTGTGATATTTGACTTGTGCCCAAAGATCCAAGACCATTATCTTTGAGGTCATTCAAATATCTCTCAATAAGATTTTTGTAACATCGGTGCATTTAAAACAAGTAGTAGTCTTATTGAATCTTATTTTTGAAACTTTGAACCACAGAGACTCTGGTTTTTCAATTAGATCTGAAATAAATCCTCAGATATCTTGAAAATAAATGGTTCCCTGGTATGGTCGCAAAAAATGTTGATGTTTAGATTGGTCAAGATCCAAACAACAACTTCATGAGGATAAAATACCCCCCTATGTTTTATAGAGGTGGTACTCCTTTGTTATTTTCTAAAATATCTGGCTTGATGTTCTTGGGTTGGGTTTTCAAATGGGAGAATTATAAACAATAAACCCCAAATATTTATTGCTTTAGTTTGTGTTATAAAATGGTTCTCAATAACTAGATTTCTCTTTGAGTGCAACATTTTCTTGGAAATGGACCATGCAACTCTTTAACAATAAAAAATATGAAGAAAGAATTCAATATGAAAATAAATGTATGCTCAGTTTCATTATTACAACCCTATGAAACATATGCAAGCAGAAGATGCATCCATATTTTCTCACAAGAAAAGAGTGAATGATGTTGACCACTTCAGAAAAATTTAAATGAGTATTGCATTCAAAACTGAAAAGAATTTGATGGGCATACTCCAAAAATATCACACTCAGAAATCTCAAAGTCTGAGAATTCATTAAAGTGATACCCCGAATTAGTTCTTTGTGGAGTTTAATACATAAATATATTACACAACATTTCAGTAAACCAATTGACTAATGCTCAGAAATAAAGCTTGTCAAATGCAAGGACTAAACCTTCATGAATCATTTAAACAACCCTGACTTACATTAATAGCCACATATATGGCTTTAAAACACTCCTACGATCTTTAAGAAAGAGACTTTGAAGAATAAAAATAAATAACACTTAAAATCACAGCCTTATGCTTGATCTTTGATATACAAACAAAAATCTTTGAGAGAAATTGTGTAGAAGAAGAAGAAACAAGAAAATGAAGATTTGTATTTGCAGATGAAGAGTTGGTTGTATACTGAAGGTTGAACAATGTTATGATGATATGAACCCCCTTTTGATTATTTGAACTTCTAACCCTTCTTTGATGATGCTCCCTTCTTTTAAAATTTCTCCCAATGCTTCTTTGAAGTATTTAGAGTTTTTGTTTTTCTAGAAGTTACCACATGTTTCTTCTATTTGGAATTAATTCTTTATTAAATGATTATTAATGAACTTAGGTCATTGAAATTCGTGCCTCCAAGTGGGACCCACTTAATCATTTAATAAAAGTTATTTAATAAACTTTTATTTCCAAATCTTGAAGTTGACTACTTGAAAAAAGTGGATCGTGTTTTAATTTTGTTAACATGATAAGTGGCTTGTTAACCATGGAAACCATACTATAAGTAATATTCATCATCCCTGATTTCCAATGAGCCCTCTTAAGTAAAATTTGGAGATCTATATTTTAACTTATAACATCCGGAAGTTTAGATTCCAAACATATTTCTCAACAAGTCATGAAAAAGAGTTGACTGATATTTTAATTTCTAGAAACATTATGGCCAATTCATCCATCAAGACCTGTCCCATTGTCTTCCTCATCAAATTACCTTTCCAACAAGGTATAACTTGCCTCAAACGAATGTCTATATCATGAATTACAAGCTCGGAAGATCGCTTCTCAGTAGTGGTCGATCTGGATAGCGGATCAATCTTAGCCTTTGATTTAATTCTTCCCTCTCTAGTTCCACATGCATTGTGGTGGATGAAGAATTGGTGTTTATAATTCAAAGGCCTTACATATAATTCATGTGAAGTAAAGGAGCTTATGGATCTCTTAATGCCTTAGAAAAATTCATATCCATGTAATATTTTGGTCACCCAATCAACCTATGAATGTCTGACACATCACGTCCACTCACCACCCAATCACCTGCCATGTGTCACTTAGATGTGTGCCAAGAAATAACTTAGTATAAGAGAAACAATATAAAAAAAGGTGAATGTGGAGGTAGGTAGTAAATCATGAAAATCACTGTGACAACAAAAAGGAAAATAAGAAAAAGAATTTGGAAAATGGAAAATAAGAGGAAAATGGAAAAATAAAAAGAAAATGGAAAATGAAACAATGGAAGTGAAAATGCAAGAGAAAATAAAAGAAAAAGGAAATAGAAATATAAAAGTGAGTGCGGAAATAGCTAAGTATGGAATATGGAGTGCAGAGAGTAGAGTGGAAGATAGAAAAATGGTTAACTATGGAGAGGAGAGTAAGGAAGAGAGAAGAGATAAAAATGGTTAAGTATGAGAAGAGAAATGAAAGGAATATGATACTAAGTATGAGAGAAATGACTAAGGAAATATGAGAGTAATGAGAAAAATGGCTAAGCATGGGATGACAGTATGGGATGAGAGTATGAAGAGAGGTGAAGGGATAAGAGAAGAAAATGGTTAAGTGTGGAGATGGATGAATAATAATGAGACAATGAGCTGCGTAAGGAATGAGAAAATGGAGTAGGAAAACAACTAAGTATGGATATGGAGAGGAGATGGAAGGTGAGAGAAATGACTAAGTGAGGAGAGTACTTAGTCAAAAATTCGAAAATGGAGAGGAAAAAGGGGCACAACACTTACAAAAATTCTTCTTGCAATTCTTCAAAGCTCTTCTTGCATGAGTATCTCGGGTATGCGGACTTGGATTTTGATTCCATAAAAATCACGATGAAGAAGAAATTGAGGGATACACCATGAGATGATGATCGTTCAAAATTTTCTTCTTTTGATATCAATTTTTTTTAGTATTATTCCAAAGAGTGTAAAATTGGGATGAACAATTTTTTCATCAACAATTATGAGAGTATTTTGGGGTTGCATACATATCTAAAGGTTTGAAAACATTGGAAACCCATTGATTTTGAGCCATTGGAGATAAATGAATCCTTCCACAAAATAAGGATTTGACTACAGGATAATTATGAGGAATTTTTACTTCATAAGACTTAGTAGGATTAGAAAACCTCATATTAGGCCCTTGGTTAGTGCTTTCAACACTTGAACTCATTGGAGTCACCAAATGATCTCATCAAGCGAGGATCATCAAGAGGGAAACAAAGGGGTTATTCCATTAATGGAGTCGACAGGTAAGCTTGTAGAATAAGGATTTGGGGTGAGCTTACCAAAATAATTTCGTAGAGAGAATGAACCAATTCTCCCCAACAACGATGCCAAAATGTTATCATAGGACTTGAACTTGTGCAAAGCCCTTCACAAGATATCGATCTTGCGTAACAATTGGATTAAGTAATTTTCATTGTCACCTAGACAAATACTTCCCTCTTTTTAGTGTTGGGTAAATATCCAACACAAGGGAGGCTTCCCTTGTGACCTCAAGGGATTCTATAGCAAGCTAGAGGCAAGTCTATGACCCCCTATCTTGGTCAATTAATGAGATAAGATAGGTTTTAAGGAGGCAAGGAGAGTTGAATCAATTTTAGGCGAGATAATTGGTTAACATGTGTAAGGAAATTTTACCAATGCATACAATGACAATTACCAAGTCTAACAAATGAATAATCACCTTTAGAAAACTAACTATCAAGTGAGAAGGTTGTTATAAAAAAATTGTAGCAGTAAACAATGATTATACCATCCAGGAATGTTTTATAACAACAACAAGAAACCAATCTTCAAAAATTGTAAATAAAATCTTAAAATATAGCCCTTAACAAGTGAAATAAGATCCAAGTGTTCAACAATGACTTCGGCCTTCTTAAACCACAATATTAAGTAAGTATTCAACAATCCAATTAATCCCTAATGGTTGTAGCAAACATTTATAACATCAATGATAAATATAATTAGTTTTCCAAGCGTTGAGTTAGAATTAGTTTGTAAATGAGGTTAGGTATCTAATTATCAATTTTCTTAAAGAGAGAGAGAGAGAGAGAGAGAGAGAGAGAGAGAGTTTAAATTAATGCTAGGGTTTTAATCATCACTTGCAATCATGAAGACTAGTGTTGTTTTATTCTTGTGAAAAATGGAGTCAAGGAAATCACCATAAAGGAATCTAAGAAAGAGAAGAGGTGAAGGTTTAGATGCCTAGTATTATCCCCTCATAAGCCTAGGTAAAACCTTAAAATAAGAGAATCTATAGTATATCCTCTTATAAACCCTATATGCCATCCCACTCCTTTTCTAGCATCTAGCGAGGACAAATAATTGAATTAAGTCAAATGTTAAAGTTTATCCTCTCATAAACCCTAGGTTTTGAATTCAAAGATAAGGTTGGGGGGATGTCCTCTCACAATCCCTAACCTTATCCTTGTATGCTTCAAAAAATTAAGGTAGATGCAACATGGGAAGGGGATAACCACTCTTAATCCTTCCATCAGGTTTCATAATTAATAAAAGAAAACAATGATAATATGCAACTATTACCTCTATAATAGAGCATTCACCAAAATATACCAAGAATTAACACTTCAACATGAAAAGAACCTACTAGACAAGTTTCTATCATGAGGAAACCCTCATTTTCATGAAGAATCCACCAAAACAAGACAAAGCATCCATTCAAGTCACTGCCAAAGTGCACATACGACTTCCATAGTGAAAAAGAAGAGATAGAAGACAAGTAGAAGTGATGAATCACAAGTGTGAGTTATGATTTGAGGTTGAGGTAGTTCTAGCCTCTTAATATGAGGCAATCCTAGCACTAAATTCCCTCAAAGCCCCTCAAAATAAAAGTAACCCAAGATACAAGTGAGATAGGTCAAGGTTGGCCCCTCAAGTAGCCTCTAGCGAAAAAATATAATGAAAATATAGAAAAATGTCCCATCAAAGGTGGCATGTGTGGTATGGAAGCCTCTAAAGGATATGTCGTCATCCTCAAGAAGTGAAAAGGTTCCTCCAAAGGCCACATCTCTCTGTGAAAAGGTGCAAGCAATGTGAAAGGTCATGTCTCATCTCCAAAAGATCACATCTCATAACCATCAAGCACCAAGTCATGAACAAGAAGCAACTCTCAAGCAAGGTGGCTAAAACCCCATTAAGGGGTGACATCACCTATCACATGTGGAACATCCAAGAGCTAGGGCATGACATCATGGATACATAAGGCTCCATATCCTCTTCTTAGAGGTGTTCCATAATCTCCAAGTGAAACATCATGAAGCCAAGCCCTAATGAGCTTTGGGGTACCCTACCCAAGGTGAGGGGCTTCTTGACCTATGAATGATCATCAAGCTATATCTGCAACATAAAATCCCATTTTCTCATTGTCCAAGGCCCAAGAGGTGTGAAAAGGTGCCTCATGCCATGTCAAGTCATCCAAGGACCTAACGCTATGACTCAAATATGTAGATTCCTCTAAAAAGTGCACAACGTCCTCGGATCAAGCACAAGGACGTCCTCCAAAGACCATTTCAGGTGCACCCAAGTCAGTCAAAATCATGGAATCAAGTAAAACCAAATATCACAGGGGCCAATAGTCCTTAGAATCATACAAAGTAAGCCATCTATTAATACAAAAGCCAAATGGACAACTCTCATATGGTATCTCCTTGAAAATTTACACAAGCTCAAGACTTTATGCAATTTTAGAAGTTTAGGTATGGGAGGACCATCAAAAGAACCTATTAGGTGTGTCAGTACCCAAGTAGAGAGATATTTCCTAGAAGAACCCACCAGATATATGCAATGAATGTGAGGTGGTCATGGGGTTTACTTCTGGGCATGGGGCCATTAACATGCAAGATAATATATGGACTCACCTCCATGAGTGCCTTTGTAGAGGGTGTTCTCAGTGCTTGAGTTACCCTTTCCTTGGTGCCTTTTGCATTCCAAACCCCTTATTTGTATTTTTCTTTATTTACTTGATTTTTCAAATCCCCTTAAAAAGATTTCAAGCATTAGAAATTTCTTTGCTTTTTTATTTGGGATATACTCAAATCCCTTTTGATTGATAATGTGTTTATTCGCATTAGGACTAGGGGCGATCACCATCAATGAGGGGATAGAGCTCAAGGATGGCTTATGGATTTTTGATTTCCTCATTATCCCTTTCTTTTTTTTTATCAACCAATTGCAATCAACCTCTATGCCTTTAGCCCTTCTTCTCATAAGAGAATGAGGTACATGTATTTGTTAGGAAATTTAGACACATGGGAGTTAGTTAATATCAACTTGGTCTAATGTGTTGTTAGGTAAAAGCGTGTTTCTTTAGTATGCATTTGTAGTTAGTAAATCAGACGTTCACGATATGTTTCTGACATAGAGTGTGTTAGCACTAGAAGTCACCTCTAGATTGTTGTAGAGGTAAGCCCAGTACCCATCAGTCTATATGTCACAGTGAATATTTTTAAAGGGTGGTCTAATGGATGCAATCTCAAGATTATATTGCTTTAACTCAAAAAACTGGGTAGGAATGCACAGGCAAGCGAGGTATCAATCTAACTTCAGTCAGTAACTTGTAATAAGGGTGAGTAGGGGGGAGAACTTGAGGAAAATGAAGAGGTATTCTATGGACATCTGGTCTTCCAACAATCTAAGGAGGAAAAACTCAGAAGGCAAGATCCTCTCGGTTCAGAGTTTCGGGGGATTAAATAGAATTATCACTCAACTGAAATCAAACATACATCACAATTCAATGACAACAACCTGGTTGGATCATCCATGCCCGAGTCATTCAACATTGGATGGAAAGATGCAACATAAATTGATTAAAATTGGTCGCAATGCCATTATGATCAAGCCTACATCACAAGAACACAACTACCCTCGACTGGATCCTCCATGCCCGAGTGTTCTAACACAACCGTTCACAGAGATATGAAAAGAAGTTGACTTACATTAAATAAGAATTCTCAAATATAGATACATAACCATAAGAACCAGAGTTTCATTAAAACTTTACAATACGGGATCCTAGCTCAACCATCGACACTAAAACAATATGAGGAAGACTCCTATATACTCAGAGAAAAACTACGGAAGCGCGCTTGAGTCTCTGCATTGAAGGAATTATGTCTGCATGCTTCCTGGCAGACTGTGCATGTAATA
>SNQJ01S0004522.1:76859-86948 GCA_010110895.2 Picea sitchensis
AGAGGAATTGGAGGTTGAGGCTTCAGACCTTCCTCTTCATCTATCTCTATTAGCCTTATTCCTGAGTCGGTCAACTACCAATATATTAGACTCTATTTCTAGGGATGCATCTTGCATATGAGCCAAGGATGTATCTCTTCTCTCTCTTAACAGGAGGTAGAAGTCAGGGTCAAAAGCACTAGCATATGTGATTTTGGCTTTATCTTAGCATGGATCTTATTGTACATTTTGTTGAATCTTTTGGAGAATTCAGAGACAGACTCTCCCTCTTTTATTTTTAGGGACACAAACTCTGTGATATAATAAATGAAGTCCTTTTTATCCCCCCATTGTCTTAAGAATATATCATCTAAATCCTCAATCCCATCAATGGATCCAGGGGTCAGGGCCCTGAACCAATTTCTGGCTTCTCCATCAAGACTTTGGACACAAATCCTCATCCACAAATCTTCATTTACTATGACATAGTTATCAGCATAACTATAGAAAGCTGCAAGGTGCTCCTTTGAAGTGATATCTCCCTCCCCCATGAACTTAGGTAGTTTCTTAAGGTAGCCACCGACTGGGAGGGCATTAAGAGGCTGAGGCAAAATGAGAGGGGCGTATCTGGCAGCTAATATAGCATCCATCCTATTTATGGGGGGATTATCTCCTACCATTGGAGTGTGAATAGAAGGAGAACCAGGAGGGGATGGAACTCAGACAGGGGAGGTTGGAGGTGTGATTATGGGAACAAAGGGAAACAACCGAGGCTCTGTATAAAAGGCCTCAGGGCTCGAGGGAACATAGGTTTCCCTCTTTGTCAAAAAAGAAACTTTGACAAGAGGAGGGGTAGTGAAACTGGGGGAGGGGAAATCAACAAGAAAACTCCCAAAATTTAAACTTCTAGAAGCTCCAGTAGATGGTGTAATAGAAAAGTGAGAAACAACTACTGGAGTCACTATAGGAGGATGGTGAAAATCATCAGAAATACATGGTTTAGCAGCTGAAGTACCCTCCTGAAGGATCTTTCGTCTTCTGATGAATTTCTCTCGTCCAGGTTCAGGTGTTGCTAAAGGAAGTTGTGGAGTGGAACTTGTGTGTCTACCCCTAAAATCCATGGTTGAAACAGTGGATTTATCTCAGTGGAGTCACCACAATGGAGTCGCCAGGTGCACAGTTGCAATCTTGAAGTACTAAGTTATGATGCACCTTCAGAACCAGTAATCTTTGTCGTTCAATCCCAGGGAAAATATTCAATTCGTCCCCGGCAGCGGGGACAAAAATGTTATCACTGGAAGTCACCTCTGGGTTTCTATAGAGGTAAGCCCAATAACCATCAGTCTATATGTCATAGTGAATAGTTTTAAAGGGTGGTCTAATGGATGTAGTCTCAAGATTATATCGCTTTAACTCAGAAAATTGGGTTGGAATGCATAGGCAAGTGAGGTCTCAATCTAACTTCAGTAAGTAAGTTGTAATAAGGGTGAGTAGGGGAGGGAACTTGAGGAAAATGAAGAGGTCTGCTATGGACATCTGGTGTTCCAGCACCATAAGGAGGAAAAACTCAGAAGGCAAGATCCTCTTGGTTCAAAGTTTCGGGGGACTAAATGAAATTATCATTGAAATGAAATCAAACATACATCACAATTAAAAGATAACAACCTGGCTGGATCATCCATGCCCAAGTCATTCAGCATTGGAGGGAAAAGACACAACAAAAACTGATTAAAACTGGTTGCAGTGTCATTATAATCAATCCTACATGACAAGAACACAACTACCCTCGATTGGATCTTCCATGCCCAAGTTTTCTAACAAAACCATTCACAGATATATGAAAAGAAGTTGACTTACATTAAACAAGAAGTCTCAAATACAGATACATAACTAGAAGAACCAAAGTTTCATTAAAACTTTAAAATACGGGAGCCTAGCTCAACCATCGACACTAACAAAATATGAGGAAGACTCCTATATACTCAGTTAAAAACTACGGAAGCATGCTCGAGTCTCTGCATTGAAGGCATTATGTTTGCATTCTTCCTGGCAGACTATGCATGCAATCTCCTGTCATAAGCGAGCTCTTGTTAGACTCAATCGTGCTTCAAGAAGGTTCTACAGCTGAGCTAACTTGTTGGTAGTCCTTTCTCGGGCTTTCCATTTATGGTGGAAACGATGTTCAACCACCACCGAATAACTTCAATAACTACTTCATCGGGATCGAGAAAGTTCGAGTCAGCACTGCACCTGTGGAATTTGGCAGCCTTTGCATTCTACCATCTGGATCTAAGTCGGATGCTCGCGAGGAGGCCTGACAGTGGACCTGGAAACCGACAATGTGATTGGCGCGCTTGGCATGGAGTAGCGGACGTGGAGATGGCCAGGTGGACAACGTGGATGGGAAGAGGAAACTGAGGATAGCATGGTGGCCACATAAGTGAGAGTTGCAGTGTAATGAGACAGAGGTGATGTGGAGCGAGGTGGCACAGGTGGCGGGAGATGAGAAGGGGAGATGCGACATGTGGCACAGTGAGTGGAGGATAGGTGTGCGGGAGAGAAATTTATAGGGGAGTGGAGGATGTGATGGACAGAGGAGAGAGATGGAGTGGGGGATAGCTCTCTGTTGGACAGAGCGACCACTTGTCGAACTGGGATAGGGCCTTATACGCACATGCGCATAGCGGGGTTGCGAAAAGTGGTTTGATTCTTCACCGCTTTTGGGTCTGATGTGTGTCTCTGACTGACACGTAGTGTCTCCACAAAACCATGGTTTCAAACCTGGTCCGGCCTACAATTTTTATCATCCGCGCATGTTGGGGCCCCGATATGATCAATGACCATTGATCTGGATCGCTCAGATACCAGTCGCCCAGATCTATGCGCCTTTTAGCACAGTGCACCAAATGGTCACATCGACCCCGACGAACTTAGGATAAGCGCCATTTAGTGGGGTTTTAGCCCCTTTCTTCACCTTTTGTCACCTAGAGGCCAAAACCAAGGGAAAAACATCCCCCCTGCAAAAACATGTGATAATAGAGTGATCTGATGGTTCATACTCTTCTCGATCTTAACGACTACATTGACTTGCAACTTACACCCGATTGTTCCATGATCTCTATTTAAATATCATGGAGGGTTATTTGTCGATGATCGATTCTGAGAAACTCTCTAGTAAATCTCTCTGTAAATTTTTCTTTTGCATTAATAAATTGCTCCAAATGAACACGTTCATTAGGACCGTGGATATCTCCCGCGTAGGGGTTTTACCACATCAGAACATCGGTGTGTTGATCTTTGATCTCGTTGCGTGAGTGGTTACTGAATGTGTTCTTACTCTATTGGAATACTTTTTTTATCGAACATGGTATTAGAGAACATTTGAAGACCCACTCTCATTGTAGATCGAGATCATGAAACCGTGTTGCCTCATCTTTGGTTTCTACCATTTCTGTACATTTCTATTCTGAGAGGATTGTTTCATTGCATCATAAGCGATCATTTTAGTCATGAACGTTTTTCGTTTCACTCGAAAAGGTTTATGTTTTCCCAAGATATGACCATTTCAGTCAAATCTAGAGGTATAAAGCCCGAATACACCCTTTTGAATTTTTGCAGAGTTATTATTTTGGTTTTATTTTAATTTTATGTTTTTTTATTTTCAGGTTGCCACTCTTTTGGATCTACGTATGCTATTTTCCTTGCGCCCTGTGCGATCTTGGAAAATCATAAACATATCGGAAAGGGTTTTCCTATCTATGTATGCTCTTTACCATGCACTCTATGTGATCTCAGTAAATCATAAATAGAGGGAAAACTGCATTTTTTGGGTAAGCTAAACAAGATCTAACCCTTGTTGTTGTCGAGAAGAGAATTTTTTTTCTTTTGTGAAAAATGTTTTTTATGAGCACACTCTCCAAGGTCGTCTTCCACAACAACAACTGCAATCCTTCTTTTAAGCAATATAATGTGCTTTGCACTAGCTCATCTGGTTAAAAGTTACTTTAGTTAGGAAGAAGTCTTGAGTTCAAGTCTCTCTTTTTTACTTTTTTTGAAAAGTCCATGCATTTATTGTAAAGTGCATTTCACTTAAGTTATAAAAGTGAATCACTATTAATAACTTTAAATATTTTCTTTTAAGTTATTTTTTTGCACGCAAATTTCATTTATAAAGAAACTTCACTCTAAAAGTGATTCTCACTTGTTCTATAAAAGTGAGACACTTCATAAGTAACTTGTTTAAAATGTGAGTTTATAGGCACAGTTAGGAGGAGTATCACCATGTGGACCAACTTTTACTTGCCATGTGACTCTTTGGTTACCATTTGTACTTTTTTTCAAAATGGCATAACATTTACATCCAAAGTCCATTTCAGTTCTTTTTTTTTTAAATAGCCTAATTTTTTTAGATCTTTCCATCCAGACCACCAATTTCATATTTTTTCTACATATTTTAATATGCCATGTCCCAATGATCTTTTGATTACCAACACCAACTACTTTCAATGGAAATCCCATATGCAGGATTTATTAAGAAGTAAAGGACTATATTGGATTATTTTGGGTAAAGAAGAAGAACCCACTGATGATGACGAGTATGTCAAATGGATTAATAGGAATGATGAAGCTCGTGGACTAATCAAAATCTCCATCTTCTTGATTTTAGGTTTCACCTTCAAGCACTTGATGCCCCCAATAAAACTTGGGAAAATATTGAAGGCGTGTTTGGAAAACACAATATTATTCAAGCTCACCAATTGAAGAATCATTTAATGACTTTTAAGTCCAAATGATTTTCCTTGCATTGAGAATTACTTATCTAAGTTCAAAACACTTATACTTTTGTGTATCGAATGTCAACTAGTCCCGTCAGAAGATAGATGCATATATGTTATTCTTGCTAAGCTTGGTAGTGCATATTCTATTTTTGTATCTACCTCCTATGCCACCAAAGAATCTCTAGGGAGTACTTATAAAAAACCCACTTTTGATTCCTTTTGTGATACTTTGATTAGAGAGAAAGATAAGCTTGTGCACCTTGAAGTGATCAACACTATAGGTACATCCAAGAAATCCTCAGTGGCCTAGCAGAAAGATTAATATAACAATCCCAAGAAACAACATCATTGCCACAACAACAACAAGAACAAGTGTCCCAAACCCATTCGGTCAACTTCCGCTCCTAATGGTGAAAAAGGAGCAAAATCTAAGAATAAGAACACCGACATAGATTACAATTTTCGTGGGAAAGATGGTCATGATGAGTCCAAATGTTTTAAGAAGATGGCAACTTTAAAACAATGATGAAGACGCACAACATCAGTATAGATTCTGCTTCTTCTTCTTCTTTTCATGGGCATGCACTTTCTACTTTTGGTTTCTCCTTCAATGCATTTTTTACTTCTTCTTTTTATGAGTGGCTTATTGATTACGAAGCATCTAAGGATGAAACCATATTTTCTACTCTAAATTAATGTAACACCAAGAAAATATTTGTTGGTGTTGATAGATATCTTAGTGTTGTAGGGTATAGAATAGTTCAGGTAGATAATGATCATTTCAATGATGTATTATGTGTTCCAAGTTTTTCCTGCAACCTTCTATCAATATATCAAATCACTTATTTAGGTGAAGGTAAAATTGTAGAGTTTTCACCTCACCAAGTTGTAATCAAGGATCTAAAAGATCCTCAATATGTTCTTGCTATTGGAATTGTTGATGATATTACTAGGTTGTACAAGTTTGACAACTTTGGGTCATCATCTTTTCCATCAGTTTTTGTTGCTCATATCGATGACTTGAGAAAACTTTGGCATGAGTGGTTTGGTCATATAAAATATCACTCATTGCAACAACTACATAATCAACATATGGTGATTGGTCTTCCTCTTGTTTCATGTAGAGATGGTGTTTGTGCCAGTTGTGTTCTCGACAAAGATCATCGAGACAATTTTGACAAATGTTCCTCTTGGCACGCTTCGACCCCTTTGCAACTTGTTCACAGTGACTTAAGTGGTCCACTTTCTTCTCCTTTTTTTGGGTGAAAGTATTTCTTATCTTTCATTGATGACTTCTCCAGACACACATAGGTTTACTTCTTAAAACTTAAGAGCAATGTTTTTGACAAGTTTTTGGCTTGCAAGGCCCTTGTAGAAAAACAATCTGGATATCAACTACAAAGGTTAAGAACAGATAATGGAGGCAAATATGTGAACAATAATTTTACAAGTTACTGCACTGTACGGAGCATCCAAATGAAACATATTGTTCCATATACACCACAACAAAATGGCTTTTCTAAGAGAAAGAACCACGCATTAAAAGAAATGGCTACTTGTATGATCTAATCTAAGGGATCAAGTCTAAAGTATTGGGCAAAAACAATTAACTATGCAAATTACATAGCAAATCACACTCCCACAAAAGGTTCTTAAAAATATAACACTGTAAGAAGAATGGAATAAAATTAAGCTAGATGTAAGTCACTTTCGTTTATTTGGCAGTGTAGCATGGGCTCACATTCCTGATGAGAAAAGGAATGCATTGTAGCCTAAAAGTGAGAAGTGTATATTTGTTGGTTATTCTGAAGATGTCAAAGGTTACAGACTTCTTCAAACACATATTAATGAAATTATTATTAGAAGAGATGTTAAATTTGATAAAAATATCTTGGCATGCGAGCATAATTCAGTGTTTGTGCCTTCTTTGGCCCACGATCCATCTTCAACGTTTGTGCCTTCTTCTGTTCCTATTCTGGTTTCTTCTTCATTAGATAATAATAGTGAGGATGAAAATCCACCTCCGCTTGATCACCTTCCTCCAAATGAGTACATTGAACATGAACTTGAACCAACAACACCGCTTCCTAGATGGATTCATTCAACACGAGAAACAACTGGTGATTTTGTCGATGATCCTTTAGATCAATGTCAGGCACGTTCATAGTTCCAGTGAGCCTCTTATATTTTGGATCAAGTTTCAGAGAATCTTGATCCAAAGACATTTGCAGAAGCTTCAGGTCATCCAGACTGGGATACAACAATGGATGAAGAGTATCATTATTTAATGGAAAACTATACTTGGGAACTTGTACCTCTTCCAAAAGGAGGAAAACTTGTCAAATGTAAATGGGTCTATAGAACTAAGTGTGCATCAGATGGAAGTGTTGAAAGAAACAAGGATCAATTAGTTGCTAAAGGATTCTCCCACGTTGAAGGAATTGAATATAATGAAACCTTTTCTCTTGCAGCCAAAATACATTCCATCTGCCTTATTCTATCCCTTACAACCTCACATAAAAGGGAGGTCCATCAGATGGATTTCAAATCCACCTTCTTGCATGTGGATTTGCAAGAAGAAATCTACATGGAACAACCTCCTGGCCATGTCCAGAATGAATCTAGCCTTGTTTGTCGCCTTAAGAAATCTCTTTATGGTATTAAGCAAGCTCCCCGAACTTGGTATGCGAAAATGGACAACTTTCTTCTTGACGTCGTATTTTCTAGATGTCATTTTGATCCTAATTTCTATAACAAGAAAGTAGGAAACCATCTCATAATTTTTTTTCTTTATGTTAATGACCTTATTCTCACTAGTAGTGACCCAAAAAATTTAGACCATGTGAAAACTAGCCTTAAGAAGAAATTTGAAATGATCGACTTAGGATTTTTGCATTATTTTCTTGGCCTCCAAGTTTTGCAAACCAAGGAAGGAATTTTCCTTTCCCATTCTAAGTATGCTTGTGACCTTGTTCATTGATTTCACATGGAATATTGTAAACCATCCCCTTCTCCCTTCCAGTCTGCAGTTAAACTTGTTGCTACCTATACTTATCCCGACGTTGATGCCACTTTATACCATCAGTTAGTTGGTAGCCTCTTGTACTTGACTCATAACCATCTTGATATTTCCTTTGTTGTTGGTATTGTTTCCCGATATATACAAACACCCTAGGAAATGAATTAGAAATAAGATAAAATAATACTTTGGTATGTCTGGGGTACAGTTCAGTTCGAGATACATTACAGTTCAAGGGGGACTCCTTTATTGGTTGGATCCATTGATTTACATTGGACCAACGACCATGATGATCGAAAGTCTACTGCAGGTTATGTTTTCATCCTTGGTTTAGGACCTATCACTTGGGCTTGTAAGAAACAACAAGTTTTTGCTCTTTCTTCAGTAGAAGTAGAGTATTGAGCAATGATTAATATAAGTCAGGAAGCCTTGTGGCTTCGACAGATCCTTTCAGGGTTTGGATTCCAGCAACAAAATCTGACTAGCCTCTGGTGCGACAATCATAGTGCCATCAAGCTCACCAAAGACCCAATTTAACATCAGCGCAACAAACACATTGAACTTCACATGCACTTCATCAGAAAACACATTCATGATCGAGTTATTGAAGTGCTCTTTTTCCCTACATAAGACCATGTTGTAGACATTTTCACAAAGTCTCTTACAGAAGCAAAGTTTTCCAAAATTCAATCTATTTTAGGAGTTCAAGAAGTTGTCATTAAGGGGGGGTAGGCTCTAATTCCTCCTTCCTTCTCCTATTGTGTCATCTTTGTAAATATTTCAATCTTATCCCAAGTTGTTCTCAAGGGGGGATGTTAGGATATTTAGACACTTAGGAGTTAGTTAAGATCAACTTGGTCTAATGTGTCGCTAGGTAAAAGTGTATTTCTTAGTGTGTTTCTTTAGTATGCATTTGTAGTTAGGAAATCTGGCGGTCACAATATGTTCCCGACATAGAGTGATTTGACGGTTCATATTCTCCTTGATCTTAACGACTACATTGATATGTGGCTTAACCCCTGATTGGTCTATGATATCTATTTAAAGAGCATGGAGGGTCATTTGTCGATGATCAATTGTGAGAAAATCTCTTGTAAATCTCTCTGTAAAATTTTCTTTTGCATTAATAAATTGCTCCAATTGGCCACATTGGTTGGGTTGTGGATGTTTCCCCATAGGGTTCTTACCACATCGAAACATCGGTGTGTTGATATTTGATCTAGTTGTGTGAGTGGTTACTGAAGGTGTTTTTCCTCTATTGGAATACTTGTGTTGTTGAACAACCTTTTGGGTGTACATGTAACCACATTACTCAAAAGGTGGGAGAAACAATGCAAAACACAAAATTTATGAGCTTATGATCCATTATCCAACTTCAACCTATGATCATTACTCGAATGTCTAATGTATTAAATATGAAACTATATGAAACAAGGACTAATGTAACCCATGATGTGTCAGAACACCATCTCCCAATGAGTCTTGTTGATTGAGTGTGATGAGTCATGCTTGTGAAGGAAGAGGCATTTGAGGGGGTTGTTGGGATGCTCTTTGTGGACATATTGATCATCATCATCGTCGAGATCATTGTTTCCATTGTGGTCCATGAGACATGATCTCCTCTAGTTACCCCAACAATCAAAATTAAAATTTACAAACATATAGATTTTAAAAAAAAACAAGGTTTTTAAAAATTTTTAGAAAATTAATTTAAAAAATACAAAACAAAATTTTAAAAGATGGAAAACAAATATCAAAAAAAAAAAATGAAAAAAAAATATCAATAATGGAGGAGGAGGTGAATCTTGGAATTGTCCCCTCCTCCAAGAAATTTCCCATTTCCCTTGAAAAATCAAGGGAAATAGGGTGGAACAATTCAGATAATTGTCCTCCCCCCTTACAGGAACCACTTCTATAGAGCGACGATATCTTAAACGTCAAGAAGAGGGGATGGAGGGGGCACTCCCTTTGTCCCCTCTTGTCGGCATCGNTTCTGAAGGAGAAGTGGGTTAGAGCGTTCTCTATGTGCCCTCCCATTAGTGCCCAAGGGCCCATTGCTCGAAAGGAGCGGCGGGTTATAACTCGTCGGTCCTTTTATGTGGTTTCCCCTTGGGCATCTACAAGAGGTGGCCTCCCATTGACGCCCAAGGGCCTACCACTCCTTTTAAGTTACTTCCCCTTGGGATTCGATAAGTGGCAGCCTCCTATCGACACCCAAGGGACCACTGCTCCTTTTGAGCAACCACCCCTAGGTGCCGACAAAAGGAGATGAGAGGATGTGCTCTTTCTCCCTCCCCTACTGTCAACACTTAA
>SNQJ01S0004522.1:93671-110683 GCA_010110895.2 Picea sitchensis
TATATATATATATATATATATATATTGTTTTTATTTATTTATTTATTTTCTTTTTAACAATTTTGTTTGCAACAATGTTAGGGTTTTAGGCCATGGTTTCAAAAGCATTGCAATTTTAAGACGGAAACAAAAATAAATGTGTTACTTGTAGCACCACATTTTGATTCAAAGGGTGAGTTTGATGTTTCAGTTCACAATGTTACCTGTTGTCAAGATCACGATTTCAAACAAGTTGTAATATTAACCCCGAAAAAAAAGAGGGTGCTATTGCTAGCATGAATGTTCATTTCGGGGATTGATTTTAAAATTTTTTTTAGGAATGGTATTGGTTGTCAAAGCCACAATTTCAAAAAAATTGTAATTTTAACCTCGAAAAAAAGAGTGATGCTAGGAGAAACAATTTTTTATTTAGGGATCAATCTTAAGGTTTTTGTTTGCAACTAGGCGGGGCTTTAAGACCACAGTGAAAAAATGTTGTTGTTGTAACTTTGAAAAAGAGTGATTCTAGGAGCACCACTTTTCGATTCTAGGGTTGATCTTAGTGTTTTTGACCCAAAAATATGGGTATTTAGAGCTAGAGATTTCATTTTGAGGTCATAATTCTCATCAAGTTAGTAATTGCATTATCCATATCAACACAGATGCATGTGTAGGTAGTGATGTTCCATTGCTATGTTTCTTCACTCCTGAAATGAAACTTATCTAGCACATCTATGATATCCTTGAGTGGATCATATCCTTAAAGTGCAATGAAAGATTCAATAGTCACATCGAAAAAAGACTAGTGGAGAAAGCATCTAATGTTGGGTCAAATGTTGGTGACTAGGGCTTCATGAATAGTCCATATTTACCCCAAAACCATATTCCTCGGTTCAGAATCTAATCTCTATCCTCTACTACATCAAATTTTAATTTAAAATGAAACCCTTATCATATTGGTAATTGTTAGCTTCTTCAGTTTTAGATTTGATTTCTAAGTGCATGAGATCCATTAATGGAAGTCTACTAGCTTTGGCAATAGAAAATTAAACCAACATACTAACCCATTTTCTTTGTGGAATGTTCATTGTTTCACTGCATCTTTGGCTATAGCTATGGTTGGGTTCGAGGCTTTGTTGACCATTTTGATATAAGGGAGTTGAGGTGAGGGCCCTCCTAGATTCCATTGCAACACTACAACCTTGAATGATGTCACCAAAGCAGCTAAGGAAATCACACCAAGTTCTAACGAGGGAAACATGTATTCATTCCAGAGGAACCTGTGAACCTAAGGGAGAGGGAAAGCACATGGTTTTTCCTTTCCAGTGGAGAAATTGATTTGGAGGCTAGGATCACCAAGGACATCATAGATACCTTGAGGCTAAGGTTGTTGTCAGATCTAAAGAGATTAGTCACATGGAAGGAGCACTATTGAGAGGGACATGAGCTGATGCATCTTTTGGAGGGGGGGGACACTTGCTAGAGATCGAGGAAGCCATTAGAGGTGGCTAACAACTAGGGTAAAACCCTTGGTACTATGGTTGTCCCAAATTTAATAAAAAGGGATTGCATGAATAACTAAAGGTGGTAGATTTTTTATTATAAAGTTTTTATTCAAACATTTTTCCTCGTTTTTCTGAGAATGCTCTTTGCTCTACACTTTGAGAGAACTCAACAAATAAAAAACAAATCTAGTGGTTTGGTGCGTGTCTCACTTTCTTCTACAAATGAAATACTAATATTCTAGCCTTCATTTTAGTTTTTTGACATGTTTTGTAATTTTTGTGCATGGCTTTTTTGGTTTGTATGCTTTCTTTTTATTTGTAGGGCCAGTCCATGGTCTTATTGTGGGGGAGTCAAACAACTTATGCCATTGTCTAAAGCCACCTCTTCTCCAAATCCAAGCCGCACCTTTCTCAACACCAATTCGCTTCTTTTATGGCCTTACAATTGTGTAGTGACCACCTTCAAAATTTTATGGCTCGAAGTTTCGATGTGACTGCCAATTTTTTGAAGTGCAAGCTTCTCTCCTTAGGGACCCCGCCACATTGAGCTTTGCATAAGGACTAGGCTCCCTTATCGTGGGCCTTAACATGGGCTTTTTTTTCACATGGCCTAGGTGAGAAAAGTGCAATGACACATTCAATGTGACCATTTCAACATCATTTTTCAAAATACAAAGTTTGAACAAGTGAAACCTCCACGTGGGTTTGCTAAGTCAGTGACACATAAATCAAGAAATCCAAACATGTCTTGGCACCTCATTGCACACCCACCACCATGTGGTCTTATCGCCACCTACCACATGGCACCTTACCACATCATCATTGCCACTTCAATGCCCTATCACATGTCACTTGCCACACAAGCATACTGACATGTTATCAATCAAGTCATCTTGCCATGTGGCACACTCACAAGCATCCATGCTTCACTTTGGTTGAACCCCCTCCATTCACAGTTTGTTTTTGTGCAATGATTTCCAAACGGGCATAACTCTATCATTCTGATTTTGTTTAAGGTGATTTTTTTTTTCCGGCCAATCTGTGTTCTCTACACCCTAGGGTGGTCCATCTCTAAAAATTTCATTGTTTCCAACTTGTTTTCTTGCATGTTTTACATAAACTACCCTCCAATCTCCTTTTCTCAAATTTTCAAGAGGCACAACTATTATATATGGGCACTATTTTTAGTGTCATGTTTTTTGAAAGTGCACAATTTTTTTTAAAATTGCTATCTAAGTAGCCAATTTCTATTTTTAGAGTTATTTTACTTCCAGGCTATACTATTTCTAGTTCAAGCAAGATCTTACTTACAAATACTAACTATTTCTCATGGAAATCCCATATGGTGTATTTTTTGAGAAGGGGTCTTACGAGGTCACATTGGGAATATAATTTGGTCTTATGGATGAATTAAAGAGAGTTGAATGGGACAACAAAAATGACTCGACACATATAGGGATGTCCATTTCTGCTAGCCTGTAATTTCAACTTCAAGGGGTTGATACACTGGGTGCATCTTAGAAGAAGCTGGAAATTGTTTTTGGTAAATGCAACCAAATTCAAGCTCACTAGTTTGAAAATTAGTTCATAGATTTAAATCCTAATTAGTTTAGTTGCATTAAAGATTGTCTTTTGAAGTTCAAAACACTAAGGCTCTTACTTCTATATTATGGAATCAAGAAAGATGATGAACTATTTTTTCTATTCTTTCTAACCTTCAAAATGCCTATTTTGTTTTCATGTGCACCTTTCACTCTACTAGATAGGATTTTTCTTAGTCTAAAGTATTGCTTATAGAATGGCCTCTTTTGACACATTCTATGATTATCTAGTTCGCGAGCAAGATAAACTATTGCATATTGGAATTATCAATGTTAGAGGTACATCTAACAAAGCCTCAATGGAACAATAGAAAAAAGGCCTCAGGCATCCAAAGAAGCAACATCTTTGCAACAAACAAACCGAACAAGTGTCCCAAACCTTCATAGCCTTCTCCTACTCCTTGTGTTGATAAAGGAACTAAACCAAAATGCAAGAAGTCTAACAAGCATTGTAATTGTTATGGGTGAAATGGACCGTAGGAGTCACACTGCTTCAAGAAGATGGAAGCCCTTGAAATAGCCATGAAGAAGAACAACCTTTAGTTTGATAGCTCTTCTTCTCATGCCTCAAAAGGACATTCTCTTTACGGCTTTGGTTTTTCTTTCAATGCATCAAATTCTATTTCTTCAAATGAGTGGATTCTTGATTTAGGATCTTCTTGTCATATGGCTAAGGATCGAACTATTTTTTTGCTCTAAATTAATGTAATACCAAACAAATAGTTGTTGGTGGTGATAGATCTCTAGGTTTCGTAGGATGATTAACTATTCATCTAGCTTATGGTCACTTTTATTATGTACTATGTGTTCTTAGTCTCTCATGCAAATTTCTTTCTATCTATCAAATCGATGGCTTTGGTGAAGGCAAAATCATGGAGTTTTCACCTCACCATCATGTAATCAATAACTTAAGTAATTTTGAGACTAATCTACTCATTTTGGTGTTGTATGTAGATGTCTTGTTTCTTACAAGAGCAGAGAAGCTCATTGCAGGGTACAACACATAGATGACTGTTATCCCTGATATCTAGGGATAACTAGGAGATCATGTCTCGAGGCCCACATGGTCCTAGACATCGTCTCGAGGCCCACATGGTCCTAGATACGGAGTACCGAGAGCAGGATTGACTTGAGTACACTCGAGGCCCATCTCTTCTTCTTCTTCGCCGATTTGTCCTCCACAAGCAGAGCGTACTCTCCCATCACTACCGGCCCGGGCTTGCATTAGAGAGGACTCTTTGCTCCATGAGGTAATTGGTCCGAGGTATCATGGTATGTGTTACACGGATTGTTATAACCTTCTATATATGCATTAGGTTCCTTTCATTCTGGATGACTTCTTGGATCTTACAATAACCCACTTGACTACTGTTAGTGGATTGATGGGTAACTTAGCGTTGGTATTCATGGGTTTTGCTAGTCCCACCAAGGGGATTTGTAGAGCCATCGCCCACTCCCACCATCTTATCACTTCTTTCATCTTATACCCTTACCATCCATCCCATTCCCTAGTCCGGCCATTAGGATATTCCTCGTGGTACATATCTTTGTCTCAGGGAAGAACGGGCCAGTCTAGTGGGTAAAAGCAAACGGGTAAAAGATAAAAGCTTTACAGGGAATAAATCTAGAGATGCTTCACTGTGGGATCCCCTCGAAAAGCACAAAAGCCTCCCGATAAGAAACTAAGGGACTCCTAAGAAAATGATAAATAAATAAAATGCAAGTCCTAACTAAGAGGGATGGGAGGTCCTACTACGAGATGCCCCATTATGTTCATAGGTATTTTAGCAGTATGATATCATACCATCCGGGTCACCAAATCAGTAAGGATCTTTGGTTGCATGGGCCAAAGGAAAAGGGTCTGATCACGAGCCACCCTTCTCATCAGCGAAGATACTAGTGGGTAACGTCAAATTCTCCGCCACCAAGCCAAGGCAGTTGTCCTCCTTCACGACTCCTTTGCAGTAAAAACAATAAAAAGAAAGATAAGGCAATAAAAGGGCTTGGAAAAAAATGTATCCATGATTCGCATGTACCTTATTCTCCTACAAAGGCAATCTACGCATAACACTTGGCCCATTTTAAGGATCGATATCCCTAAAAAACTATATCACCTCATTACACATGGCTTGAATAATCCCTTAAGGAAACTTTCCATCCTTGCGGGGTATTAGCCCACAGGTTGGTCTGTTGGTTCTTAGCTTTGTATAGTAGATCCTGTGTGTAATGTCCTTGAGCCCTTAGATGATATGTTAGGAATTCTTTGCATATATTCATAACTTTAATGATGAGATATGATTTATACTGCTATGATATCTAGGGACCCACAGTCCCATGGAGTGGAGTCTCGATGTGCAGACCATGCCCGAATTTTGATAGGTGCCTGTGAGGATCTACACATGGGGAGATGGGATTAGCTCTGACCTCCACAGCTCAAGAGCCCATCACGATGGCTGGCCGGGATGGCGAGGCGGTGGACAGCTATGACGCAGCCCTGTAATGGTGGGAGAAGAAGGCGACACCCCCATCTGGACGCTTTAAGTAGATTTGACTCCATGTGGGACGTTCTCGAGTGTGATGGGACACAGGCCTGATGGATAGTGGACGCCACCTGTGACAAAATGGATTTTCTCTGACTGAATGTACAGCAGTCGGGCTTGTTCTTGGCACACATGGCAGGTTGCAGGAGTCTCCCCAGAAGGGCCAACGTTTGGTTTGTTGGATGATGATTATGCCTCCCAAAGGCCTAACGCCTCCCATAGGGCCCTCGACACGCCTCCATTTTAGCATTTAAATGACAACACAATTGAATAATACTAAGTGAGCCCTATTTATCGCTTTTCATGACCTATCTTGTTAACTCAGTGCCTTATGATGATATAAACTGAGGACGCTTTAGCCCTCTTACTCTGATATAATACAACTTGCTCCCTCGTGAGAGATATCTTTAGCCTTGTCTCTGATATCTTTGGTCTCTTTGGAGGAGGCCACACTTGAGGAGGTTCATTTTTGGCATGCATGTGGTGCTTTTATCATTGGAAGGTGTCATGTTCAGGGTTTGATTTCTATGCCTTCATTGATTTGTGAGTATGTTTTGCATGCAAAACTTTTTTTGTTGAATGGTTGTAGGTAGATTTTTTTACTTTTATGGTTACATTGTTAGCATTTGCTTAATCATTAAACCCTAGGAGCCAACACACAAGTAGGTTGTGGCTTCCATGTCCTACAAGAGCTTGTTAGCCATTGATTAAAGAAGGTTTAGCCTAGCCATAGCTACATCTAGCCATTCTTTCCTGAAGAATTTGAAGTATAGATTGAAGAAAGAAGACGCTTTATAGCCTAATTTGTTTTATAATTTGTGGCTCATTCTAGGGTTTGAAAAAAGCCTTGTCCCTGAAGCAACACTTTCAGCCATAGATCTATGCTTTATAGCTAGCCAGTTTTACAAGAGAGTCTTAAGGGAAAAAGATTTTCCGGAGGAGCATGAGGCCTAGCTTTGCTACACCGGAATGAGCCTACTACCCTTAGGGAATCTACCTGGTAGGTCTCGCCCCATATGTTAATCTACTAAACCTAACCTCTTGTCCTTAGGTTTAAGTTTCTCCAAGCCATTAACCTTTCTCCATTTGACCTACTTCTACCTACACCATAGTCTAAGAACAAACGCTGAAGTTTTTGTGTTTAAATACTCTTTCAAACTCCTCTTTATTTGAAACCCTAACTAACCCTAGCGCCTAGACTAACCCTAAATGATGATGACGTCTTTCCTTTTTTGAACTTTTGCTTGGTATTTAAGTTGCGGCTAGGTCATCCTTGATAGCCATAGAGGTTTTAAGCTTCTTCATTGGATTTAGCCAAACGCCCACCTCTTTGACTAGCCAACCCTAACCCTAAAAAACAACAAAAATATAGGTGGACGGGCCATAATTTGTTAAAACCCCTTGTTTGGTCTTGAAACGTTTTGACATTGTCATCTTTTTGATAAACCTTTGAGCTGTTGATTACATTCATAAGCTTATTTGACAAAACGTTCTTCTCATTGTCTTTAATTTGACCTAATACTAGGGTCGATACAATTCTAAATCTAAGTGAGTGATGCAGCAACATTTTATATGAGCAGATTTATGATACATTGCACTGTGATATATAAGGATTTGATTTTACACCTTGAATGCCAGCCATCTCTGTGTATTTATTGAAGAAGTGACATAAAATATAAGGCTTTATTTGCAATCATTGACTTCACCAACAATTACTTCATTAATGCCTACATGTGTAAAAGATAGTCATTGATATTGTGAAGTACTAACCACTACAGCATGTTCCTTTTAGTTTTATTTATTTGTCTCTGCAAATGTGCCATCCGCTGAGCATCTCCTTTGACTATCTCCTTTGAAGTGTAATCTCAGAAAGGAAACCATCATCTTGATCCTTTAGACTTTTATAGACCTTCTGGGACCCTGACATTAGGGATGTCTCCCTTGGATTAGCCACCCTAAATAGAAAGAGCTCCCCATCGAGGTGACAGTGGGTGGGGAAGCTCCTGTTACGCCAGTTTGAGCCTTGAATCCAAGCTACCTAAACCTTTCCTACAAACTGTGCGATAACAATGACAACTGGGTTTGAGATGAAGGACATTGACATGATGTGTTATTTCTTGGTTTGAAGGTTTGGCAAAAAACAAAGGAAATTTTCCTTGGTTAGGGTAAGTATACAATTGAGATCTTGAAGAGGTTTAAGATGGAGGACTACAAACCTATGGCCACACCTACAATCACTAATCTAAAGAAAGTGACAATGCCAAATTCAGAGTTGGTGGATCCCACATTGTATAGATCGTTGATAGGTTCCTTAATGTATTGGTTAACACCAGACCAAATATATGTTAATTCAGGGTTGGTGGATCCCACATTGTATAGATCGTTGATAGGTTCCTTGCTGCATTGGTTAACACCAAACCAAATATATGTTTTGCAGTGAACACTTTGAGTTAGTTAATGGTGGAGCCAAGGTGGGAGCATTAGGTAGTAGAAATACATGTGCTTGGATACTTAAAGAGCATAGTTGAGTATGGTTTGAGATATCTTGGAGATAATGAAGTAATGTTGTAGGGGTATTTAGACTAGGATTGCATAGGCAATGCAACAAACATGAAGTGCACCTCAAAGTGCTACTTTAGTTTGGGATCAACAATGATATCCCAATCCAGTAAGAAGCAAACTTCCATTGCACTTAGCATAGTAGAGGCATAATACATGGAAACCGGTACTGCTAGTTGTAAGGCCATCTAGCTTTGCAAGTTACTTGCAAGACCATTTGATAAAGAGTTGGACCCCACACTGATTTACTATGATAATCAAAGTTGTATCAAACCCTCTAAGAATCCAATATTTCATGACATATCCAAACACATAGAAATCATATAACACTTCATATCAGAAAAGATTAAGAAGGGAGTAATGAAGCTCCAATTTATCCCCACATATCAGCAGGTAGTTGATATTCTAACCAAAACCTTAGCAAAAGGGAAGTTTGAAGCATTTAGAAATAGACTTCAATTGGTGTAGAATCCATTCATTGTCGAAACATTTCTATAGTGACCACTTAAAAACATGAGAAATAATTTTATCTTGTAATTTCACTTGAAAAATAAAAGAAAAAATTGAAGTCCTATGTTTTGAAGTAAATTAGTCTTAGGAATCTAAACGAAGTGTTCTAAAACTTCTAGAACATTAGTGACTTAGATTATGATTTAATCTTAGCCATACATCTCATGATTGAGATAGGTGGCAACTAGGATTAGGGAGATTAGTTACTAGGATTGAAGAGATTGTTATTTTCTCTCAAAGCATAAAGAGGACAAGATAGGAGACTTGATCACACATGAGAAGAGAGTAAGAGAGCTAAAGGAAATAAGAGTGCAACAGGAAGAAGAGGAGCAGATATGCTAAAGAGATCAAGATATGCTAAAGAGATCAACATGGTGTACCACTGTTGTGGCTATCCTTTTCACATGCATAGGTTGTACACCTTCAGGTTTGCAAGGCGTACTTTATATTCCATGGTTGCTTAAGTATGGTTCAGGGCTAAGAGATAAAGAATGATTTGCTAACCAAAAAATACAAAAAAGAGTGGATCTTATCATTGTAGTTTTTTTTCTTTTTTAACATAGGTTGTACACTTCAGAACTAAGAAATTTAATTTTATTAACTGTACAACTGCCAAGCTGCAAAAGTCACCTTGTAAGCTTTGATCAAAGGAATGGAAAGCTTATTAGGAGAAATCCCTTTGTATATATTTTATTTCTTCCACTTTGTATATGTTTTATTTCTTCCACTTTTCATTTTTTCAACTATTGAAAGTAATGCAGAAATTTAATTTTCTGTTGTTAAATAAATTATGTTTTTAATTATTTAATGATAGAACATTAGGACAATAATCACCTAGACTTGAAAATTTTAGAGTTAAAAATCTAATTTAATTTGCATAGCATAAGAGGAGAGCAGAAAATATCATTAGCCTAAATGAAACAAAATATAAATCATGCCAAAACTTGGTAGTAACAGGCTATAAAAAAAAACACTTACACTAGAAGGTGATCCACCAATGACTTAATGAGAAGTGTCTAAAAACTCATGAAATCCCAATAATATCATATTGAATACAAATAACACCAATAAATTTGTTGGCATTACCATTGACATAAGCAAGGGAAAAGTGTTAAAGAATACATCACCAAGTTCAGAAAACATGCCATTATGTTGGTTCACACATATAGATTTACATTTATTCAAGTTGACTTTTTAAACATAATTATAAACATAACATTGAGTTTCACAATAGACCTATGCCTTGGTCAGATATATGGTTACTAATTTAAATATCAAAATAATTCATATTTATAGGAAAATGCAATTGCACATATTTAAAACTATGCACCTTTTATCATGTCATTTTTTTTTGTTTTGTTTACTACCAATTATAAATAGAACTTATTCTAAAGTATTGAACTCATTCTAAAGTATCATTTCCAAGAAAAATAACTAATTTATTAGCATATGCATTTTTTTCAAAATTTAAAGAAAAAATACTCAAAGAAATAACTGTATTTTTTCTATTTTAATAAAAAAAATTATAGTTTTTGTTTTTGTTTTATCTCTATAAAAGATATTTTTCTCTTCCCAAAGAATCCTGTTAATTTTGAAAAACAACTAAAAATCTTCAAATATTGTTATTTTTACTCTAAAATTAAGATAAAGATAAATTTATGATCATCAAATCCATAAAACCATTAAAAAAATCGTATTAATAAACATTAAGATAAATTTATCATCATCAAATCCAGAAAACCATTAAGGAATAGATATGACAACAACCATTCAGAAAAAATTAACCAGAAAACCATTAAGGAATAGATATGACAACAACCATTCAGAAAAAATTAACCAGAAAACCATTAAGGAATAGATATGACAACAACCATTTAGAAAAGTTAACTCTGAGATGAAATTAACTCTGAAATTCATCTCAATCTCAAGTGTTAAAAATAAATAATAAAACACCTATTTCAATCTTAAAAAACACCCAAAAACAATAATTTTTTAATATAATTGTAAAGACTGTAATTGCAACGGTTCAGGAAAAATCTTGATGAAGATAGAACAACTAAATACTAGAAATCTAGTAATACAAAATTACAACCCCCAAACTGTTTATCTGCCAACTAAAAGCCAAAAATCTGGTACTGTAAAAGAGGTAAACAGAAGGATCTGAGTAACCACATGGGATATGCCCCTTTTATCTTTCAAGTTGGCAAATAAGAAGAAAAACTGCACTTAACAGGGGAATGACCCCTGCTCCATGTAAGCAGAAAGAGAGGCCATGAAACATATACATGTCAGCTACCATTAATAAGCGCTCATTTGAGCAACTTTTGGTTGAGCAGGAAGATGCTCAGAAGGGCCAACGCAACGGGGTTAGCGTGCTACAGGAAACAGGCAGGAAGTGAAACCCTAAATAGCAATACCTGTGATGTATCCGTCCTAACCTCCACCTCTTTTTCTTGCCCTGTCTCGTCTCTGTTCATACTACTCGACACCGTTACAGGATTCGAACGCGGGACCACCGAAACGCCACTGTGAGTTGAAATGTTTGCAAGAACAGGATCTGCACATTCTTCATCGTATTTCGTCCTCTTCAGCAAATGGGATACCAAGAGCGCTACAGTCGCCATTACAAGCACCTCTGAGAATAATAATGGTTCCTAAGTTTATCAGTAATAGACAGTGCTGTCGGAGAAGGCAAAGTGATGAATAAATAAGAATAAACGAAGAGTCTGAGAATGAGGCTGTGGGTAGGGTTAGCATCTGGGTTTGAGATTTATTTTCGACTGCGCGGTCGTCCTGCGGTTTTATTGTCTGTCCCGTGGGCTGGCAGGCGGGTGGTTTCGGCGGCCAAGTGATGGGGGGCCATCACATGAACATGATTGTTGAATATAAGCAAAATAAAGAGTCAATAGTATGGCATGGCCGTTGAACAAATGAAAAAAAGCCAATGTTATCAGATGGTGGTTGAACTATTAAAAGCTGACATACATGTGGGACAAAATGAAATTTAATGTTAGGACATGGGGGATGTTCAACTGTCAACCCCCAACTAGGGAGGTTGGGGAGATGGGATTTTATTATGAACTTTCGGTGATGAGTGAGAGATGGTGATGCAATTTGGTGTTGTTTAACTGTTATATGAAATGTTATTATTTTTTGTTATTTAAAATTTATTTTTGAATTAAATGTTTTATTTGTAGGAATTTGAAACTATGGAACACTTGGATTACATATAAATAATCACTCCAATTTAGGGATCTATCAATTTTTGACAGGATTTCAGGTAAATGTCCCGGAAAAATATAGCCCAAAAAGAGTCATTTCTTAGAATGTTTAGGCTACTACATGGAATTTTATTATGAGAGAGGAATTGGAGATATAAGAAGTTTTAATGAATAAGAGAGGTGTGAGGATTATTTATCAATTTAAAAGGAATATTTATGAATAAGAGAAGTTTTGTGTGTGTGTGTGTTTTCTTATCAATTTTGTTTAAAATTTGGTAAAAAAGTGTTGAAATTGTAGATTTGAGTTGTTGAGATTATAAAATTTGAGTGTTCCATAAATTTTTAGACTGTTGAATCTATTTATTTATTTTAAAAATCAATTTAAACTATAAAAAATTGTGATTTCACCAAAAATTAATTCTCTGAAAAACCAAAAAAACATAATGTTTAGAGTAAGCCATTTAAAAAACAAAGTAGTATGATTTGTTACTTAGGTTGAGTGAGTTGGATGAAAAAGAAATTAAATGAATCTTCATTGAAAGGTTAATATTTTCATAAATTTGAGATACAAAGCGTTTAGACTACGCCATTTCAAAGGAAAAGTGGTATGATTTGTTACTTCAGTTCACTCATTTGGGTGGGAAAGACATTAAACAAATCTTCATTAAAAGTTCAATTTTTTCATAAATTGAGTAAGTAGGGTGGAAAGAGAAGGAGCAAGTAGTAATTTATTTTTTAATTTTAATTTCTTAAATTTTAAGAAAATAATTTGTATAAATTTTATATAAATATAAATATATTAAATGTATAACAAAAAAGTATATAAATAAAGATTAAGTAGTGGTAGTGGTCATCCTTATTGTATTATGGTTTAATAATTAAAGTATAATGACTAATAAAATGGTAGGTAAAGTTTGAATAACTATATGCATTGAATGAATTCTATTAAAATGAATTACATATAAATATAATGAGATATGACATCTAGTTTCATGTCTAAGAAGTTTGATGACTCTTCCTATTTACTTATAATTTTTCATATTTCTCTTAAATTAATATTTATAATATATCATAATTCTAATAATTAGGTATTTAACATTTCCCTTTTAATCTAAAGGGGTGTTTGTAAGCTGTAATATCTCAGATCCAGTTAGTCTAGGAAATGTTGCTAATTTGTTACGTTTGTTGTCTGATCTGATGCATTGAGGGTTTTTGGATGCGTTTAAGCTGTAGGTTTTAACATGCTTGGTGTTTTTCACATGTGTGTAGATAAATACGTGTTTACAACATATGAATAAGCATACCGATAGTAAATGACACAATAGACTGCAGATCACATATTATGATATTTTTGTGGATTACAATGTCGTATGTGACCGAAGAATAAAATAAATCTCCCGGCTAGATCATAGACAAAAGGATCTTAGCCGGAATAAAATAAGCAAACTAAAACAATGATACTCGGTAATTGAAGAATGTTGTTGGATCAATGGATGAGATATAGGATCTGCTACAAGCTACAGGAACTGTTGTAAGTTTGGAAAGTTCACCCTGGTGGCTAAAATCCTCGGATCTGCCTAGAAACTGTCTCAAACAATGCGCCCTGACCTCATGCACACTCTCGGTAGCTAACCAATTGAAGATCGACCCTCTAACGATTTGTACGAATCCCGGATGGATCCCTCGAGGGAAATGCACCCCAACTGTTGTTGGAAACTACGCCCTAGTGACTCCTCCGTCGGAATCAGTTGATAAGGGTCTCAAACTTAGCGCCCTAGGCTCCTCTGAAATGGGTCGGAAGGATTTCCTTGGATCTGATCCGATGATATCTCGGGAATCCCAAATGTGTCCTCCCCAACTGTCACACCCTCAATAGTTGAGTAATGCGCCCAAGATGATTTCTCTGTCAGAATCTGATGGGAAATCAGGAAATAGATGGGCCTTTCCCTCATCTCAACTAGGTCGAAAAGGAATCCCTGGATTCTCCCTGGATGGGACAAGTCGACTCACTAAGTCTCCTTAGAAGTTGCGCCCTCACCTTGAATAAGTGCACCCTTGTTGTTGCAACCTGTGTAACTGTTGCTAAAGATCGATGGAAGATCTGTGTGATCTCCCTGGTGACTAGGGTGTGTCTCTCAACATCAAAATCAACCACTAGGTGTATTCCTCCAGGAATCCATAGAGCTCTCTCTCCTAAGATGTGCCTCTCTCGTCAATGTCAAGTCAAATTCTTCATAATGATGAATTAGGTCGCTTTACCCTTTTCTTATAGCTTCCTGAAACCCTAATTCGTTGTTGACCTATTTTTAGCTTGTATGTTCTATTTTAGCTCACTTTGACTTAAAAGCGCTTTTAGTCACTTTAAGTTTAATGTCACTTTCGAATTTTAACACCCTTGGCTGAAGTGACCTCTAGTAACCCTGTTTACCCCTGTATGGCCCTGTCTATAGTCTAACGGGGTTGTTTAGACTATTAAGCCTCCTCTCTGGAGCTCCTATTTGGAAATGGACATTATAGTCCTCCCTTCCTGAAATTGCTTGTCCTCAAGCAATACCAATCTAGGGTGCTGCAACACTTGATCACTCTCCCAAGTAACATCTTCTACTGGAAGCCCTCTCCATCTTATCAAACACTCTCTGATGACCCTGCTTCTCAGTTTCCACTCTTGGAACTCTAGTACCTCCTCCAGAACCAACTCCAACTGTCCCTCCTTGTCCAATGGGGGAATCTCCTTTGATGTGCCAATAAATTTTCACACAACCTTCTTGAGGCAAGACATGTGGAACACATTATGAATCCTGGTCCCATCTAGAAGCTCTAGCTCATAAGAAACCTCTCCTGCCCGACGCATGATCCTGTAAGGTCCATAAAATCTAGGCTTGAGATTCTCGGCCCCACTCTTCTTCATAGATGATTGTATGTAGGGTTGGAGTCTTAGAAAAACCAAGTCCCCAACCTCAAAGTTGCGCTCTATCATGTGCCTTTCTGCACTCATCTTCTATCGATTATGCGCTATCTGCAGGTTCTCTTTCAGTAAATTGAGAATCTCATGACTCTCGATGATCCAATCCTTGGCTTTGGGAGATTTTCTCTCCCCGAAAACAATGTCTATCAAAGTGGGAGCATTATAACCGTACAATGCTCGGAAGGGTATCATGTCAATGGACATTTGGAAGGTGGTGTCGTAGCAATGCTCTCCTAGATGTAGCCACCTGACCCATGTTCTCTGTTGTCCACTCACATAGTTTCTCAAATACCCCTCAACCCACTTGTTGACTATCTCGGTCTGCCCATCTTTCTTAGGGTGATAACTGGTGCTGGGTGTCAACTCTGTCCCCACCAATCTAAACAAATCCCTCCAGACTGTACCAATAAACTGATTGTCCTTGTCATTGACGATGTTCCTCGACAACCCATGGAGCCTGAAGACCTCCCTGAAGAATAACTTGTCCACCTAAATTGCGCTATAATATGTCGGTATGGCATAGAAGTGAGAAACTTGGTCAATATGTCGACCACCACATAGATGCAGTCCTTACCTTGAACCTTGGGTAGGCATGTGATGAAGTCCATTGATATTCTCTCCCATTTCTGCTCTGGAATGGGAAGTGGCTAAAGTAGTCTTGCTGGAAGCATATGCTCTGATTTGTTCTGCTAACAAGTCACACACTCACTGATGTACCTCATAACATCCTTCTTGAGGCCCTTCCATGAGAACCTCTCTTTGATCTGCCTGTAGGTTTTGAAAAACCCTTGATGGCTTGCCAGTGGTGAATCATGAATTGTTGCTAGGATCTTCTTCTTGATCCCTAAACCTGACACTAAGTAGATTTTTTCCTTGTAGAATATGACATCGTCAATGAACCTGTACCTGTCATCTTGAACCTATCCATCCAAAACCTCACAAGAAAACTTGTTCTTGGAATATTCCACTAACAAATGGGATTTCCAATCTGTTGAAGCCTCCATCAAAGAACATGTCGCGGGTCTCCTATACAGTGCATCGGCCACAATGTTCTTCTTCCTCTTGACATACCCTATGTCGAAATAAAAGGTTCTCACCTTCGTCACTCATTTCTGTTGGCGCTCACTGAGATCCTTCTGCTCAAGGAAATACTTTAGGTTGTTGTGATATGTTTTGACCACGAATTTTTTGCCCACCAAATATTGTCTGAATTTGGTCAAGACATGCATTTTTTCCAACATTTCCTTGTCATAAATAGAGTACAACCTCTCGAGCTGACTGAGCTTCCTTCTCTCAAACACAATGGGGTGTCCTCTCTGCATCAAAACTTCCCTGATACCCTCATCAGACGCATCACACTCTAATACAAACGGTAAAGTGAAGTCTGGTAATGCTAACACTGGATAGGTTCCCTTGACTTCCTTCATGTGATCAAAGGCTTTATGTGACTCATCGATCTAGATGAAAGCCCCATGTCTGGTGAGATCTATAAGTGGTGCTCCAAGATGACAAAAACCCCTGACAAACCGCCTGTAATAGATGCATAGCCCAAAGAAGCTCCTCATCTCTATCACATTCCTAGGCATTGGCCAATCTAGAATGGCCCCGATCTTCTCCTGGTGCACTTGTACCCCCTACGCATTGATAATGTGGCCCAAGTAAAGTAGTTATGTCATACCGAAGTCACTCTTGGAATATTTGGCATATAGTGACTGTGTCTCCATGATGCTCAATACCTCCTCCAAGTGCCTCATATGCTCTTGCCATGTCTTGATGTAGACCAAGATATCATAGAAGAATACCAAGATTGATTTCCTCAACAGATCCCTGAATATGTGGTTCATGCAAGAACGAAATGTAGTCAGTGCATTGGTTAGCCCAAATATCATAACCAAGAACTCAAAATGACCGAAGTGGCATCAAAATGTCGTCTTCTCTATGTCCTGCTCTCGGATGATGATATGATGATATCCAGAGTGTAGATCAATATTCGAGAAGAAAACTGCCCCATGCAGTTTTTCCATCAACTCATCGATGTGAGGGATAGGATATTGGTTCTTGATGGTTTTCTTGTTCAAGGCCTGGTAATCGATGCACATCCTCATGGTACCATCCTTCTTCAAAACTAAGAC
>SNQJ01S0004522.1:117451-129600 GCA_010110895.2 Picea sitchensis
CCCTAAATAGAAAGAGCTCCCCATCGAGGTGACAGTGGGTGGGGAAGCTCCTGTTACGCCAGTTTGAGCCTTGAATCCAAGCTACCTAAACCTTTCCTACAAACTGTGCGATAACAATGACAACTGGGTTTGAGATGAAGGACATTGACATGATGTGTTATTTCTTGGTTTGAAGGTTTGGCAAAAAACAAAGGAAATTTTCCTTGGTTAGGGTAAGTATACAATTGAGATCTTGAAGAGGTTTAAGATGGAGGACTACAAACCTATGGCCACACCTACAATCACTAATCTAAAGAAAGTGACAATGCCAAATTCAGAGTTGGTGGATCCCACATTGTATAGATCGTTGATAGGTTCCTTAATGTATTGGTTAACACCAGACCAAATATATGTTAATTCAGGGTTGGTGGATCCCACATTGTATAGATCGTTGATAGGTTCCTTGCTGCATTGGTTAACACCAAACCAAATATATGTTTTGCAGTGAACACTTTGAGTTAGTTAATGGTGGAGCCAAGGTGGGAGCATTAGGTAGTAGAAATACATGTGCTTGGATACTTAAAGAGCATAGTTGAGTATGGTTTGAGATATCTTGGAGATAATGAAGTAATGTTGTAGGGGTATTTAGACTAGGATTGCATAGGCAATGCAACAAACATGAAGTGCACCTCAAAGTGCTACTTTAGTTTGGGATCAACAATGATATCCCAATCCAGTAAGAAGCAAACTTCCATTGCACTTAGCATAGTAGAGGCATAATACATGGAAACCGGTACTGCTAGTTGTAAGGCCATCTAGCTTTGCAAGTTACTTGCAAGACCATTTGATAAAGAGTTGGACCCCACACTGATTTACTATGATAATCAAAGTTGTATCAAACCCTCTAAGAATCCAATATTTCATGACATATCCAAACACATAGAAATCATATAACACTTCATATCAGAAAAGATTAAGAAGGGAGTAATGAAGCTCCAATTTATCCCCACATATCAGCAGGTAGTTGATATTCTAACCAAAACCTTAGCAAAAGGGAAGTTTGAAGCATTTAGAAATAGACTTCAATTGGTGTAGAATCCATTCATTGTCGAAACATTTCTATAGTGACCACTTAAAAACATGAGAAATAATTTTATCTTGTAATTTCACTTGAAAAATAAAAGAAAAAATTGAAGTCCTATGTTTTGAAGTAAATTAGTCTTAGGAATCTAAACGAAGTGTTCTAAAACTTCTAGAACATTAGTGACTTAGATTATGATTTAATCTTAGCCATACATCTCATGATTGAGATAGGTGGCAACTAGGATTAGGGAGATTAGTTACTAGGATTGAAGAGATTGTTATTTTCTCTCAAAGCATAAAGAGGACAAGATAGGAGACTTGATCACACATGAGAAGAGAGTAAGAGAGCTAAAGGAAATAAGAGTGCAACAGGAAGAAGAGGAGCAGATATGCTAAAGAGATCAAGATATGCTAAAGAGATCAACATGGTGTACCACTGTTGTGGCTATCCTTTTCACATGCATAGGTTGTACACCTTCAGGTTTGCAAGGCGTACTTTATATTCCATGGTTGCTTAAGTATGGTTCAGGGCTAAGAGATAAAGAATGATTTGCTAACCAAAAAATACAAAAAAGAGTGGATCTTATCATTGTAGTTTTTTTTCTTTTTTAACATAGGTTGTACACTTCAGAACTAAGAAATTTAATTTTATTAACTGTACAACTGCCAAGCTGCAAAAGTCACCTTGTAAGCTTTGATCAAAGGAATGGAAAGCTTATTAGGAGAAATCCCTTTGTATATATTTTATTTCTTCCACTTTGTATATGTTTTATTTCTTCCACTTTTCATTTTTTCAACTATTGAAAGTAATGCAGAAATTTAATTTTCTGTTGTTAAATAAATTATGTTTTTAATTATTTAATGATAGAACATTAGGACAATAATCACCTAGACTTGAAAATTTTAGAGTTAAAAATCTAATTTAATTTGCATAGCATAAGAGGAGAGCAGAAAATATCATTAGCCTAAATGAAACAAAATATAAATCATGCCAAAACTTGGTAGTAACAGGCTATAAAAAAAAACACTTACACTAGAAGGTGATCCACCAATGACTTAATGAGAAGTGTCTAAAAACTCATGAAATCCCAATAATATCATATTGAATACAAATAACACCAATAAATTTGTTGGCATTACCATTGACATAAGCAAGGGAAAAGTGTTAAAGAATACATCACCAAGTTCAGAAAACATGCCATTATGTTGGTTCACACATATAGATTTACATTTATTCAAGTTGACTTTTTAAACATAATTATAAACATAACATTGAGTTTCACAATAGACCTATGCCTTGGTCAGATATATGGTTACTAATTTAAATATCAAAATAATTCATATTTATAGGAAAATGCAATTGCACATATTTAAAACTATGCACCTTTTATCATGTCATTTTTTTTTGTTTTGTTTACTACCAATTATAAATAGAACTTATTCTAAAGTATTGAACTCATTCTAAAGTATCATTTCCAAGAAAAATAACTAATTTATTAGCATATGCATTTTTTTCAAAATTTAAAGAAAAAATACTCAAAGAAATAACTGTATTTTTTCTATTTTAATAAAAAAAATTATAGTTTTTGTTTTTGTTTTATCTCTATAAAAGATATTTTTCTCTTCCCAAAGAATCCTGTTAATTTTGAAAAACAACTAAAAATCTTCAAATATTGTTATTTTTACTCTAAAATTAAGATAAAGATAAATTTATGATCATCAAATCCATAAAACCATTAAAAAAATCGTATTAATAAACATTAAGATAAATTTATCATCATCAAATCCAGAAAACCATTAAGGAATAGATATGACAACAACCATTCAGAAAAAATTAACCAGAAAACCATTAAGGAATAGATATGACAACAACCATTCAGAAAAAATTAACCAGAAAACCATTAAGGAATAGATATGACAACAACCATTTAGAAAAGTTAACTCTGAGATGAAATTAACTCTGAAATTCATCTCAATCTCAAGTGTTAAAAATAAATAATAAAACACCTATTTCAATCTTAAAAAACACCCAAAAACAATAATTTTTTAATATAATTGTAAAGACTGTAATTGCAACGGTTCAGGAAAAATCTTGATGAAGATAGAACAACTAAATACTAGAAATCTAGTAATACAAAATTACAACCCCCAAACTGTTTATCTGCCAACTAAAAGCCAAAAATCTGGTACTGTAAAAGAGGTAAACAGAAGGATCTGAGTAACCACATGGGATATGCCCCTTTTATCTTTCAAGTTGGCAAATAAGAAGAAAAACTGCACTTAACAGGGGAATGACCCCTGCTCCATGTAAGCAGAAAGAGAGGCCATGAAACATATACATGTCAGCTACCATTAATAAGCGCTCATTTGAGCAACTTTTGGTTGAGCAGGAAGATGCTCAGAAGGGCCAACGCAACGGGGTTAGCGTGCTACAGGAAACAGGCAGGAAGTGAAACCCTAAATAGCAATACCTGTGATGTATCCGTCCTAACCTCCACCTCTTTTTCTTGCCCTGTCTCGTCTCTGTTCATACTACTCGACACCGTTACAGGATTCGAACGCGGGACCACCGAAACGCCACTGTGAGTTGAAATGTTTGCAAGAACAGGATCTGCACATTCTTCATCGTATTTCGTCCTCTTCAGCAAATGGGATACCAAGAGCGCTACAGTCGCCATTACAAGCACCTCTGAGAATAATAATGGTTCCTAAGTTTATCAGTAATAGACAGTGCTGTCGGAGAAGGCAAAGTGATGAATAAATAAGAATAAACGAAGAGTCTGAGAATGAGGCTGTGGGTAGGGTTAGCATCTGGGTTTGAGATTTATTTTCGACTGCGCGGTCGTCCTGCGGTTTTATTGTCTGTCCCGTGGGCTGGCAGGCGGGTGGTTTCGGCGGCCAAGTGATGGGGGGCCATCACATGAACATGATTGTTGAATATAAGCAAAATAAAGAGTCAATAGTATGGCATGGCCGTTGAACAAATGAAAAAAAGCCAATGTTATCAGATGGTGGTTGAACTATTAAAAGCTGACATACATGTGGGACAAAATGAAATTTAATGTTAGGACATGGGGGATGTTCAACTGTCAACCCCCAACTAGGGAGGTTGGGGAGATGGGATTTTATTATGAACTTTCGGTGATGAGTGAGAGATGGTGATGCAATTTGGTGTTGTTTAACTGTTATATGAAATGTTATTATTTTTTGTTATTTAAAATTTATTTTTGAATTAAATGTTTTATTTGTAGGAATTTGAAACTATGGAACACTTGGATTACATATAAATAATCACTCCAATTTAGGGATCTATCAATTTTTGACAGGATTTCAGGTAAATGTCCCGGAAAAATATAGCCCAAAAAGAGTCATTTCTTAGAATGTTTAGGCTACTACATGGAATTTTATTATGAGAGAGGAATTGGAGATATAAGAAGTTTTAATGAATAAGAGAGGTGTGAGGATTATTTATCAATTTAAAAGGAATATTTATGAATAAGAGAAGTTTTGTGTGTGTGTGTGTTTTCTTATCAATTTTGTTTAAAATTTGGTAAAAAAGTGTTGAAATTGTAGATTTGAGTTGTTGAGATTATAAAATTTGAGTGTTCCATAAATTTTTAGACTGTTGAATCTATTTATTTATTTTAAAAATCAATTTAAACTATAAAAAATTGTGATTTCACCAAAAATTAATTCTCTGAAAAACCAAAAAAACATAATGTTTAGAGTAAGCCATTTAAAAAACAAAGTAGTATGATTTGTTACTTAGGTTGAGTGAGTTGGATGAAAAAGAAATTAAATGAATCTTCATTGAAAGGTTAATATTTTCATAAATTTGAGATACAAAGCGTTTAGACTACGCCATTTCAAAGGAAAAGTGGTATGATTTGTTACTTCAGTTCACTCATTTGGGTGGGAAAGACATTAAACAAATCTTCATTAAAAGTTCAATTTTTTCATAAATTGAGTAAGTAGGGTGGAAAGAGAAGGAGCAAGTAGTAATTTATTTTTTAATTTTAATTTCTTAAATTTTAAGAAAATAATTTGTATAAATTTTATATAAATATAAATATATTAAATGTATAACAAAAAAGTATATAAATAAAGATTAAGTAGTGGTAGTGGTCATCCTTATTGTATTATGGTTTAATAATTAAAGTATAATGACTAATAAAATGGTAGGTAAAGTTTGAATAACTATATGCATTGAATGAATTCTATTAAAATGAATTACATATAAATATAATGAGATATGACATCTAGTTTCATGTCTAAGAAGTTTGATGACTCTTCCTATTTACTTATAATTTTTCATATTTCTCTTAAATTAATATTTATAATATATCATAATTCTAATAATTAGGTATTTAACATTTCCCTTTTAATCTAAAGGGGTGTTTGTAAGCTGTAATATCTCAGATCCAGTTAGTCTAGGAAATGTTGCTAATTTGTTACGTTTGTTGTCTGATCTGATGCATTGAGGGTTTTTGGATGCGTTTAAGCTGTAGGTTTTAACATGCTTGGTGTTTTTCACATGTGTGTAGATAAATACGTGTTTACAACATATGAATAAGCATACCGATAGTAAATGACACAATAGACTGCAGATCACATATTATGATATTTTTGTGGATTACAATGTCGTATGTGACCGAAGAATAAAATAAATCTCCCGGCTAGATCATAGACAAAAGGATCTTAGCCGGAATAAAATAAGCAAACTAAAACAATGATACTCGGTAATTGAAGAATGTTGTTGGATCAATGGATGAGATATAGGATCTGCTACAAGCTACAGGAACTGTTGTAAGTTTGGAAAGTTCACCCTGGTGGCTAAAATCCTCGGATCTGCCTAGAAACTGTCTCAAACAATGCGCCCTGACCTCATGCACACTCTCGGTAGCTAACCAATTGAAGATCGACCCTCTAACGATTTGTACGAATCCCGGATGGATCCCTCGAGGGAAATGCACCCCAACTGTTGTTGGAAACTACGCCCTAGTGACTCCTCCGTCGGAATCAGTTGATAAGGGTCTCAAACTTAGCGCCCTAGGCTCCTCTGAAATGGGTCGGAAGGATTTCCTTGGATCTGATCCGATGATATCTCGGGAATCCCAAATGTGTCCTCCCCAACTGTCACACCCTCAATAGTTGAGTAATGCGCCCAAGATGATTTCTCTGTCAGAATCTGATGGGAAATCAGGAAATAGATGGGCCTTTCCCTCATCTCAACTAGGTCGAAAAGGAATCCCTGGATTCTCCCTGGATGGGACAAGTCGACTCACTAAGTCTCCTTAGAAGTTGCGCCCTCACCTTGAATAAGTGCACCCTTGTTGTTGCAACCTGTGTAACTGTTGCTAAAGATCGATGGAAGATCTGTGTGATCTCCCTGGTGACTAGGGTGTGTCTCTCAACATCAAAATCAACCACTAGGTGTATTCCTCCAGGAATCCATAGAGCTCTCTCTCCTAAGATGTGCCTCTCTCGTCAATGTCAAGTCAAATTCTTCATAATGATGAATTAGGTCGCTTTACCCTTTTCTTATAGCTTCCTGAAACCCTAATTCGTTGTTGACCTATTTTTAGCTTGTATGTTCTATTTTAGCTCACTTTGACTTAAAAGCGCTTTTAGTCACTTTAAGTTTAATGTCACTTTCGAATTTTAACACCCTTGGCTGAAGTGACCTCTAGTAACCCTGTTTACCCCTGTATGGCCCTGTCTATAGTCTAACGGGGTTGTTTAGACTATTAAGCCTCCTCTCTGGAGCTCCTATTTGGAAATGGACATTATAGTCCTCCCTTCCTGAAATTGCTTGTCCTCAAGCAATACCAATCTAGGGTGCTGCAACACTTGATCACTCTCCCAAGTAACATCTTCTACTGGAAGCCCTCTCCATCTTATCAAACACTCTCTGATGACCCTGCTTCTCAGTTTCCACTCTTGGAACTC
The DNA here is from genome assembly GCA_010110895.2 of Picea sitchensis. Taxonomy (NCBI): domain Eukaryota; kingdom Viridiplantae; phylum Streptophyta; class Pinopsida; order Pinales; family Pinaceae; genus Picea; species Picea sitchensis. The sequence goes on from SNQJ01S0004522.1 coordinate 124,463, forward strand.
TAGTACCTCCTCCAGAACCAACTCCAACTGTCCCTCCTTGTCCAATGGGGGAATCTCCTTTGATGTGCCAATAAATTTTCACACAACCTTCTTGAGGCAAGACATGTGGAACACATTATGAATCCTGGTCCCATCTAGAAGCTCTAGCTCATAAGAAACCTCTCCTGCCCGACGCATGATCCTGTAAGGTCCATAAAATCTAGGCTTGAGATTCTCGGCCCCACTCTTCTTCATAGATGATTGTATGTAGGGTTGGAGTCTTAGAAAAACCAAGTCCCCAACCTCAAAGTTGCGCTCTATCATGTGCCTTTCTGCACTTATCTTCTATCAATTATGCGCTATCTGCAGGTTCTCTTTCAGTAAATTGAGAATCTCCTGACTCTCGATGATCCAATCCTTGGCTTTGGGAGATTTTCTCTCCCCGAAAACAAAGTCTATCAAAGTGGGAGCATCATAACCGTACAATGCTCGGAAGGGTATCATGTCAATGGACATGTGGAAGGTGGTGTCGTAGCAATGCTCTCCTAGATGTAGCCACCTGACCCATGTTCTATGTTGTCCACTCACACAGTTTCTCAAATACCCCTCAACCCACTTGTTGACTATCTCGGTCTGCCCATCTTTCTTAGGGTGATAACTGGTGTTGGGTGTCAACTCTGTCCCCACCAATCTAAACAAATCCCTCCAGACTGTACCAATAAACCGTTTTTCATTGACGATGTTCCTCGACAACCCATGGAGCCTGAAGACCTCCCTAAAGAATAACTTGTCCACCTGAATTGCGCTATAATATGTTGGTATGTCATAGAAGTGAGAAACTTGGTCAATATGTCGACCACCACATAGATGCAGTCCTTACCTTGAACCTTGGGTATGCATGTGATGAAGTCCATTGATATTCTCTCCCATTTCTGCTCTGGAATGGGAAGTGGCTGAAGTAGTCTTGTTGGAAGCATATGCTCTGATTTGTTCTGCTAACAAGTCACACACTCATTGATGTACCTCATAACATCCTTCTTGAGGCCCTTCCATGAGAACCTCTCTTTGATCTGCCTGTAGGTTTTGAAAAACCCTTGATGGCCTGCCAGTGGTGAATCATGAATTGTTGCTAGGATCTTCTTCTTGGGCCCTAAACCTGGCACTAAGTAGATTTTTTCCTTGTAGAATATGACATCGTCAATGAACCTGTACCTGTCATCCTGAACCTATCCATCCAAAACCTCACAAGAAAACTTGTTCTTGGAATATTCCACTAACAAATGGGATTTCCAATCTATTGAAACCTCCATCAAAGAACATGTCGCGGGTCTCCTATACAGTGCATCGGCCACAATGTTCTTCTTCCCCTTGACATACTCTATGTCGAAATAAAAGGTTCTCACCTTCGTCACCCATTTTTGTTGGCGCTCACTGAGATCCTTATGCTCAAGGAAATACTTTAGGTTGTTGTGATCTGTTTTGACCACGAATTTTTTGCCCACCAAATATTGTCTGAATTTGGTCAAGACATGCATTTTTTCCAACATTTCCTTGTCATAAATAGAGTACAACCTCTCGAGCTGACTGAGCTTCCTTCTCTCGAACACAATGGGGTGTCCTCTCTACATCAAAACTTCCCTGATACCCTCATCAGACGCATCACACTCTAATACAAACGATAAAGTGAAGTCTGGTAATGCTAACACTGGATAGGTTCCCTTGACTTCCTTCATGTGATCAAAGGCTTTATGTGACTCATCGATCCAAATGAAAGCCCCATGTCTGGTGAGATCTATAAGTGGTGCTCCAAGATGACAAAAACCCCTGACAAACCGCCTGTAATAGATGCATAGCCCAAAGAAGCTCTTCATCTCTATCACATTCCTAGGCATTGGCCAATCTAGAATGGCCCCGATCTTCTCCTGGTGCACCTGTACCCCCTACGCACTGATAATGTGGCCCAAGTAAAGTAGTTCTGTCATACCGAAGTCACTCTTGGAATATTTGGTGTATAGAGACTGTGCCTCCATGATGCTCAATACCTCATCCAAGTGCCTCATATGCTCTTGCCATGTCTTGATGTAGACCAAGATATCATAGAAGAATACCAAGATTGATTTCCTCAACAGATCCCTGAATATGTGGTTCATGCAAGACCGAAATGTAGTCAATGCATTGGTTAGCCCAAATATCATAACCAAGAACTCAAAATGACTGAAGTGGCATCAAAATGTCATCTTCTCTATGTCCTGCTCTCGGATGATGATATGATGATATCCAGAGTGTAGATCAATCTTCGAGAAGAAAACTGCCCCATGCAGTTTTTCCATCAACTCATCGATGTGAGGGATAGGATATTGGTTCTTGATGGTTTTCTTGTTCAAGGCCTGGTAATCGATGCACATCCTCATGGTACCATCCTTCTTCAAAACTAAGACATATGAAGAAGTGAATGGACTGTTGTTAGGTTTGATGTGTCCCATCACTAGGAATTCCTTAATTGCTTTCTCTATCTCATCCTTGAACCTCCTAGGATGATGATAGGGTGGTGTGATCATAGGTTTGGCCCCCTCATCTAACTCAATGGTGTACTCAAACCCCCTGTCAGGTGGTATCCTTGGTGGATTTGAACCAAAAACCTGTTGATGTCGTCCCAACAAGTTCCCGATCTCTGTCTGATACTATTTTCGACCCTCTGAATCAGGGCCAAAATATTGATCGGGGCCGAAATATTGAGCTTGGCAGTCTTCAGGAGGGCATAGTCTTGATTGAGGATTCAACAGTTTGGAGGAGTAGATCTTGTCATATGATCTTGAGACTTCAGAGAGGGCTTCTAATTTCCCCGATCTATCATTTGGTGCAGTTTTGTTGTATTATGAGAAATCCTTCAGTTGGGCCGAAATCTTGGTCTTCTCATCTCTTCAGTAGAATGTGCCAGCAGCCAGGGGGTTTGGACGTGACCCTAGTTCTTCTTGCATTTACCTTCATTGCATATCCCCACTTTGGAGGCTTGTTTTGTATTACTGGGAGCATTTTGTAGCAACTCATATATTATCTCTTGGAGCCATCTGATGTTATTCCAGATCTGTATCCACCTTGTATCAGGTTCTTTCTTTTCATAATAATAAAGGCCAGATCTATGCTTTTGGGTTCCATACCTTTTGTACTGGCTAGATATTGTATTTTCATTGAGTTTATCTTCAGATCTGTGCTTAATAACTGAATATAACCTTAAGGCCGAAACTTGAGAGGCCAACCTGCAAACATACACAAACAAACAAGTAAATCAGTGGTCAGTGAGTGTTCCAAGTGAAAAAATTGGCTTGGGAACATTACAGTGGTATCAGAGCTTTGATCCTCCCATCATGTGAGGATTAGTGCATGCAGAAATTCAGTGACATTTATATGGGCAGAAGGAAGAAACAAACAAGTGAGATAGAAGCCGATATGGAGGGTTCAGGTGGGGACAATGAGCCACAGGGCTTGGCAATCTTAGCACAGGAGTTCCGTAAATCCATAAACCAAAAAGAGAGTACATTGGTCACCCACTTACAGGAAAACCAGGAGGCAAACCGTAGGGGACAGGCCGAAATATCAGAGACCTTAAGGAAGGTAGATGAAAACCAAACAAGGATAACATAAATGTTGATGGTGATGAATCACAAGGGGAAAGGTCCAAAATCTTATGCCAATAAGGAAACCAATGGATCTCATGGAGGGAACAAGTATCGACAGGAACGCATTCCCTATCATCATTCTGAGAGAAGCCATGGAGGGGGGGCACCACATGGACTGACAGCTAGCATGGCTACTCCTAGACCGTACTTACCTTCATTTACAGATGAACCCACACAACCCATCCACATAGATGAGTTTGATGATATGTTTGATCAATATTCTAGGGAGTACAACTCATTGAATTTGTTAGTTCAGAGGCAGATCACCCTAGATCAGTTCTATGGATTAAAATTTAGAAACAATCCCAGGTCATACCATAGGATCAACTATGAGTTTGAGCATAGGGCTTGGAAGATGGAGATTCCCTACTTTGATGGTTCGCCCAAGATGACTGCACAAGCATGGGTACATAAACTAGACACTTACCTGCATCTTAACCCTATGAGGGATATGGAGGCCATAAAGTTTGCCACCATGTACTTGGATGGAAAAGCTCATGATTGGTGGTATCATGGATTGACCACACTTGGCCACAATCAGATAGTGGCATACACAGAGTTTACTTAGAGGCTCATTGACAGGGTTGACCAGGGGGATCTAAAGCTACATTTCAGGTAATTCACACAACTCAAACAGACAGGGGCACCAGAGGTGTATATTGAGGAGTTCCAGAGGCTAGCAGTCATGGTGCAGGGCGTGTCACAGTCCAAGCTCATGATTCTCTTCACTGAGGGTTTGATGGAACCCTTGCAGGTTTGGGTTAAGGATTTTAATCCTACCAACCTGCAGGATGTTATCTGGAGGATGAGAGATCTAGGCCCAGCTGCAAAACCAAAATTTGTGCCTAGACCACCTCTAAACACCGGAGGTAGAGACCAAAGACCTCCAATGAACCTAGGAGGAAGAGACCCAATGGGGTCGGACATAGGAAGAGGTAGGATGGATGAGAATACTAGAAGGGAATTGAGAAGGAAACAATTATGCTACACATGCAAAGAGCCATGGAACCCATCCCACAAGTGTATGGGTTGTGGCCAAGTTCATTACATTGAGGTGATTTCAGATAATGAAGAGGATGAGGATTTCGACCACATCCAGAACAGGGAGGCAGACACCACCGAAACTGCAGAGGAGGAGGATACAGGTCACGACAGTGTAGCAGAGGAGAGAGATACATTAGCATCCATCAGTGGGGTACCCAAGTACAACACCTTCGGGATGAGAGGAGTATTGTAGGGGCAAAATGTGTCAGTGCTCATTGATGGGGGTGCTTCTCACAACTTCATTGACTCAACATTGCTACAGAGGAGGCATATACCCACAGTTGAGTTTGAAGGATTCAAGGTAGAGGTAGCAGTAGGAAGCACCATGCCTTGTAATAGGTACATTCCAGGGATGAAGCTTACATTGGGTAGGCATGATCTAGTACATGATGTTTATGTGATGGGCCTCCCTGACACAAATATAATCCTTGGAGTACA
>SNQJ01S0004523.1:10658-24773 GCA_010110895.2 Picea sitchensis
CTCATCTTGAGGATCTCTCCTTATCTTTTGTGAATTAGTTTTGACTTTCTATTTTTAGAATATCAGATCCATTGTTTTAGGATCTGAAACTGATTGTAAGAGGCTATAAAGCCAAAGACATTTGGAGTTCTAGAGGTTGGATTCTGGATAGAGGAATACTCTTATTGTACTCAGACTTATATGTTAATACAGATCACAGGTTCCTTTCGATTTTGATTGTCAGTTTTTCATCTTTTCTTCTGCATTATTATCTGTGTTGTCAAGCTTTGAATGGTTGTCATCCCATTGTTTAGCTCATAGCCTGATAATAATTCTTTGATTGTTTCTTAGACCCTGCTTTGCACCGGTTTAGTTACAATTTGTTCTACACCCACCTTAAAGCCACTTGTTGATTAATCAATCTTTGAGAGCACTGTCTATTTGTTTATCATTTTCATGTTTGAATGCTATAAGCTGTATTGAGTTGTCCCATTGATCCACATCTAAAAAATACAAAAACATTCATTTCTTAAGTTACCAAGCACCTTTGGTCTGCAACCACAAAGGGTTTCTTGGAGTGATAACACCTTCATCGTAAGTTTAGTCCCTCGGGCCTGAAAAAGGGATAAAATGATACCTAAGAGTACTCTTCTAAAGAACTGAAGTTCCATAGAGTATACCTTTGTTCGTACAGTTGACCGTCCGGACCGAAAAAGGGGTAAACTACCGTCGGACAGACGTGACTTCAAATTTTAGTTTAACGAGCATGAAAGGCCACAAGATCGCTCGGCAATCTTTTCATGTTTAGAGGGTCTGAAAAGGGCTTAAAAGAAGACCCATTATTTTTTGGGATTCCTGAGGGTGAGGTCAAGAGCGAAGAGGAATCATGCAAATGAGGCTCAAGCTCGTATTCAGGAAAAACTACAAGGACTCCCGAGCCTACAGTGTTTTAGAGACAGCATGGATACCATAATGCCACCAGGATCTACCTAGGGCATTCATGTTTCGGTAAGCTCTACCACGAAGTGGCAACACTTCTAAAGCAGCTATGATGGTTTCGTGTCACAACCTGATCGAATCGATCCTATGGCAAAGGAAAAAGACAACGAGATACAAAATTCAGGGTAGAAACCTAACCTATATGCTCAAGTCGATCGTCGAAAAAAATTTACACGGACCGTCGAAAATTACTCAAAACTCAAAAAAAAATGTCCCAATACCCGATCAAATCCCTCCTATGCAACTCCTGAATCACTCTAAATGGTTTTTGGTATAAATAAAATGATAAGGGAGGCCATAAAAGTGACAAAAAGAGGCCAAAAAGTCTATAAATAGAAGCTAGTAGCTCATTATCACCAGTGTTGATTTGGAAATTGACTATGGAGCCAAAAGACCCCCTTTGTCAAAAACGGTGATTCCAGGAGCTACAGTGGACGAAACGAACTTATGTCTGGACCAAGTAAGTACAAACTCCCTTAAATTTCATTTTGTGTCTTTATTTGTGCATTGGGTTTCATTTTTTCGGGGGGCGTCGACCTTTAAAAGGTCGGCCCTAGGTCCACGCGGGTTGTCTCTGGACAGGTCGTGTGTACATTCAGGCAGAGTAAACTCTCCATGTGTGTACACGCGACTATCACCATTACAGCACGCGTGGACCCCCTTATGGAATGAAAAAGGAATAAAAATCAAGGGTTAACCCTCCTGAACCTTGGTGTTTTGCAGGATGTATGTCCATTGTGTTGGGTCTGTGTTATATTCTTTGCATGGGTGTGTGTGTGGGCGTGTCAAATATGACAACTGCGTCTGACGATCCCTACCACTAGAGAATTGTTGTGTGCATCAGGAACTTTTCTAGGGGGGTCACAGGGGGGGGCAGGTATGCCCCCCCTTGGCTATGTGCAGTGTTCGGGGTAGCGCCCCGAAAAAAAATTTGGGCGGGTTTTGCTATTTTTAGCAGATTTTGCTATTTTTAGCGGTTTTGTAAATTAATCCTGAATTAAGGGATTAGGGTTTTGGTATCCACGGAATACCTAAAAACATTGTATATATTGTATGGTGAATGGTGAAATTAGATATAATGAATATAAGAAAGGTTTTCACGGTTGAGGGTTTTCGGTATAAATCTCTGTGTACTCTGTGTATGAGCCATTGATTAATTTATGTCTTGCTTAAGAATCTATATGCATTGCTTTACTTTGTAGGTTTAAAACTTACACATTGGAGAGAAAGAGAGCATGAAGAGGTGAATGAGTTGGTTGGGGAAGACCCCAATGTTGTGGCTACTTTGATGCAATGTGGGTTACTCAAGTTTTTCCCATGTCCTTTCATATGGGCACAACCTAGGCTACTGAATGCCTTGGTTGACTACTGGCATCCAGATGCAGAGGCATTCATGTTAGAGGGGCATTCACTGGTGCCCATGGAAGAGGACATTTACTTTTTGACTAGCCTCTCCAGGAGAGGGGAACCAGTCAATTTCTAGACTTTTCCCGTGGGGCCGCATAACATAGTGGAATTGATAGGCCTATATTGTGCAGATGATACAGACCGCTCGAGCACGTAGGTGCCCATAAGAAAGATCACTAACTTATCACTACAGGCAATAGTATTTCTTATTGGGTGAATTATTGGTTCTGCGGCTCTATATCAGGTGTCCCGTGCACAGATGAACTGTGCAGTCCAGTGCTTAAATGCACAAGTTTCTTATTGGAGTACCACATTGCTTGAATGTATGAAAAGGCAGCTAACAGATTGTCGTTTGCGGACACATAGGAACTTCGGGTTCGGGACCATTCTATGTTCATCCTTTTTTGGGAGAGTTCTGAGTTTTATTCCTCGAGTAGTGGTACGAGGACATCAGGCCTCTCTTCCTACTGTGTGTAGATGGGCAGTATTATTGCCGCGACAGGGTGGCGGAAGGACCAATGAGTCCTTCGATGATGACTTATTTGCGTGGTTGTCATGACAGATCCCGGTTATAGAGGATTACCCCTATGTCGGGATTGATTTTTCGAGAGACCCTGAGATACCAGTACCTCCTGGTGAGGAGTGAGGAGAGATGGGTAAGTCTCCACCTTTGTAGTTTTTTTGTTGTATATGTAATTTTTATGTTGTTTTGTTATATATATCATTTTTTTTGTTATGCCAGAGTATTTGAAGGATATGTGTTCATCATGTGCAGATGTGGGACCAGTGCGACCCGTTGACTATGCGAGGAACAGGCGTCATCCTCGGCCAGGGGCCGCACCTGCCACCGCAGGGGGACTAGCAGTAGAAGGAGATCTTCCAGTCGGGGAGGATGAGAGGGTATTGAGACGAGTCGAGCGTAACTTTATTGTGCTCACTCGCACGGTCCCGATGGCAGAGATTGAGGACCTTCCACCATCTATGCAGCCTCATGTAGTGGGGGCACCACGGACGTGGGTCCGGTTGTTTCGGCGTTTAGCCAACACTGTGGACCAGTATAACAGGTCCCATAGGCCCTGACTTTAGCTAGACATTTTGACGTGCCACGAGCACTACTTGTATATATTTTTTGAGGGCATAAGCCCTGTGACTCATTATCGGTTATATTTTTTAGGTGCTTGCATCCATCTATGTACTCTAGTTACTTTATGATATTATATATGGGTTTTTTTTTTTGGTCTTTTATGTCTTATGGATCATGTGTGCAAAAAATGTATTTACATGTTTATGTGAATGTTCTTTCATATCTGTGCAATATGCCAATCTAAAATTTGATTAGCTAGAGTATCTGTAACTTGGTTTAATCTCCTAGGAACATGAAAATATGTAATATAATCAAAGTTTCGTTCTAAGAGACGTACCCTAAGGAATCGTCGGTGTAAAGTTGGATCACAAACCCGGTATACTCTGTTTAACTGAGACACAACCAGTTGAGCGTCGAGATAGACCCGGAGATGAGAGATACCCAATGACAAAGCGTCACGAAGCAACTCAATAACTGCACTATACTCGGCGACATTATTTGTGGTGTCACCTAAGCATATACCTCTGGAAGATAATAACTGGCCTTGAGGTGTAAAGATTACCCAAGCTGTGGAGGCAAGCCTCCGAGTGTGCCGACTAGCACCATCTGTATACCCAACGAACACCTCGAAATCACTTGACATCTACCACAGTGACGAAAGATAACATCAACGACACGTCCATAAAACTAAAAGAAACTAAAAAGTAATAGTACAAAGACTATACATATGTTACAAAAAGTGACCCACAGTGACCTGCCTATGAGTAATAATTCTTGAGGTAGAGCCCATTTCTAGGATCCGCCAAAGCATTCCCTTCAAAATCAACCAGACGATAAGCGCCCTTTTTTAATACCTCTTTATTGATGAAAGGTCCAAACCACATGGGTTTGAATTTTCTTTCCCCCAGGGGGTCCTTATCTTGGTCATAGACCAAGACAAGGTCACCTTCAGAGAAAATCTGAGGACGAACGAACCTATCATACTGACACTTGACCTTATGTTTGTGAGTCTCATTGGCCAGGGCCGCATCACGACATTGCTCATTGAGCTGCTCAAGGTATACTCACCATTCTTCAAGTGGAGAAGTGTCTGGCAATAATTGTACTGCCAACTTTAGAGACGGGATCTGACATTCGATGGGCAAGACCGCCTCCAGCCCGTAAACGAGTTGAAAAGGTGAGAAACCGGTTGCAGTCTTAACAGATGTTCGGTAAGCCCATAATGTCGAGTATAACATCAAATGCCAATTTGACTTGGCTGAGTTGATAGTTCGTTGTAGAACGGTCTTAAGAGTTTTTTTTACAGCTTCCACCTGCCCATTTGCTTGGGGGTAATAGGGTGATGAATGTTCTTGCCATAGCCCGAGATTTGATGTTAACTCGGTCATCATCTGGTTCTGAAATTGACTGCCATGGTCAGTGACAATCTCCCTCGGGATGCCAAACCTTGCTATTATATGATTGAATAAAAAGAGAGTTGCAATCTCTCCATCATTTTTAAACGTTGGCATAGCTTTGACCCACTTTGTGAAGTAGTCTACAGCTACGATGATATAGTGGTGCCCCCTTGTTGAAGGAGAGTTGCATGTAGTGTAATCAATCCCCCACTTAGTGAAGGGACCAATTGTGATGACAGGAAACATGGGAGCGGGATGTGCCCTCATCTTCTGAGAGAAGATTTGGCATGGGTGGCACTTCTTGACCGATTCGACACAATATTTGATAAGTGTCGGCCAGAAGTAACCTGCGCGTAGAATCTTTTGGGTTGTTTCCAACCCAGACAAATGACCGCCACAAGATCCAGTATGGAAATCGTTAAGCACTATAACTGCTTCCTCATGAATGAGACATCGGCGTAGGATGCAGTCTACACCTCTCTGATACAATGTATCATTGATTATGAGATAATTCTTAGCCTGATGGCGTATGCATCGATGCTCATCTCGAGAAGTAGTGGTGGGGCACTTCAAAGTCTGGAGATAGATAAGTATATCTCAATACCAGGGATCCAAAGAGGTGATAAAAAACATATCTCCTCTGATAGGCGACTCTTCGGGCACAAGATCACCTGACTCAACCGAAAGTTCTGAAATAAGTTTTGCGAAGACCAGTGACTTTTTGGACTTCGCTGAAATGAAATTCAAGTCAAACTCCTCGAGGATGACTATCCATCTACTAATTTTTCCACCTATTACCCGTCGTGTCAACATGTACTGAAATGGATTTACGACAGCAATGACGGTGGTCTTGCGAAACATAACATAATGATGGAACCATTGAACAGCATGGACTGCTGTCAACGCAAGTTTTGTGATATGAGAATAATTGAGTTCAGGTCCTACGAGGCCTCGGCTCAAGTAATAGATGACATATTCAGCGAACAAATCATCTTCTTGAACCAAGACCATGCCAATGGTTGACTCTGCTGCAGCGATATATAATAAGAAATCTTTGTTATAGTTAGGTGGTAAGAGCAGAGGGGCAGTTGTGAGTGCATGTTTCAATGTGGTGAAAGAGAGTTGAGCGACATCCTCCCAACAAAAAGGAACATATTTTTTAAGTAAGCGCATAAAGCGGTGATCTCGGCATTGTTAGCGATAAAGTGTTGTAGAAAATTTGCCTTGCCCTGGAGACTCTAAAGTTGAAGGATTGTGCTTGGGGGGGCAACTGAATTATTGCCTCAACCTTGAGAGGATCGACCATAATCCCTGTTGTTGACACTATGAAACCTAACAATCGTCCTGACGTTACGTAAAAACTGCACTTGTTTGGATTCATGCGAATCTGAAAGTAGCGACAACGTTCGACGATAAGTCGGAGGTGTGTGGGATGATCCGTTCTCTTGCGAGATCGAGATGCTAAATCATCTAAGTAAGCCTCGACTATATGCTTGAGGTCATGGAAAGCAAAAAACATGGCCCGCCGAAAGGTGGCTCCAGCATTTTTTAGATCAAAAGGCATCTTACGATACGTGAATGTACCCCATGGACAGATGAATGTCGTTTTGTGTTAGTCTTCGGGTTTGATTTGTATTTGATTATATCCCAAAAAATCGTCCATCAAAGAAAAGGATTCACAACTCGCACATTCATCAATGATTTGGTCAATGAACGATGTGGGAAAATTATCTTTGGGACATGCCTTGTTCAAATCATGGAAGTCGGTACATACACGAATCATGCCTTGTTTTTTATTGACCGGCACAGGGTTTGACACCCATTGTGTCAAATGGATAGGATAGATAAACCCAGCTTTTAGCAATTCCTCAACCTCAACCTTAATGGTTGTTGCTTTCTTAGGATTAACTGAATGAAGCTTCTGTTGAACTAGCTTGGCATCAGGATACGTTGTGATTTCATGTTCAACTATTTTTGGATCGATGCCTGGCATTTACTCGTAAGACCAGGCGAAAACGTCGCGAAATTCTTTAAAAAGATCTGTGTAGATTTGAATCTCTTCAGGGGAGCAGTCAGCTCCGACGAAGACATTCTCCACGATGCCAGGGTTTTGGGAGATATTGATCGGTAAGGTTTCAATGATAGTTACCATATTACCCTCAGCATAAACCTCATGTGTAGCTAAGGGATTAATAGGACAAGACCGATCTCCCGTCATAGTCACAATGAATTCTCCCGCTTCAATTCGGCTTCACTCTGGGAGGAAGTATGATCTGTGATGAAGATCTTCCCAGTGTTTATCCAGACTAGTCATTGCTTCAATTATTGCTTCATCAGAGGGCAAGACTAAGTCTAATGAATCGATGTGAGCGAGAGAACCCTAAGCCCAAATAGGCTCTAAAAGTGGATTGAAATCTTGTGCAGGAGCTAGATTAGTGTGGGTTGAAGTTTGTCGAACTAAAGAGTAGGCTACTTCAGCTGCGAACAAGGGCATGGACATGCCCGGGTGCTCTGTCCCATCCATCGTGGCCGATGGGGAAGGAAGTATCCACGAATCGTCGAAGTAAGTCATGCAGAACAACGAAACTTGAAAAATCTCAACCTTATGGTGATTGGATATAAACTTGATATCGCCTTGAGGGGGCGTGTAATTGAAGGTACCCATCAAAGATGGTCACAAACCAACCCCTACGTTGACAACACCTGGTTGAGTATTATCAATCATCGAGACTATGGATGCCCCCAATGCAGGGTCAGGTCTAGAGAAGGACAATTGATTGATAGTCACTATCTGGCCTTTGTGTGGAAACAACAAGACCTGGAAAACTGTAGCAACCATAGCTTGCATGGCATAAGTCCAACTCCTCCCTAACAAGAGGTTATAGTCTAGGGGAGCATCGACTACCTCTACCTCGACACACACGGTCTTCCCTCCTAACTGCACGGGGAAAGAAGGAACGATACCATGTGGTCGGAATGAACGACAGTTGAAAGCAGTGAGGAGAGTAGGTGACGAAGACAAAATGGGTTGGCCAACGGGCTGGCCAATGGCCTTCCAACATGCCAATGACATAACGCATGTCAAGGCGCCCTCATCAACCACCGTGCGGAAGATATTCCGAGTAAAAGTTTTTGTGGGATAAGCCACTACTATCTGAAACGCTACGTGGTAAGGTAGACGAGGTTTTAGGTCGGTTGTATCCAGCATGATTGTACCCGAATTACAAGTCTCAGTAGATCCTAAAGCGATTAACAAGGCTTTCCTCTAGGAAGGGCAGCTTTGGAGGAACTCCAAAGCGGACATCGCACAAGGGGTTGTGATAAATCTTCCACCATAGAGTAGTTCTGGGTGGCCCTTGCATTTGGGTTGTGAGAAGTTTTTTTGAATGCGCCTTTGGGAATGCCTATCATTGTTTCACGCAACGTCTTCTCAATCTGTAGAGGAACAGAGGGGAGTTCAGCTTCTTTACCCTTCTCAGAAGTGCTTGGTTTACTATAGTCATGCGCTCTATTCGATATAAAAGCATCACCCCTCACCATTTATATGTTTGCGGATGTGGGGTTGTTCGCAGGCAGAGAGGGGTCTTGGCTTCCCCCTTCCATGCTTGCAGAGGCTTGGGTTAGATTTTGCCCATGTTGAAATGGATTGGTCAACACAGTCAGCTATTGTTGCGTCACAAACTTTTGGGCTTCTGCAAGCCGAGGACATATAAGGGTCGGGTGGTCTTTCGCGCACAAGTTGCATGGATACCTCGCCTTCCATTTTTCAGTTTTGTCCCCGCCAGCATTATCGGTAGGTTTTTTATCCCCCTTACCCTTCTTTCATTTTTTTTTCTTTCCTTCAGGCTGCTGGGTGGCCTTTGGGTTAGTCGATTACACTGTGTGTACCTCTGACATTTTGGTAGGGGGAGCAGCCAAAGTAGTAGTTTGGCTGGCCACTGTGTGTTGTATAGATAACTGCTACAACTGCTTTGTCAATTGCTCAGCGGGCTTTGTTTTTGTTGAACCAACAATACCATTGGCATGTGGTCTAGCTCTTTGTCTAGTTTTATCAAGTATTGAGCATGGCGCATCTGGCAAGATGTTGTATAATAAAACAGACTGAGAATAGATGAGCTCAAATTGTTGAGCTCTCATGATGGCATCTTCTTCAGAGAATACTCCCGACGTTGCGACGTCTTTGGATAACTGCGGGACCAAAGACTTAAGGAACCACTCAAGTAGGAATGTTGGTGGAACTGGCACCTTAATTAAACTCTTCTGGCGTCTCCATTATCGGATGTGATCAGAGATATGGTTTGTTGTTGTCTATTTGAAATTGGCGAGCATCTTCGTGCCAACGTCGTATCTCACAGGTAACTAAAAATGGTTTAGGAAAGCCATCGCCAGTTCTCCGAAGGAAGAATATCTTGAGCGATCGAGCTCAATGTACCATTTTGTGGGACTCTCAATGAGAGTACGTTGAAACAATCGCAACTGTACGGAGTCATCTTTCAACGAGTTAGATGAGAACGAAAGATGGAAGGTAGTCACATGATCTCCTGGATCTTCGTTAAGCTTGGCTTCAAACTTTGGGATGTTCGAAGGCAACTTCATCGGCATAGGAGGCCAACGCGGATCGTGATAGATAGGGTCATTCAACAACCTTGTCAAATCTGGCATGTGCAAAGTCACCAGGAAGAGTAGTTTGGGTTATTGGTGATAACCTGGGAAAAAGGGGCCTGGAGTTTGACTGACACCAGGTTGCCAGGAAACGTTCGGCTGTTGGCCTGGATTCTGGCAGAAACCATGGCCCTGGCCAGTGTATGGATTTTGCGTATGTGAAGACATCATCGACTAATTTCCCAAATAGGACATAGATGGTTGGGTATGCATTATATTCGAAGGACTCTGGGAAGGGTTGCCCCATGTCGGTCCCGTGGGGATAGGAATAGTAGTTTGTCCGGGGTTCCATTGATTGTGGAAAGAATTACCCCAAATCGGCATTCCAAACGAGGGAATGGATCCCTGCCAAGAATTCCAAGGCCCTGATGTGGAAGAAGTTCCTAGGTTTGCCCCCTGTGCAGGAATAGTACCCTGCATAGGAATAGGTTGTCCAAAACTGGGATTGCCCCCAGTCGGGAAGGCAACTGACGAGAAGGCGTTGTTACCAAACGTTATGATCAAAGAAAACAGTGTCGAACCTACCGGCATATTATGTGAAGGTGGTCCTTGACTCCCCCCTCCAAATAAATTATGGTGTGTAGGTTGCTTGGCGGATTGTTGATGCGAGCCACCGAGTGAAGGGGAAGAAGGAGGTATGTGACCTCCTCTGTAAGGGAAAGTGTTAAAAGGAGAAGGAGTGCCCCCCATGTGACCTTGCAGAGGAGCACTAGAGCTCCCTGCCCCCAGACCTGAAGTCTGTAAAGTGGAGTAGGAAAGTACAGGACTTGTACCTGAACTAGGCATCCTGTATGAGAACGGAGGGCCTGTTGCACTTGGTGTGAAAGGGGTTGTGGCCACCGCCAAAGACGAGATCGGACCACTATGCGATGTAGAGGCGGTCGAGACCATGCTGGCTCGGACCGGTGATGATGGGTTAGGAGGTGAAAACTCTCCTGTGGTGACAACCGTAGTGGGAATTGAAGAATTCCCAGAAGGAGTAACAGCATTTGTTTCCATTGTTGTGTGCAACATTGTCCGGCGCTCGTAAAATTGAATTCGTACGATGAAAGGTGCCAAGAAATAAATGGTTGGGGTTTCAACCGGGCCAAGAGCGTTCGCTTCAAGGTCTAAAACGGTCGATTCCTTCGGATTTTGGTCGGGCACAATTGCTTGCGACCCGGTCGCTTCAAAAGACCCTTGTTGGTCTAGCTTTCGCCTTAATGGTGGCGGGGGTGGATCCAGTGTAACCGAAGGCAGGCCAAGAAGCCTACGTGACCGGCGGAGCTCATGATCCTCCACTGTGTGAGAAGATCAAAGACACTCTAGGGTAGTCTAAACATTCAAAAGTAACACACACTAAAAAAGTCCCTATAAGATAAGACAGGCAAATACTAATTTAATTGGAAGAACAGTTACAACAACCAACACTAGAGCAACTTACCGTTGCAAGTGCAACGCGAAAACGGAAGCACCCTCTGGGTATACTCTGCAAAGTGTGACCTGATATCTATCCTACGTACCGCGGTATACCCCCACAGTCACCTGTGTATGTCCCTAAAAAAGATAGGCAACTAGGTTGCCAGCGCGCGAACAGTCACCAGGCGGGTACAGTCGAAAGTCGGGTAGACCACAATGAGCAGGGTATAGAGCCCGAAACTTGTCAAGGGTATTGAAAGCAAGTGGTCTGGAAGACAACTTAGGACCTCGAACGGATTCAAGACCCACGAAGCCCCGTGGCAAATTCAATCGACAGAATCCAAAAACAATCCCTCTATATGTGTTCTCCACTACGATTGGTCCATCTTTGGAGGGGTTATCTCTGCTACCTTTCCGCACGTGACCTCGTGTTTTTCCCCTGTGTTAGAGGGGGGTACCAGATAACTTTCAAGATACTGGACTTAGACACTCCCTAACTCAGACTCCAATGTTTGATTGTAATGGCCTTGAAGAGTTTCCTCTCCAACCTAATCCAAGGCCTTAATCCTAAACTAGTTGGTTAACCCTACAAACATAAAAGTCTAATAAATTTTAGATTTAGCGTTAATTTTATGGCTTTGTCTTATGTAAAGGGGTATGAAAGTAAAACTGATGATGTGTAAAAGACAAAAGTAAAAATGAGTAAAAAGCTGGAAACAAAAACTTTCACTTAATGCAAAATTTCAACAACTTTTCAAAATATTTTTTATTTTTTTTTCTAAGATTTTGGACAGAAAACTCAAAAGGAATTTCACTCAACTACGAGCTACTTATGATCTAAGTAAACTGCAACAACTTATGAAATAAAATACTTTTCCCTGGCTAATAATGCAGAATCACACTCTTCTTCCTCTCTACAGGTTGTATGGAGCTTTCTATGGAGGTCTGTTTCTTTTTCCAACATGTCTGGGCTTATATTTCCTTCTTCCATTTTTAGTTGGTGAACTTCTTGATGTTGTTGAGCTTCCATTCTTTGGATTGATGGGGATTTCAAAGATTTTTCCCATATTTTTAGATCCCTCTTCAGCCTTCGGAGTTTTTCTTCCCACATAAAAAAGGGTGAACCTGAAACTAGATTCTTCCAAACTCCGGTGACCAGTTCAATAAAATCCTCATGATGAATCCAGGTTGGGATGAATCTAAAAGGAATCAGACCTAGGGGGGATTCTTTGGTGATTTATAGAACTATTGGCTTATGGTCGGAAGCACTGAATGGAAGGATTTTAGACTCAGCATTGAGGCCTAAAAGGAGAAAGGAGCTTTGGACCAGGAATCTGTCCAACCTTGATGGTATGTGTCCTGGACCATTTCTTTTATTAGACCAAGTGTATTTGCCTCTAGAATGTTTTATATCTTCCAGTTCCCAATCAAGTATGGTATCCTCAACCCATTCTCGAATAGGATCTCTTACAATGGTTCCCCCTTTTTTTCCCCCTTGGGATAAAGTGACATTGAGGTCCCCGGTAAAAATTATGTTCTCAATCTGATGCATTCTAAGAAACTCTTTTAATTTATTCCAACAATCTTTTTTTTCCTCAAGGAGAATAGGAACATAAAGATTAAAAATGCTAACCTGGATACTTGACTCCTTTTGAATAAGGATGGTGAGAATCCAATGAATATTATGCTTTGTCTTTAATATTTTGAAAGTAGAGGAGTTCCATAGGGAGCCAATGCCTCCACGGGCTCCTCTGGCACTAACCGTTGCACCTGCTCCTTTTTTCCACAACATTGCACCGGTTTGGAGAAATTCAGATTCCTCCAGTTTAGTCTCCTGGACTAGAAGTAGATATGAGTTTGAGATTCGGATTAGGTCTTTCATTGCTTCTTTTTTGATTTGGCTTCCTAAACCCCTATAGTTCCAGGAGACTATCTTTATTACTTGCTTTTTGGATTGGAGGGAATCCTATGAGAAGGTTGCCCTTGGTTCCTTGTGTTTCTTGGATTTAACATTGTTTCTAGAGTTGGTTGAGATCCTTGGAGTTTGTCTTTGTATGTCTCCCTTTCTCTTCTTTCTTTTTTCGTTTTCCTTCCTCTGGTAGTTGGTTTCGAGAGGTTCTAAGATAATCCAATATATGCTTCCCCCTTAGCTTCTTCCGATGTCTCTTCCTTTGTCTCTAATATTTGGGATTTGGATTTCTCCTGGTTCTAGTTGCGGAGTAGATTCTTTATTATCTTGGCTTGTCGCTTCTTATTTGTCTTGCTTTTCTGTTATATTTTCATTGCTAACTATTTCATTCTCTTGATTCCCAAGTATTGCAAAACTATTTTCCATATCACTTTGTCCTTTTTGGTTTTTCTTTACCTTTTTGGAGTTAGGGTTGGGGTTTGCCTTGGGTCTTTTCGTTTGTTGCCATCCTTCTCCTGATTCTTTCTCTTGCTGCATAATCTGGATTTTTGGCCATTTTTTTTGGAAAAGTCTGTATTCATGGCAGTTGCGGCACTTGAACGGCAACTGCTCATAGTCCATTTTTTGGTAATGCTGCCAGTCCTCGATAGTTAGCTTGATTGCTTCAGGAAGGCCCGCTTCTAGGTAAACTTCTATGCAGATCTGAGTGCAAGAGTATTTGTAGGGACCAAATTAATTTAAGTCTATTAAAATCCATAAATTGAAACAGATAAGATTACTTCTACACAGAAAAACTCAGTAATTTCTTCCATTCAGCATATAAGCATGTTAAATTAATTAATGAACAACAATTTCATAACAGAATAAGAATTACTTAATAGAATAAAATAAATTACCTCTTCCTGATGTTAATTCCCCCGTTGATTTGGTTGTCCTTTCCCTGCTTCCTTGCTTAGCCTGATGCACTGACCAAACCTGCCCAAACAAACAAACTCCCAGCCAGCTAAGAGCAGCCTGTCCGGCTCCCTAGCTCCAGGAAACCGAAAGGAATCCCGGCCCCCGTGCCCAAAACCCCCAGCAACCATGTGCCCCCTGCAATGGTTCCCCAAAACCACAGAACCCAACAACAGAACCAGAATATCCAAACCAGAACTACCATCTCCTCTCCAAAATGCTTCCCCTCCCAAAATGATAATCCTCCCCGTAAGACTCCTCCTTGTCATATCCCCCTTCACCGACTCTTCTCACCCTCATTAATTTCCTTATCTCCTTTATTATCC
>SNQJ01S0004523.1:28095-88758 GCA_010110895.2 Picea sitchensis
GTATGAAATACCAAAATCGTACTCACTCATAAACTCACTCCATTGCCTTTGCCTAGAATTTAGATCCCTTTGAGTGAAGAGATGTTTTAAACTTTGATGGTCCGTTTTGAGCTCAAATTTTTGCCCTACAAGACAGTGCCTCCAAAGTTTCAGAGCTAGCATTACAGCTGCCAACTCTAAATCATGAGTCGCATATAGCTCTTCGTGTTTCTTCAACTTTCTTGATGCATAAGCTATCACTCCTCCATCCTGCATTAGCACAGCCCCCAACCCTTGCTTCGAGGCATCCGTGCAGACAGTGAAGTCCTTTTCCATATCTGGCACTCGTAGAATTGGGGCACTAGTTAGTAACCTCTTAAGCTCAATGAATGCACTATCACATTCTTATGTCCATTCATACATGACCCCCTTGCGTTGCAAAATGGTGATGGGTTTCACTATTTTTTAGAATCCTTCCACAAATCTTCGATAATAACCTGCTAGCCCCATGAAGCTTCTCACCTCATGGGCATTCTTCGGTACTGGCCACTCCATAATGGCCTTTACCTTTTCTGGGTCTACAGAGATTCCTTCACCGGAAATGATATGACCTAAATAGTGGATCTATTTCTGAAAGAAGGAACTCTTCGACAACTTCCCATACAATTTGTTCTCTCTAAGGTAGGACAACACCACTCGCAAGTGTTCCTCGTGTTCTCTTTTGTTCTTGGAATAGATGAGGATTCCATCTAGAAAGACTTGTACAAAACAGTCTAAGTACTTCTGGAATACGTCTTTCATGAGGCTCATGAATATTGTTGGCGCATTGGTCAATCCAAAAGGTACTACGACAAACTCGTAATGTCCAAACCGAATTCGAAAGGCAGTTTTTGGGATATCACCTTGCTTAATCCTTAACTGATGATACCCAGATCGCAAATCGATCTTTGAGAATACCGCCGCTTCTTTCATCTGATCGAAGAGGTCATCTATTCATGGCATTGGGTTCCTATTTTTCACTGTAGCATGGTTCAAGTCCTTGTAGTCTATACACAGTCGTAAGGATCCATCCTTCTTCTTTACAAAAATTACTAGTGCACCCCAAGGTGAAACATTGGGCCTTATTAGCCCTAAGTCTAGTAACTCTTTCAACTGCATTTGCAATTCACAAAGTTACGGCGTTGTCATCTGATACGGAGTCTTGGAGATTGGTCTTGCACCAGGTTTTAGCTCAATAGTAAAATCAAGCTCCCTCTCAGGAGGTAACCCTGGTAACTCATTTGGAAAAACATCCTTAAATTCTGACAATACCGGGTACTGATCCAATTAGGGTCCCTTCCTTTCGTTCACTGCTTCCACTACATATAGTCGACACCCTTGTCTCAAGCATCACTTAACCTTCATAGTTGAGATAAAGCGTAATGACACTTTTCTCCATACACCCTGGATCTCTACTGGTCTTCCCTCATCGTCGACACAAAGCACCCTCTTTGCAAAACAATCTACCAAAGCTCGGTGAGATGCTAACCAATCCATTCCAATGATTAGGTCATACGCCCGAGAGTAGTGATGTATACCTTCAACTTGGTAGTACACACTCCCAGGTCTACTATATAATTATCAACACTAGGTCCTACTGTTTTTTTTTCCCCCGAAGCCATCTCGACTTGTTTAAAGTCATCATGCTCGTAGGCTGCCAACCCACTCTTTTCTAATGCAGATGGTGAAATGAAACTATCTGTCGCACCAGAATCAAATAAAATCTTAACATTGATATGATTTAGCGTACCTAATGACTCCACCACCGTGGATTGATGTTCGGCCTAGCGATTATTAACCACTGCATAAATATGGTGGCTGCTACTTGCTCTTCCCATCGGGGCCTTCCCTTCTCTATGCGTGAATCTTGATTGTAACTCTGGGCAGTCACGCTGGTAATGGGGTCCTCCACATCCCCAACAGGTAACACGAGATTGAACCTGCGCACTATTATGTGACTATCTCTTAAATGAGTTCCTTCCCCTGGAACCCCTGCCCCTACTAGTTGTTCCCCAAGATGGTCGTGGACCTGTCTGTGTCGTTGGCAATGAATGATATGTTGCACTCACTGCCATTGAAATCCCTCCGGCTACTGTCCTTGGCACGACTTTGTTACCATATGGAGGTGGCCTTGAGCCCCCTCCCCTGGGAAATGTCCTAGGGGCCTTCCCGACGAATCCAGGATGGTGTGGAAAGGTCGACCTCATACCTCCATTCAATTTCATGTGTTCCTCTGCGTAATGCGCATTTTCCACAGCTTTCACTACTGAAGATGGTTTCCACATCTGCACCATAGCTCTGATCTTAGGGTTCAATCCATAAACGAAGCGCTATGCCTGTCATTGGTCATTATCCATATACGAAACATATTTGACCAATTCCATAAACCTAATCTCATACTCTTCTACAGTCATGTTTCCCTGTACTAAGGCATGAAATGCTCCTACTTGTTGTTCCTCATAGTAAGCTGGTAGATATTTCCTTCGGAACCTCTCCTCGAAAAGTTCCCAAGATAATGTGTCCAGGGTAAGATGAAATTGTCTTTCCAAGTTACCCCACCAGTTCAAGGTGTTGTCTCTTAACTGAAAAATCGTTATCTTCGCCTTAGAGTTGGACGCATAGTCCCTTAAGGCAAAACACCTTGTCATGCCTTCCAACCATGCTTTCGTGCGTTCACTAGCGCGACCCCCGACAAACTCTGGAAGTTTGATCTTCTGCAATTCTTGAGTGATGTCTTTGGGTGGAGGTCCTCCCCCTAAATCCCTTGACGCTTCTAGATTACCCATTCCAGACGGTGGGGGTTTCACTTCGGTCCCTGCTAGTTGTCGCCCCTTTAAAGTCTCATTTATGGCCTCCAAAGAGCACAGTATGAGAGCTAGTTCCGGCGATGGTGGTGGTGGCGCTGGCGGTGTTGGCGGCACCTTCAACGACGCTCCTCTGCCTCGATTCCCTTGAGTCCTAACCATCCTGTATGATTTAACCTTCATCAACCAAAGTTGTCAGGGTGAGTTCAAGGACATTTCAAATTGGCACTACTTAAACTAGAAACAGGGTTAGGCGTAAGTTTTTCTTTACTTGTCTGTAAACAGACATTACTCTCTTTAGGGGATTGGCTAGGTTAGGGCTAAAGCATCTAAGCTTGATTTCTTCGCCTAAGAAAACTATTGACTCCCTTGCCCTATAGCTACACTATCTTTGCGCCATACTCGCCAATCTTTCTAGCTTACTTTCCTAGTGTGTATGTTGCCTCCTTCCGCTTGTCCTAGTCTAAGTCCTTTAAACTTTTCGTTTACAACTAAATAAGGTGACTTCCAACCTAAGATTGATTATTTATTAAAACTAATAATCTAGACTAACTTAATCAACAAAGCCCAAGTTTCAGTCGCCTTAATCAACGCATTTAGTAAGTCTAGTAAATTAATATTATTAGTAGTATTAATTAATTAATCACTAATAATTAATCCTTCCAGTTAATTTAATTAAATTTTTTTTTTTCTTTTTCTTCAAGGCACATACATGACGCGTTGGTGTTTGGTTGTTTCTTAAGGCTTAGGCGGTGGGTGGTCGTGGGTTCAAAACCCATGGACCCCAAAACTTTTCAAAATAAAACCCCCCTTTTTTTTAACTTTTTTTATTAATATTTTATTATTATTATTATTATTATTATTATTATTATTATTATATTATACGTACATTTTTTTAATAATTAAAAGAAATTTTAAAAGAATTAAAAAGAAATTAAAAATAATTGAAAATAATTAATAAAAAAAAAAAATTAATGAAGTCGAGCATCGCGAGTGCATGAAGCCCATGTGCCCTTCTCCCCAGGGTTCTCATTTACTAAAAAAAAAACCTTACACGCTCAAACAAACCCTAAACTCTCATTCACCTGCCCCCAAACCCTAAGGCTCCCTACCTTCCTTGTCGCATATCTCTTTTCTGCAGCTACGGTAGAGTTTTTCTTCTCGAAAGGGGATCCAAAGGAGACGGCCGACTCTGTATCTACCAAATGCAGCGGTGTTCACCCAAGGATTCACTTGCACGGTGAGAGTAGCGGATTTCAGGTGGTTTTGTGCTTGTTGCAACTCGAATTGAAGAGGAAGAGGAGGCATTATCAATGGCATGGAGCCTGAGGAAGGCTAGATGTTTTTCTAGTTGATTTTTTTTTATTTGTTGTTTCTGAAACTCTGTGAATCCTAGATCTGGTCTCGGTTTCTTATACTTGGAAACGGCTTCGTAATTTTCTAATTGTTTAATTTTTATTTTTTTTCTCCGGCTTGATTTGTACAGGGGTTTCCCGTGCTTTTGTCAGGGAATTTGCTTAATGAGTTTGGGCCTATCAAACCCAGCCTTGGTTCCCTGTTATTCGGGAGACAAGGGCGATTTTTTTTTTTTTTTATTCTGTACATTGTTGTTCTGTGTTCCTAAAGTAGCCGAATTTGTTGTTGTATTAAAATTTAAGTCGTTCCCGATCGGTGTTCATTTACGTAGCCATGGTTTTACGGGGGGGTTGGGTGTCCCGTTATCCCATAAATCAAGGTCGGCTTCTGTCCGTATTTCCACCATGTCTACGAATCTTCAGGCGGACCTGAGGTTGCTTCCTCGGCCGGAACGATTATCACCCGCGTATGTACCGTTTTCCCGAACCTCAACCAATCAATCAAGGTGGTCGAGGCCGGCTCTACTTTCACACCTAAAGTTGCCTCTGGATTCTCTATCTCCACAACCGATTGAGCGATCTTACAGCGAGAATGAGGAGTTTGATTTTTCTGAGGCGTTTGGTCCCATTATGTAGTTGATGCGCGTGTGCTTGGAGCTTGTGCGTTGGCTTTGTGTTGTGTATGGCGATGGTGCTAACCTGTGTAAAACCCTTTTTGTTGGTATACAGAGATGAGATCCATTTAATTATTGAATGTTATGCTATGAAACAGGATGAATCAATACTATAATTAATGTCGTTAGTTTGAAATTAGAGTGCTTTAGGTAGAGGTGCAGGTGGTTGGAATGCTTTGTCGAACCCCCAGGAAGGAGAGTCGACTAGACTTGCTTCGTCGTGTTGCTGGAGGTGGAGGTACTTTTGCAAGCGAGGATGGGGGGAAATTTGTCCTTCCAAAATCCAATCTAAATGGCATTGCCAACCAAGCAGATGATTTATTAGACACAATGGAGTATAGACCTACAGTGCCAGATCATAGGTTACTGGCAAGGCTAGTTCTAATTAGAGAAGAAGCCCGGAGCATGATGGGTGGTGGAATTTTTGGATGAAAGGAATGATCGTGGTCTAAGTACACTTCCTGATGTTGAGGTGGCTTTTGTATCCAAACTAGTTGCTTTGAAGCCTGGACCCATAGTACGCGAAATGATATTGAATGTAATGCGAGGTAAAGATGAAGGTGCAGACATTGTAAGTGAAGATGAAGCTGCTTCCAGGAGTGAGAAGACATCAAGGCACAAGTCAAACCAGGGAATACAAACAACTGGTAAAGGACGTCATGTATGTCCAGGGATGTTTCTAGAGACTGTAACAAAGGTATTGGGATGAAAATATTAGTTGCAGTTTCAGTGTTAGCTAAAATGTTTCGCTAATAGATAGTGAGGGTTTGTCTAAGTTTTTTACAAAACTAAAACTATTATATAATTAGTTTATGAGAAGAATATGCTATTTTGAGTATTTCTAAATTTTCCAAGAAAGAAAACAACCACTATTTCTTTTTTTCACCTCATATATTAGGTAGAGAAAGAAGAGCCTTAATACCTACCACTCCTATGTGAAGGTACTAATGGATTAGCTACGATAATAGGTATACATTTTTAATTAATTAACGTTATAATATATTTTAAAAATAAATAGGGATTGTGTCATTTTATACATTTGGCATAATTATAGCTAATTGTGGAATGCTAGTAGATTTATGGGTAAATGGGTATAATACTTGTATATGTAATGTGATGAAAGGCAATAGAGGTTCAGTTGATTCATTTAAATCTGAAACGAATGTTGTTAGTTATGAATCATGATATTGGTTAAGAATGCTAGTGTTAACATAAATGACGTATATCGAATTAATGGTACAATGAATAGTACTCGTGTCCACTTATATTAAAATTATAAGAATGTCATTAAAATTGTATGTTTATTTGTGAAATCATCTATATGTATTGTGGACTTGAAAACAGTTAATTTTTTTTTTTTATCATTTTTCTCTAGTTTACATCTCAGTATATATTTTTTTATTTATATTTATTACTTTTCTGGTTACATACATCTCAGTACATAAAAAGAAAAAAAGAAAAAAAAACTGATATTTATTTCTTTTCTCTGTCTCTCTTATAGGTGAAAATTGTGTTTTGTTTTTTTTTAGCAGGTAGGTATGCAATAAAAACAACAGGCTAAACAAGCGGCTGGAACAGGAATACAATGCTAGATATATTTTGTTGCTATACTCTCTCCTAATCGAGATTCCAAATTCTTAAGTAGTTTTATTTAGTGGTTCATTTCTGGGTTAATTTTGAGTAGGTGGGTAGGTCCTTGGCTCCAGATTTTGAACAAAGCTCTGATACCATGTGTAGGGACCAAATTAATTTAAGTCTATTAAAATCCATAAATTGAAACAAATAAGATTACTTCTACGCAGAAAAACTCAGTAATTTCTTCCATTCAGCATATAAGCATGTTAAATTAATTAATGAACAGCAATTTCATAACAGAATAAGAATTACTTAACAGAATAAAATAAATTACCTCTTCTTGATGTTAATTCCCCCGTTGATCTGGTTGTCCTTTCCCTGCTTCCTTGCCCAGCTCGATGCACTGACCAAACCTGCCCAAACCGACTAACCTCCCAGCCAGCTCGGAGCAGCCTGTCCGGCTCCCTAGCTCTAGGAAATCGAAAGGAATCCTGGCCCTCGTGCCCAAAACCCCCAGCAACCTGGTGCCCCCCGCAATGGTTCCCCAAAACCATAGAAGCCAACAACAGAACCAGAACTACCATCTCCTCTCCAAAATGCTTCCCTTCCCAAAATGATAATCCTCCCCATAAGACTCCTCCCCGTCATATCCCCCTTCACCGACTCTCCTCCCCCTCATTAATTTCCTTATCTCCTCCTTTATTATCCTATCCCCCCTTCTTTAATATCTTATCCCCTTCATTAATATCGTATCCCTTTCTTTAATGTATTATCCCCTTTTGCATACGTAAAGCATTTAATTAAATAAATTAAGATTATTAAGCCCTTAAATTTATTACCCATGTCATTGAATGTGATATGTAATCAATTAATTAATCAATCAAAAGTTAAAAACAATTAATTAATAAATAAATAATATTTTTAATACTAATCATTGTTTAATTAAAACCATATTAGGACAATTAATTATACTTAAAAAAAATCCCTATGAACTATCTAACTAGGGTTGTTACAGTATTGGCCTTTTGGATCTGCTTTGTCAATAAATATTCCCATCCTATTGCCTATAGTTTGCAGGGAGGAGGGGTTCCAACAATGGATCGGCAGGTTGGGTAGGTGTAGCCAGACCGGGACCGCCTTTGGCACATCCACTTCGAGGTCGAAATCAGGTGTCCAATGGTTTAAGTAGAGCCCTTGTGGTCCCATCAAATAAGCCCCACTCCTAAAGATCAAATCATGTTCCTCTTTGGATATGAATTTGAACAAGAGGAAACCTATTCCAACTGCATAGTTGGTGACGTTGTTTGAAATCAATGGCCTCCAATTTTTTTGAATCCAGTTCTCATTTGTTTGTGGAGATGGCCAGAGCCCTGTGAACTGTCTAACTAGAGCTTGATCTGCTAGAGAAATGGCCACGCTCATGGGTTGGGTTGGGGGTAAATCGATAATTGGGACTTCTTCTAGTTTTTTGACAAACTTGTTGGCAGGAATTGCAGTTTGCACAGGACTTGTTTTTGTCATTAATGTCAAACTTTAAACCGTGGATCAGTTTGCACAGGCACAGCTTGAATTTCGGAGATCGTCACTCCGGGAGTTTCTATTTCAGGATTTCGGGAGTTTCTATTTCGGGATTTTTGCATGGTAAGCAAAAAATCCAACATCACAAAGTCCCGAATGCCGAAATACCGAAAGGGACACACGTCACATGATTTTGGGAGTTTCTATTTTGGGATTCCGGGAGTTTCTATTTCGGGATTTTTGAATGGTAAGCAAAAACTTCAACATCACGAAGTCCCGAATTCTGAAATACCGAAACCACGACAGCCATCCATCTCGATGAATGATTAAGTCATATCTGTTGGATTAAGCATTGGAGGAGTAATATAAGAGTTGTACATGACCGTTGATCTATCCTCGAGAAGTTAACGAGAATTGTCTTATCTATGTCCACCAGATCAAATGTGAAGCCGTCAGATCATTTCGAGGTTCGTGCCTTGGAGTGTCAAAACACTTCATCCCAAACACTTCATCCCATAAATGTCGAAATGCCGAAATGCGAAATGTCGAAACGCCGAAATGCGAAACGCCGAAAATTTCGGGGTTCGTGACTTGGAGTATTGAAACACTTCATCACAGGAAATGTCGAAACATCGAAATGCGAAACGCCGAAATATCTTTTTGGTGTAGGCAGTGGTTACCACCGATGGTCATGTGAGAGGGAGGAGCTAGCATGAAGCTAAACTCTATTTCGGGGTTTTGTAACTTGAAGTGTCAAGACTCTTCGACACAGTATTGTTGAATTGTTGAAATGTGAAATGCGAAATGCATTTCAATTAACTTGTGGTCACGGCCAATGGACATATGGGTTAGCACAAGTGGTTTGCCAAAGCGCTCAAGGGTTATTCTGTGCTAAAAAATTAAAACAGATGTATGTTCATCGAACGGTGCTGGTTAAATGTTTAAACTGATCATGTGGATATTGTTCATCTTCATGCCTTGACCAATAATAATCATTGTAAGGTAGTTATTCAATTATTGTAACTAAATCTTCGAAGCCTGAGGGTTCAAGTGTATGCTCTGAATGTATAGGGAAGAAATAAGTGAAATTGGGTGAGATGAATGTGGGTGCGTATGGAATTAATGGTACAGCCATAGCTCTAAGGTAAAATTCATTTCTGTAAATGAATATAAAACCGAAATAAAATCATACATGGACATTGAGAAGAAATGATGAAGATATAGCAGAGATCAAGGGGAGAAGAATGGATTTTGATATGATTATATAAACAGAGAGGACTTGAATGCTTAATCTTTGACAGAGAAGGTAAAGAGTTGGTTTGCAAGTTCTTAGTGACAGAGAATGATTTCAGGATGGTAGGGAGGAGCAAGGGGAGACTGTAAAAGTCTCCTGTACAAGTTGGTGCTTGTACATCCGGGAGTTGTAGCTTCCATTCAATAGGTGTTGAATAAATAGAGGTAGCAGCCTCATCTGGGTTGTAGCTCAGATAAAATAAGAATGTAAAGAGGAGTTGGAGCTTGCCTTTCATTCATAAGAAGAAGAGGTTTTTCCCTTTTGGGTTTCCTCATGAAAAATCTTTGTGTCATTGTCTGTTTATGTAATTGCATATTTATTTATTTGAATGATTTGTAGCAAGACATACAGTAACTATGTTCATTGAGTAATTTGTTAAATAAAAAGAAAGAAATTTTTATCTAACTGATTCACCCCCCCCCCTCTCAGTTAGGCTATCCTGTGTAACAAAACTTTGGCAAAGCTCCTCCTTCTCTCTTCTTTCCTTGGGCGAGTAATAGCCTTCTAAAAGTTTCTTCATCAATGGAGGGCGAGGGGGGAGGTGGTTGCTCCCCGCCTCCAATAGGGCTCATCTTAGCGACGGCCTCAGAAGGAAATTGACCCCTTGGGCAGATCGAGCCTCAGGGATGGCTCAATGGGACTGGTACGCAGCGCACCAGAAGCAATGCCCCTAGGGCAATCTCAGGGAGGTGATCGGCTCTCAAGCGATCAACGTTTCTTGATAATGGCTTCTCTAAAAACCAAAACATTATTGCAAAATATGACTTTATTAATAAAATGGTTCATGAATATAGATTCATTTGTTCTTGTCAATTGCATCTAGCTTAAGCGGTAGCAAGGAAAAGTTGTTATCGTCCCCAACCAAGTTTAAATATCATTTGCGACAGGTTTATTCATTATGAATTAATTGTTGATTGAAACTCTTATTGATTATGATTGACATTAGATTGGGGAAAAACACACTCATCATAACAGGATAGGAGAAAAAAAAAATTGTATTATATAAATACATTTTGATCCATATAAAAAAAATCCAATTATTGAGAAATTGAATATTCAACAACAAAGAAGTCAAATAATGAAATGCATTTAATTTTTAATTAAAATTATGATGTGTAATGAGCCCTTCTATAACATCAACCAGATTTATCATTTATAAAACAAATAAAATAAAAATGATATGATGTTTATTACAGCTAATCATTGTGAATTTCTTAATCATTAACTACTATTATCAACAATGTACCCAATTGTTGTTACATCAAACAGGGGGCAAAGAGTAATGTTGTACTTGTTGGATTACTAAGAGGGGGGGTGAATCATTAATAGAGCAATTTAATCTTTTTTAACCATATAATCCAAGTGTTATATCAATGAAACATTATCATCCAATAACTGCAGAGTAAATAAGCAATGACCAAATGAACAATCATACACATACAAAGTACACTAGTGTTTTAGGTGGAAACCAAATCGGGAGAAAAACACAAAATGTTTTTTCTTATATGTCTTGAAGAATTACATTCATTGGAAGCAGCAACTTCCTTTGTTTTCCAGTTGCAACTGGAAGGAGGCTCCAACCCCCTATTTTCTCAGGATACAACCTGAAGGAAGCTCCAACTCCCCAATTCTCTGGCTACAAACAGAAGGAGGCTACAACCCCCTATGTTCTCCGGCTACAACCACATGTCCTTTCCCCATCCAACCGCCCTGAAGTAGAAGTAGAATGATGGAAGCACTGTCACACTATCACTGTGAGATATACCGTTGTAAACATGTACCAATAAATCTAAACCATGCATCAACTTGTACCTCAACCTATACCATAAACAAGTGCATCAACCATGCACCAACCTGTACCAAACAACTTGTAATCAACCTGTACCATAAATAAGTGCATCCAACCATGTACCAAGTATGTACCAATCATATGTCAACTACTCATCAATATGTACCAACAACATCAACTATACACCTCATGTATGTGCCAACTTATCAACTACTTGTCTCAACCATGTACTCAACATGTACCTCAACCAAAAGCGCTCAACAATTTCATCATCCAAATCTGATTTGTAGCTTTGTAATAGACCTGGTGTATATGATCACATTCTTACAAACCTTCCTTAACTTTAACAACAAGAGACTAGCATTTTCATCAAACTGTTCTTTAGTCTCAGATGCCTAGTTTTGGATTAGTCAACAACCCTAACTTGAAGTAATCATAACTTTGTACCTGTAATGTATAAATATCTAAAACTTATACACAATGTTCTTCAGTGTTTTTTATGCAATTCCTCTAGGTGTCACTACTTGGAACCTCTCAGAAAAGGAGTAATTTCTACCACATACAAAAATACAATGACCCACAAGCTGAAATTTTTACCACATATACTTGAATATGTTTTCTCAATGGCATAGTAATTTCATGGTCTGAATCATTATATAAAAAAAATTATAGCAAAAATGGTGAGATACCTGTAAATAGCATACCTTAAAAAGCACCATCAAAAGAATTTATCCTTCCTTGCATTTCAGCCTTCTTTTGTAAACCTTTCCTCAAAATTTCGGCTTAGATATCCTTGGTTACCTCAGACACCTATAGATGTTCAATATTCTCAAGTTTGAATAAAATGAGAGAGCCTTGCCTCTTATTTATACTCTCTAAGTAGCTTCCTTAAAAACATCTTTTAGGTCACTTGGCCCCACTTTCCTTATTTTATGGTTAACCCACTTCTAATTTCTCCATTAAATTTATTATTGAAATAATTTATTTTGTATTCACTTTGAATTATAATACACTCATTACTTCACTTTATTATTTACCTTTACAAATCTCTTAAACCACTTTGACTACTTTGACCTTTTGGGGCTTCTAGATGACATATGAGGGTCCTCCAACTTCGTAAGGCCATAAATCTCAAACCGTGAGGAGTTATGTGACGTTTCACATACCACCTGCTCTATAAAATCTCATCCGTACATGCTCTATAAAATCTCATCCCCATACTTTATAAAAGTACATATTTAGTATCTATTACACGTTTCTCATAAAATTTCATATTATACAAAAATTTTGGAACGCAAGTTTTCGAATACGCGGGTTTTTCTTTTAAATAAGATATTTAATATCCTTTAATAATTTTATGTAATTAAATTGTAGAATATCAATATTTAATATTAATACTTTAGTATTAAAAATAGTGTTTTTAGGTAGTGTTAGATAGTTGATAGGGATCACCATTCGTAAACAATCGCAATCTTGAGCCCACCAGCCCTGGAGTCCGTCTGTCAATTTGTATATCGCGGAACTCCGAGTGTTGTTTGGAGGACACGAAAATATAGAAGTGCAATGTTGAGATAGCCAGCCCGCAAGTCTGCCTGTCAATTTGTATATCGCGGAACTCTTGGGTGCTATTTGTAGCACACAGAACAATAAAGACCCAATTTTGAGCCCGCCAGCCCGAGAACCCATGATCCAAAAAGTGGTTGGTATGGAATGTGGGATCCGTACATGCTCTATAAAATCTCATGTCCATACTTTATAAAAGTACATATTAAGTATATATTACTCATTTTTTCAGAAAATTTCTTGGTGCGGAAGTTGGTGGATTCATGTCTTCAGATTTCAGTTACTTTTATATCACCAGCCCGACCGACCGCTTCCCTGTTTCATATGGTACAAACTTTTTTGTCTAATTAAATTGTACAATATCAATATTTAATATTAATATTTTAGTATTAAAAATAATGTTTTTAGATAATGTTAGATAGTTGACAGGGATTATCATTCGTAAACAATCACAATCTTGAGGTCGGCAGCCCTAGAGTTCGTCTGTCAATTTGTATATCGTGGAACTCCGAGTGTTGTTTGGAGGACACAGAAAAATAGGAGTGCAATGTTGAGCCAGCCAGCCCACAGGTTCGCTTGTCAATTTGTATATCGTGGAATTCTGGGTGTTATTTGTAGGCCACAAAACAATAGAGGCCCAATTTTGAGCCCACCATCCCGAGAACCCGCAATCCAAAAAGTGGCTAAGTATGGAATGCAGGATTCGTACATGCTCTATAAAATCTCATGTCCATACTTTATAGAAGTACATATTTAGTACATATTACTCGTTTTTCAGAAAATTTCTAGGTGCGGAAGTTGGCGGATTCACATCTTCAGATTTCACTTACTTTTATATCACCAGCCCGACCGACCGCTTCCCCGTTTCATATTGTACAAACGTTTTTGTCTAATTAAATTGTACAATATCAATATTTAATATTAATAATTTAGTATTGAAAATAATGTTTTTAAATAATGTTAGATAATTGATAGGGATTACCATCTGTAAACAATCGCAATCTTGAGGCCGCCAACCGTGGAGTCTGTTTGTCAAATTGTATATCACGGAAGTCAGAGTGTTGTTTGTATGACATGAAACAATAAGAGTGCAATGTTGACCCAGCCAGCCCGCAAGCCCGCTTGTCAATTTGTATATCGCATAATTATGGGTGTTATTTGTAGGCCATGGAACAATAGAGGCCCATTTTTTAGCCCTCCAGCTCAAGAACCCGCCATTCAAAAAGTGGCTAAGTATGGAATGCAGGATCTATACATGCTCTATAAAATCTCATGTTCATACTTTGTAGTACATATTTAATATGTATTACTCGTTTTTAGGAAAATTTCTAGGTGCAGAAATTGGCGGATTCACGTCTTCAGATTTCACTTTCTTTTATATCACCAGCCTGCCCAACCGCTTCCCCATTTCATATTGTACAAAAATTTTAGCTCACGGTTTTCCGAATAGGCGGGTTCAATATTGCGTTTCCATTGTTCCATCGCCTACAAACAACATCATGGCTTCCGCGATCCACAAATTAGCAAACAAATTGAAATAAAAGAATATATACTATGCGAAGTGTAATGGAACAATCACATGAACGAGAGGATATTAAAATTCAAATTCGTTGTTGTTATGCTTGCAGTGAAGCTAGCAGTATAGAGACTTTACTTAAACATCCAAAAAATGATTTTATTGTAACTTTTTGATGCTTCTCTTATACAAACAGATCCTAGAAACTATAAACATCGCTCGTTGTATATATTCCTTGAGTGAAGAACCTGTAACATGTTTAATGCACTCCATAGTTACTGTTATGACCAATTCACGCTTCCGAAAATTGCCATCCGCTTTCTCTTTTCCCTATGCTTTCCCTTTCTTTACTTACTCGTTTTTCGGAAAATGTGTAGGTGTGGGATTTGGAGGATTCACGTCTTCAGATTTCCATTGTTACTTTTATATCACCAGCCTGACCGACCGCTTCCTTGTTTCATATTGAACAAACTTTTTGAATTGCGAGTTCCTGCATAGGCAGGTTCAACATTGCATTTCCATTGTTCTGTCGCCTGCAAATAGCACCCGGACTTCCGCGAATTACAAATTAGCAAACAAATTCCCCTTCATCTCATATGCTTTCACTTTTTGTTTACTTGGTCCTTTTTCTGAATGTCTCATGCTTTTATATATAGAACCCGAAGTTCATCAATATACAAATTGCCCTCTCGACATTGCGCTTTCGTTGTTCCCCTACACACAAACAACACCTGAAATTCTGCGACATACAAATTGACGGTCGATATCTGTCACTGAGATGCAATATGACCATCGGTCCCTCACGTCTCCTGGGTATATCTTATGCCCTTTTGTTTTTGTAACCTGCCCAACTGCTTTCCATACTTGCACATTTCTTGGAATCTGTTTCGCGGGTTGGCAGGTGGACGAAATGTACAATGCTTGGTCGCAATTCGCCATCACCGCTACCTTCGTACTTATTTCGAGATATGCAATAATTAATCTTTAATGCTAGTAGTTCATCCTGTAGGAACCTTTAAGATTGTCATTAATGTCCGAAAAGCCAAAGAATATTTGTCATTACTATGAATTAAACCAAGATTTGTGGAGAAGAGTGTTATCCTTTCCAAGTATTCATTTCAAACATGATGCAATCTGTTTCGTGCGCCAGTGGGTTGGCACCTTTAACAAATCTCTAATTCCTAATCTCTCTTTGTCGTCGCCGCCACCTTCGCACTTTTTTCTAAATATGCAATTAGTGAGCTTTAATGGTAACAACTCATTCTGCATGAACCCTGGAGATTGTCATTGATCAGCGAAAGGCTCAAGGAGATATCCCATCCATACACATTAAACCATAATTTGCGGAGGGTTATATTATCCCTCCCCAATGTTAATTTCAAACATCGTCTGGAGAAAAAGGAAATTTCTCGTTAACTTGTGGCAACAGTTCTGTCCAGATACAGTAAACACATTTGGGCATAATTGGCAAAGGTTCCAGTATTCCAGGGCATATTCTTACTACTCATCTCCCTCCGCCCAGGAGAAAAAAAGGAGATGGGCACTTGGTACACCGAAAGATATATTTCAAGCCAAAGAATTTCAAGGCAACCCTGCCTCCTCAGAGAACTTACCCAATTGCATTGATGCCTGGCGCAAAGGTTGATGTCATGGATTATGAGCTGGAAGAAGATGATCTGATGGTCGATGATATGGCAATGGATGATGGCAATGCAGAAATTGTTACCACTCATGCGTGCAAATTGAAATCAACCATAATGGGCGGAACTTCCCGGCTCCATGATGGTGGTCCTGACAACACCAAAAGGAGTTTCAGAAAAGAAACCGACACTGAACGCAACAGCCACTTTGCAGCTCGAAAGTAGGAATTCCAGAGGTCCAAATTAGTATGTTCTGGGCAGAAGACTTTCACTGTAAAGAAATGATATGTTGATTCTCCCAGAGATACATTTCAAGCCAAAAAAATATTCACTTAACATACAATTAACATCTTCGGGGATGAGGACCAAAACTCTCACTGGTGCAAGGCATATTTCTTCTAGTCATCTCCTTCCACCAAGAATGGACTAATTTGGGCCTCTGGAATTGTATGTGCAACCTGTGTCCCTGAAGTCTTTTCAACTGTGCAGAGGCGGTTTCTAGTTGTGTCCTAACTTTCAGTTAAGGGTTATTCCGCCCTGCAATGTTTTTCGTCTTCTTCCTCACGGGAAGCTTCTGAAAACTATAAATTTTACCACAGGATGATTCATCAAGGAGAAAACTGCAAGGATCCTACATACTGCAGATCCCGTGCCTGTGTTTGTGGTAGATACATTCAATGTTTTGGCCCCAAGAACTGGGTCCAATTTCTAAGGACAGATTTACAATACTCGGTGTTTTTCTTCTTCTTTTTTAGATGGATTTGCTATTAAAAAAAAATTCCTTGGAGTCTTCGTTGTTGCTTATTTTCTGGATTTAACGCCTGCTCTCATTGGCATGGTTCGGTGGTCTCGTAGTTCTTCAATATTGTATTTACTTAGGTTATTTGTTCTAAGATGGAACATCTAACGATTATATGACAATGTATTGTGTCAATCCACCAGGCTTTTATGCAAACAAAAAAATGGATTACACACAGTTTCAAACCAACGTTCAATTCTATTCGCAATGCATATAGAACATAGTAATACCAAAGTACAATGTTGCAGCAAAATCGTCATTCTTGTTTCTAGACATGCAATTATTAACTTTTAATGCTAACAACCCATAATGCAAGAAGTTTAATACTTAAGTTAATATGTTACAGTCATGGCAGAATGTATCAAGAACACACTTACAGCCACACGTTCCAATAAAATTTAATCTTCAACAAAACATTTGCTGACAATTAGTAGAAAATGAAGTTTAATACTTAAGTTAATATGTTACAGTCATGGAAGAATGTATCAACACCCACACATTTCAATAAAATCTAATCTTCAACAAAGTATTTGCTGACAATTAGTAGAAAATGATGGTTTTGCAACAATGGGGCTTGTTTGAAACCAATTCGCGCTTACGAAAACTGCCCTCCACCTTTCTATTTTCCCACTCTTTTATCCCCTGTAGTTTATCTTCCTGGTTACTTAATCGGGTTTTTTTTCGACATGCAATTATTAAGTTTTAATGCTAACAACCCATAATGCAAGAAGTTGAATACTTAAGTTAATATGTTACAGTCATGGAAGAATGTGTCAAGCACACACTTACACCCATGCATTCCAATAAAATCTAATCTTCAACAAAGCATTTGCTGACAATTAGTAGAAAATGAAGTTTAATACTTAAGTTAATATGTTACAGTCATGAAAGAATGTATCAACACAAACACGTTGCAATAAAATCTAATCTTCAACAAAGCATTTGCTGACAATTAGTAGAAAATGATGGTTTTGCAACAATGGGGCTTGTTTGAAGCCAATTCGCGCTTACAAAAACTGCCCTCTGCCTTTCTATTTTCCCACTCTTTTATCCCCTATAGTTTCTCTTCCTGGTTACTTAAATCATTTTTTTCTGAAAATGCCTTGCTGCGCGGGTTGGCGGATTCACGCATTTCGACCGAGCACTTCCCCTTTGTCCAAATTGGCTCTCTATTGTTCTGTGTCCTACAAGTAGCACCCAGATTTCCGCGATATACAAATTGACAGGCAGACTTGCACGCTGGCTGGCACAACATTGCACTTCTATTTTTCCATGACCTCCAAACAACATTCGAAGCTCCGCGATATACATATTGACACACGGGCTCCAAGGTTGGAGGTCTCAAGATTGCCATTCTTTATGGATGGAAAAGTTCTAAAACGAGCCACATACTACATTTGTGTCACATAAGTTATATTAAAGGGCAAAGCATTTCCTCTATAGTTATGTGTCCTACAAATAACACCCAGAGTTCTGCACTATACAAATTGACAACCGGACTTGTTGGTTGGCTGGCTAAAAAAATGACTCGAAGTTCCGCAATATACAAATTGACAGACGAAGCATACAACCAAGAACCAAGTAAACTCGTGAATCGTGTTCCTAGTCACTCACGAGCAGTACCGTCACTTCCGCGATATACAAATTTACAACCGGACTCAGATCATACCGTCTTCCGTATTACGGTCTACCTATCATGCCCTCTTCCGTGGTACACATTTTGCACTGAAAACTTCCGAGAAATACAATTTAACTGTCGCGTCCTCACGTCTTTTGTGGAACTATTGTCACCCCATTTTGAATCTCGTCTGTTCGCTTTCCA
Organism: Picea sitchensis; assembly: GCA_010110895.2. Lineage (NCBI taxonomy): Eukaryota > Viridiplantae > Streptophyta > Pinopsida > Pinales > Pinaceae > Picea > Picea sitchensis. The sequence continues at coordinate 46,463 of SNQJ01S0004523.1, forward strand.
TACTTCGTCATTTCTTCAAATTTCTTTCGCGGATCGTTGGTTTGGCGGGTTCAAGAAATATTCAGTTCCTAGTCGTTGTTTCATGTGCCCGCGCCCTTTTGCAATTAGCAATTACCAATTATATATAATATCTTATTTCTAGGCATGCAATTAGCAAGCGTTAATTTCAAACATCATGGATTATCATTTGCGCATCGTCGGGTTGGTCTGTTCATGAAAACTTCAATCCTTGCTTCCGAGAATGAGTCCACCCGATCGTTTCCCTATTCCATACTTAGCCACTTTCCCAGAATTTCGCAAATTTACAAACCGGCCGTTGAACTGCCCCATCATGCTCTCTTCCATTTTACATGTTTTGCAATCAAAAATTCTGATACATAAAATTTGACAGTGGAATAGTCGCCTCTCCTGAGTATCCCCGTAACCCTATTTTGAATCACGTCCGACCGCTTTTCAGACCTTTCCATTCATTCCTTGCTCTTCCCCATCTCTGTGACCTCACACTTGTCTATAATAAAAGAAAAAAAATTGTTTATATATATATCTTGTATCTAAATATGCAATTATTGATATTTAATTCTAACATCTCATCATGCAGGAACCGTATAGATTGTCATTGATGAGCGAAAGGCTCGAGGATATCTCCTATTAATACACATTAAACCAAGATTTATGGGGGGATATATTATCCCTTTCGAGTGTTGATTTCAAAATCATGAAATGTCGTTCGCACGTCGTCGCCTTGGCATGTTCACGAAACCTCCAATCCTTAATTGCTCTTCGTCGTACCCGCCACCTTCGCATTTCTAAATATGAAATAAGTAAGTTTTACTGCTAACAGTTCATCATGCATCACCCATACAGATTGTCATTAATCAGTGAAAGGCTCGAGGAGCTTTCCCATTCATAAGCATTTAACCAAGATTTAGCGAAGAGTTACATTATCTGCTCTAAGTGTTCATTTCAACCATCGTCTGGAGCAAACCAACGTTCTCATAAACCTATGGCATTAGCTCGATAGTAGTTCTGTGGAGATACACTGAACATATTTGGGCGCGAGGACCATAACTTTCAGTGGTCCATGGCATATTCTTATTACTCAACCCCTGTCGCAGAGAACCAAGTAATTTGGACCTCTGGGATTGCTTGTGCAGGTTGTGTCCCTAAAGTTTTTGACTGTAAGGACCTAGTCTCTTGGTGCGCCGATAAATTTATTTCAGACAAAATAACTATTCCACTGCGGGACCACTCTTTTGTTTCTTTGTCACCTCGGGTCTTCCGCTAGATGTTAAGATTGTCGGAGCTAACATTGACGTTTAGATGAGAAGATTGCAAATAGTTCCTAGGAAAGCATAATAACGGGTTGGACCTCTTGCCCCATTTATTGGAATACCCAATTCTAGTTCCTGAAGATATCACAATATTGCAGGTTAGTTCATTTAGAAATCCATTTCGTGAAATTGCCTGGTTGTTTACAAGAATAACGGGAAAGGAGTCCACAACAATTGTTTCCCGGATGACTCTTTATATTTTGTATTTCACAGTCAATGAACAAGCCATTTTTTATTGGGGCAAGTTAATTTCCCATGAAATTTGTTCCCAATTGTCAAGCTTCAAAAGGGAAAAGAAATTTTATATGTCGTACTACTTAGCTTTTGCAATAGCACATTGTTGTTAGTTACCAGAATTGTCTTCGTCCAAGAATGTCAACTGGGAATTCGACCCAGTAACGTTCTGGTACCAGGCCTTGTGGAAGCACAAGGCTTCCCACTATTTTTATGAGGTTTTTAATGGCTTTGTGTCTGTTTTCAAAGTTTTGTTGTTAGGAGAAGATGCTCCCCACATATTCGAACATGCAACCAATTTTTTGGACAGGAAGGGGACACTTGAACATTTAGATAATTACACTGTGATAAGAATTTTTGGCTCCACGGAAAAACCTGCTCTCCTTCCATGTCACATTACGGATAGAATGTTTGTTGCAAAAGTAGCACGGCAATACAACTACTGGTTGCATCTATTGCAAAAGAAGAGAAAAAAATAGTTCATTCCTCTACCTTGGAAAGTCGGGGAGTTCGTGTTGAAAAACGTCAACAAAATTGACGAATTCGCAGCGCATTCTAGCAACTTCAACCTGATATATGCTAAAATCATAAGAGGGTTCGACCCCAATAATATTTTTCGACAACATTTACAAACACTTGGCCTCGGTGATTGTTTTTTCAAAAAACACCTGTCCGAAAACAGAGACACTGGTGGCAACGCTCCTGCTTCTGATGCCGATGACCTAGACACACTGCAAAGCAGCACTAAATTGTACATGCAACAGAGGAAAGGCCCTGGTGACAAGAGTGTTCAATCAGAGAATAGAACTCCAAAAAGTACGACATCCCAGAGCATCTCTCCAATGGCCCACCACAGCAACAAAGCAACTCGGAGTTCTTCAAACAGAGGAGGAGATAACGACCATCCTCACTCTAAAATTGATATTTCTCACAAGCTTCCAATAGACAAGAAGAGAAAAAAAAATGTGGGACGGGCGGAAGAGCCGAAAATTCAGAGCGAGAACGTGCAACTTGACACTGATTTGGATAGCATTCTCCGCTACCTTGATCAGCCCGGAGACGCCATCCATCATAGTCATCCAATTGACATATCCAATACCGAAAATTTTGATGAAGATGAATCATTCGTGTTCCATAGCGTTGTTTTTGACAGCTAGTCCAAAAAATTGATAATTGAAAAAAAAAAAAAAAAGGTGCAAAAATAAAAAGGAAATAAAAAAAAAAAAAGGTAAAAAATAAGAAAGGAAAATCTCGTTCAGAGGTTGACCTTGGTGGTCGTCCCAAATTTGTCAACTTCACAAGGAAAGCAGAGATGCACTTCATGATTCCATTGGAGGCATCGAGGTTGAGAATGTCAAATTGAAAGATCGGGTGAAGGAATTGGAAGAGGCTTTGATTCCTATGTCATTGCTTGCCAATCCTTTGGAAATAGCCATGCCTGCCACCCCTGCAGCCAACTTAAAAGGATCCTTGAGCCTCCTCGCATCCTGTAGAGGATATGTGGAGAATAATATCAAGAAATGAATGGAACTGGTTACTGAGGTGCGGAAAACATCACAAACCATCACTTCCCTTGGAACGAGGGCACATAGTTTGCTCGAACATTTGCAGGCAGAGTTAAAAGATGAAGAACATTTATATTTAAACACGGTCCTTCCTTTTGGCACCATTGTCAACAATATGACAAAAACAAAAAGAATACAACAAGATCTTCCATCCAAAAACTGGATCGATCAATTAAATGCATGCTAGAAAGAAAAAGTGAAGAACTTGCATCTCATTGTTTAGTCATGTGAACAAGTCATATCAAAGAAAGATAAATTATTCACAAGGATGTGAATAATAAACTTAGCCGGAAAGACCAACGACTTCCAAGACCCCAACTTAATCGCAAACTCCTTGCCCTTAACTAGGCAAGAGTTTGATAAAGAGGTTGATATGTTTAAGGCGTTGTCTTTGGAAAAGTTTTACAGCATACTTCAATATGATCAAGCTCACTTCGATGATTGGCTAGTTGACTATTCAGTACAGAATGAGGAAATTCATCAGACTCTGTGTAATCTTTCTATCGACTTCCGAGAATTAGAAAATGATGTTTTCAAGATAAAAATCAGGAATGAGATCAATGTCGCCCCAATGAGAAGCTACATTGAAGAATGGCTTGAAAGGGAATTGAAGCAGGCCACCGACAAAAGGCAACAGGCAGTTGCCACGATTCCAGCAGTCGTCGATGACATCAATGAAACGGAAGCTGCAAGCAAATAGTAAAATGGCTCATATGTACCATCATTGTAAGTATACTGATCGCATCCTTCTTTGTTTATCAACCCAGTTATTCCACTTTTTTAAATAGAAATGTGTAGCCAAACAGTTATACCTTTCAATTTATTTTTTTGCAAGTATTGCACTCTATCTTCTTTCTACAGTCGTGTTTCTTGTACATATTTAACTTATGGTCCGTGGGAGCCCCAATCCCAGTCTATATGACAAATGCATTGAAATTTCCAGTAATATGTAACAAACTTTTATTTTTTTATATATTTCAAAATTTCCAGTAATATGTAACAAAATTTTATTTTTTTAGATATTTCAAATAAAATTGTTTTCTTATCTCCTTTTAAATTTATGTCCTCATACGTTTTTATCTTTCACCAGTCTATATGACAAATGCATTTAAATTTCCAAATTTTTTCTTCCACTATGCACAAATTGTATTTTGTTAAATACAGTCATAAAATAAATGGTGCTCTACATGCCACATGTCATTTACTGCCTGGATACTGCATGTGCTTCACGTTGCTTGCCACATCTTCACTGCAGTTTCCATCTGCCTCTACTACTTTTTCCTATCCCACTTCAACCCGACACACTTAACCAATTATCTCTCCGCGAGGTCGCGCCTTAGTGCTAACGAAATTTTATGCCCCATGTTCTGTGATATAAATGTTGCACACAACATTTTCGTGATATACGTTTTGCACCGAACACTTCCGTCATTTACAATTCGACCCCATTTTCCACAATTTACCTTGTAACCTGCTTGGCAGGGACTACGCTGCCACGCAGCCTTGTTAAAAATATTGTTTGATACGCCTCCACTATGTATCGTTGAATTTAATGTAGATAGAGCTCATTATGTCATGTGAAGTTCAATTTGCTTCATCATACTTGATCGTAGAAAGATGTGTTTCTAAAAACATTAATTCTTTCATTAACTTAGCAAAGGTGACCGGTTCATCTTATTGGAAAGCAATCACATGCTATCATTTTAATAGATATGGATATTAACATCATGACTTAAAAATATATATACTAATACCATTTAATGTCAAATAAAAATAATTAATAGTTTTATATAATTCATATTTTCACAAAACAATTTTCAATTTTTAATTTAAATGAATCAAATTTAAGCCATGAAAAATATGTCTAATGCAAGATCAATATGTTTATTTAAGATATTGCCTTCTATAGGTTTATAAAAACCTAATCTATTAATGCTTCCAGGTAACAATAGGATATGGGATAGATCACATGGGAATTGCAATGGGGTAGTTTCTAAACCGAAGCCTCAATTCTCCATGTCATTATAATTTGACCTTAAAAGGATTATGAAACCTTCAAAAAAGACAACTCAATGTTTATGAAAGTGATGTTGGCTTATGAAAGTGATGTTTATAGTAGTTTAGCTTAAATGAGGATGGAATTGTCGCGTCAGTGCTTAATCAGAATTGGGAAAACATGGGTTCCAACAAAGTATTATGGAATGGCCACATCAATCTTAATCAAAGTTGGAAGAACATGGGGTCCCATATATAAAGCTTTATAAAGTATTAAAGTCGGCACCACAAAATCTTCCAATTTCTTAATAAAATGGGCATAATGTGTTAGTTGGTTCGAAATGGCTTTAAATAAGTGAAACAAATAGTTTTATAAGTAGGTAGACATCCTCTTTAGCTTATCAACTCGTGAAAAGTGGTTAGGGATGTTCTCTTCATGTTTTAACTTGAATATTATTAAGGTTGGATGCATTTCAATCACTTTGGTCATCATCTTTTGTATGAAAATTAAGTGTGTATATTTAAACTAAATAACGGCCCTAATAAATGTCAGTTATATGCAAATATATAACCGTACTTTTAAAAAAAAATAGGCCTTTGAGTTTAGTAGGATTTACTTCCTCTCTTTTCAAAATGCATAGGCCTATTATCATTTCAAAAGTCATGGTCGGGGTCATCACCAATTTTCAAATAAAATAATTTAATTGCAATATCTTTATTATTCTTATTAATAACATTAATATGAAAATCCTCCTTGAATTACTTAGGCATTCCTCGAAGGCGTGTATATAGGGATAGCTTTTGCCCAAAACCTGTCGTCTTCCCAAAAACGGTGGTCTTAAACCACTAGGTTCATTCACATCCTTTCCCCGCAACTTTCCTCCACCTCCACTTGTCCTCAACCGACTCATGTGACCTACTCCACGTGCCATCTAAGAAGATTTGATATGATATTTATATTTCAAATCAAATCAACTTGGATCAGATTTTGTTACCACCTCCAATGTGTATACATAAACACTGTGTGTAGTTGCAATCACTCACCAAAAGCACCATAAGGCAGTGAGACCCATGATATCTTTATTATTTTTATTAAGAACATTAATATGAAAATCCTCCTTGAATTAGTTAGTCATTCCTCGAAGGAGTGTATATAGGGATAGCTTTTTCCCAAAACTTGTCGTCTTCCCAAAAACGATTGTCTTAAACCACTAGTTTCATTATCATTCTTTCCAGACAACTGTCCTCCACCTCCACCTATCCTCGACCGACTCATGTGACCTACTCCACGTGCCATCTAAGAAGATCCAATATGATATTTCAATTTCAAATAAAATCAACTCGGATCATATTTTTCTACCACCTCCAATGTGTATACATAAACACTGTGTGTAGTTGCAATCACTCACCAGAAGCACCATAAGGCAGTGAGACCCACATTTTTTCGAATGGATCCTTGCCACTCGAGTGCATATCCATATTGGTATGTGTTAGTCCTACTAACTCTTATATAGATAGCCCCATGCTCAACATGATCCCATGGTCTAAAATTAGATGTAATCCAATTTCCAAGAGCCTCGTGGTTGTGGTGGGGATCGATCTGTTGCAATATTGGCAGCATAACTCCATTTTGTTGCCATGGTTTCCATTCCCAAGAAGCCACTGAGTGTGCTCTTGCTAAGAGGTTTTGTTCAAGAAGCCCGCAAGCAAGTTCTCTTCACTATTAATTTCCCCTTTGGTAGAAGGTGGACAAATGACCCATATGAAGGAATATCCACCCAATACTTTTAAGAACATTAATCCTAGTATTTCTATCATGTCCGCCATTTTACCTTCTTGATCTTGCAAGTTGGTTGAGCACTTAGAAAAATGATTGACTAAATTCGATATTGACATAAAGAAGAAGGTATAGACATGATACAATTTGGTAAATGAAAACATACCCAATTCTCTACTACAATTGTAATAGATGGACTAAATTGCACACGACTGCATCCAGAAAAAAGCTACATGAATCTTAAACTTCTTTGCAACTTTCAGAACCCAATGGAGGAAGGAATTGTAAATGATACAAGATATATTGTTGCCTTGAGCGTTTAGCCTCTCTATGAGATTTGCTAATGTGAGTCCTCCCATCTTGCATAACATGTCAAAGACCATGTCGACATCCTTCGATCGGTTGATATCCAAAGGAATTCCTTCTAAGATTGTTTCAAACTTAACATCCATAGAGGAGTTTGATGCCCTGAGAACTGCATCTCGAGCCTGTAACATACGTTCACGATTGGCTTTAGTCATCACAAAATATGACTTCCTTTTTCTGTCCCATGGTGAAGCTTGAGTAAGAGAAATGCTTGCAGACTATTTTGGCTAGGTGACAAAAATATAGTTTCTTGTCACTAAGCCACCATCAACTTTTGTATATTTGACATTGAATAATTCTTAATGTATAGACGAACTCACCATTAACGACATTATGGTTATTTTTTATTTAAGTTATTTGAAAATGGTTATTTTTTATTTAAGTTATTTGAAAATGGTTATTTATATTCCATTTATTATTTCCTTTATTATAGTTTAGTAAATGACACTCGTTGGGAGATAAATATAATAAATGGAATATAAATGTTGTGATAGCTAATGCTCGAGGGGTTGATCGAAAAAGTCATGTCCTCGACTTTGCATGGTTCATTTTCACTTGCTCCTCTTGTCCGTGGGTCATCTGAAGTAGCATCGAGTATCGAGGCAAGTGAGGCGAGGGTTGTATTGGAAAAAAAAAATGTTGCATATCGAGCCATAGGGTGGTAATTTTGTTCAGGGTTCTTCTCCACATCAAAAGCATAAGAAAGTGATAAAATCCAAAGGAGGCGGAGTTTTTCTCGTGGTGGGGAAGGATATCAAAATCAGTCATATATCGGAACTGGAGGGAGGCGGGTTGGTAGGTAAATTTTGTGGTCAGAGTTTTCATATCAACTCTATCTTTGTGTGGATGGAAAATTCACGGAGGGCCCATAGCCATGCAAGCTATCGGGGAAGTGTTGGGCATATTTATTACCTCTGAAAAAATTTATAAGAACAGTCTTCATCGTTCGGTGGTGCAAGTCTTGGTAGCCTTGGACCCGAGGCAAGGGTTATATGAAGCTTTGGACCTAGTATGTGAAGATAAGACCTCCACGCAGATTTTTTATTATCTCAACGTCTCTTTCTTATGCTCTCACTACAACAAGGTGGGCCACGTAATGCAAACTATGATTTATTTCAAAAAGGATACAATGTATTCTCATATTTAAATAAGAATAAGTTCATGGGAAATGTGGATGATAGATAGGGTGATGCTTCTCCAATACTAGCCTCTGCAAATTTTCATCGTGAAGAAGTTAGGCCCCCTCCAGTTGAATCGAAGACAAACGATAGGGTGGATGACTCAAAGTTTAATGTTGGTGAGGTACCAATTAACTTAAATATAGGGAAAGTGCATATAGTGGAGGAAAATGTGGGGATGCTCATCCTCGAGGTCAACCTCGACTTGTCTACATCTCAATGGAAGAAAATCGAATCTTTATGGGCCAAAAGCTCTCATCCTATTGAAAATGAAGGTATATGTTTAATCATTGACTCCTATAAGCCTCCTTTTGTTACTCATAGTGAATCTTGTTACATAGAAATGAAGGATATGTTGGGTTCTGGTCCACCTAATAGTTTGTTTTTAGGCTCGGTTCTCTTTTCTGGCCAAATTGTGGGTATGCATGTTTTAGACCTGGGTAAGGATTCAAATTGCTCCTCCTATTAGGAGCAATGTGTCTGGGCTTCATCCTCTTCAAGATCCTTGTCACTTTCTTCAGGTAAGGACCCATACTTGCTTAGACTAAGGGAGTATACTCGGGTGCCAATTGGTCAGGGAGGTTTAGGGTTAGATGATGGTAAAGACAATGGGCATGGTAAGGTTGGTTGAAAGTCGGCCTTAAAACATGCTTAAGAATGAGCATCTCGTGAGGTGTTGCAAGGAAGACAACGTTTGATTTGTGGGGTACTTAGAGCTGGTAAAGCCCCATCTAGTGGGCCTCCATGAAATTCTACTCTGTCAACATTCGGGGCCTTGGAGGGAGGGTCAAAAAACTTCCCCCCCCCCATCACATGATGGAGTTATAACATCCATACATTCTGATGATTCAAGAAACTATGGGAGGTAGTGAACCTCTAATTTCTGAGTTGGCTAAGCTTTTCTCGGGTTGGGAATTTGTTGGTATCGATTATATGAGGGTTCTTTGCGGCACTTATTACTGGTTGGTCCTTAAATTGTAAATGATTAAATTCTTTTTCCATTTGTTCAGGGATGATGAAAGGTATATACAATATGGAGTTGGATCATAGTTTTTATATCCTTAATATGTGTGGCACGTATTATGATAAGGCATTATTATGGTCCAAAATCTTTGGGTTGTAGGATTTGAAGTTTGATTCACTCATCATGGGCGGTGACCTTAACCTCACAGTTAATAGATTTGAAATTTGGGGGCCAAAGGCTCAAGAAGACAACTTGGCTCACTTGTTTTGGGAACACTTTGAAAGGCAAGAATGGGTGGATGTTGAACCCACTAAGTTGAAGCCCACATGGTGCAAAAACCGAAATGGGGAGGAAACCATATCAAAATAGTTGGATCACTTCATGCTTCATCATCAAATTACAGATTCTATGGGTTGGTACAGATCGTGGGTCGATCAAACTCGAGCATCTGATCATTTTGTTGTATTCTTGGAGTTAGGAAATCTGGGAGCGAGGCAGGGTTCCCCCTTCAAGTTCAGTTCATCCTGGATGTCACTAGAAGAGTTTCATGGCATAGTTAAAAGTAACAAGCATTGTTTTCAAAGAGGAGAGAATTCTTATGTGAGTAAGCACTTTGTCACAAATCTTAAGTGATTAAAGGGTTGGTAAGTGAATGGGTGAGAGAAATGAAGAGGTATGTTGATTCTAATTTAAAGTCCATAAAGAAGAAGATGGAGAATATATATGGCTATTTTCAATATGCTACGGGGGATTCGATGGAAATGGAAGAATGCAGAATTCTTGAGTCACGTCAACAGTATATTTTATTAGAACAAGAGAAGGCATGACATCTCAAAATTCATGACATATGGATAGAGACGGGCGACCAAAACACAAAAAAAAATTAGAACTTTGCAAATCACAGGAAGAACAAAAACTCAATCTGGAAGCTCTAGGATTCACAAGGTAATTTTGTGTGTGGGTTTCAAAATTTGGCAGATTTCGGTGTTGACCATTTCAATGGTTTATTCAAGGATTCAAGTCAATATAAAATGGATTCAATCCTCAAACAATTGGTCTTCTATCATGTTCTTATTTATGAAGAATTCGATGTTGAATTATACAAAGAAGTTTCCATTCAAGAATTGAAGGGAACCTAATCCATCCTTGAAAAATGAAAAAGCCCGAGACCAGACAAATGGACTATTGAATTTTTCGAATGCTTCTTCAATATGTTGGGTAATGATCTGCTTCAAGTGATTGAAGAGGTGAGAACTTCGGGTAAGCTTCTTTCATGTATAAATTCCACCTCTATAGCTCTCATACGAAAGAAGGATCGCCCTGTCTCCTTTGATGATTTCAGGCCTATCGCCCATTGTAATTGTCTTTATAAAATTATTGCAAAATTCGTAGCATCCCGCCTTAAACCAATCTTGGCTTCATCAATTATAGTGGAACAGTTTGGGTTTTGAAAGGTCGCCTTATTCATGAACCTATTGGCGCTATGCAAGAAGGGATTCATGCTATTAAAACCCATAAAATTCAATGCTCGGTGGTCAAGATTGACTTGCTAAAAGATTATGATAAGATATCATGGATTTACCTTCGCCTCATGCTACTACATGTGGGTTTTGACCTTTCCATGGTTAAGTGGATAATGGCTTGTGTATCTTCTGTCTCTTGTGTTGTCCTTATTAATGGGGAGGGATCACCCTTCTTCCTCCCAGGTTGTGGCCATCAGGGTTGCCTCTTGTCCCCACACTTGTTTCTCTTGGTAGTGGATGGTCTTAGTCGAGCTTTGGATGAAGCAAAATGAGTTAAAGGGTCTCATGGGGTGCGCTTAGGGAATTCAATTGACCTTACCCACTTTTTGGTTTGTAGTTCATATCTTAATTTATTTTCGTGTGCAAAACATGATTTGTAGTACTCAAAGAAACTTAGGCCCTGTTTAGTGAGGCAACGGGGAGAAATCAACTATCTTTCTACTTGATGTTGAGGGAACGCATAGACTCTTATTTGACACATAGCTAAGTTTTTATGTTTACGTGATGGGGGGTGGCTTTAAGTATCTATGATACAACCGGAAACCAAATGGTTATGGTACTGAAGATTGGCGATGGTTGGTGGCTCGTGTCGAGTGTAGAATAAAATATTGGTGCAATAGATGGATGTCTCAAGGAGGCAGACTTGTGTTAATCAAATCTATAATTAAATCAATTGTGGTATACTGGCACTTGTTGGATAACATACCAAAGGTGATCTTGATCCAAATCCGTAAATTGTGTTTCAATTTTCTCTGGAAAGGAAGTTATGAGTATCTTGGATCACATCTTGTGAATTGGGAACATCTTTCAAATCCAAAAAATGCAGGTGGATGGGATATAAAAAATATCATTCTCTTTGGAAATGCTCTCATGGAAAAATACTTATGGGTGTTTTTGTCAAGTGATAATTTATGGAGAAATATTTTAATAGCTAAATACATTGAGCCCGAAACAATTATAGACTGGAAATGTCAGCTAAGGAAACCGATATCTAATGATTCTTGTAAATGGAGGGAGCTTATAAATGTTTTTCCACTAATAGGTAACTTCTTGGCTAGGAAAGTAGGCTTGAGATGACAGGTATCGATCAAGGTTGACTCTATAGTTGGTTGTGGTAACCGGTCCTTTCTTCCAGGTTTGTTAGTGGAGCAAATTAGAGAATTAGGAATATGCACTCTCAACTATATAGGTATTTCTAATCTTTCTTCTATATGGGTTCAAAAATGGCTCTCAACAAAGGACCTTGGCTTGGAAAACAATTGATTAAAGGACTGGGCCCATTTTACGACCGTGTTCAGTTTAGCTCATGTCTATGTTACATAAGCAAAGGATGAGTTAGTTTGGAATTTTCCAAATGTGGGAGGCAAATACTCAGCGAAAATGGGATACCATGCCTTGATCAACTTCAAGAGTGGAGTCAATTATTGGTGGTATAAACCTCTGTGGAGTCTAAAAGGGCCATTAAAGGTAAATATTTTCTTATGGCTCATTCTACAGAATACATTTCTCACCCGGGAGAGAATTCAGCACACGCGGAAGCATGGTCCTGGATATTGTTATTTGTGTAAATAATTGGATGAAAGTATTGTTCACCTAATTTTAAATTGTGATTTTTCAAGGGAGGTTTGGAGAGACATTGTTGCTCATTTCAAAGTGAGGTTGATGTGGTCTCGGAAAATGATGAATGACAATTTTCAAGAGTTTTTTCAAGATCAACAACTGAATCCATTTTAGGCGCATCCGTTTTTGGTTACCTAGGGCATATGGATAACATGCAATGCACGTTTGTTCAATGGTTATGGTTGCCTTGTGTTTAAAACCTCACAATAGATTTTGGCACTTCTTCCATTTTATCTTGTTTTCAGTTCTGTGAAGGAGCCCAGAATCTTATGACTTGTCAATATAATCCAAAATGTCCCATGGGGATTTTTGGATGATGTGTGTCAAGGGTCTGAATCTAGATGTTGAATTGGGTTTCAGTTGCATCTCACAAATTCTAGCTTCATTTTTGGTAAAGCAAACATCAGTAAGGGATCCAATAACAAAGCCGAGATTTTGGCTATGTTTCATCTACTAAAATGTGTTGCAGATAGGCATATTTTGGAGCTATAGGTTTTTGGGGACTCCAAATTATCCATTGATTGGATGTTTGGGATTGCTCTTCTAGAAAACACAAATCTGCAAGTTCTGGGACATAGGCTAAATATCATTGATGACACTTTTTCTTCTATTTCCTTTCAGCATGTCTTTCACGAAATGAATGCAAGAGTTGACAAATTGTCAAAAGAAGCTATGGAGTTGCTAGAGTTGCATTTGGTTCAAGAGGAATTCCTGGATGGCGATATTATTTCCACCTAGGATGATTATATTCTATGAGGTCTCTGTTTTCTATTTTGAACCGATTTTGTACTCAAGTGAAGATGCGGTTTTGAATGTATATTAGTTTTTTCTCTAAAACTGTTGTGAAAAATAATCAACAAAACTTTTAGAATTGTGCCTTGTGCACTTATAGATTGTAACTCTTTCTTCAATGAAATGGAAGTTATGTTTTTTTTCGGTAAAAAAAAAGGTTGAGTTGATTATAAAAAAAAAATTATGATTAAAAATACTTACTTGAACCATAATCATATTGAGAAAGGTAATTTTTTCAAAAACTCTAATTAATAGATATAGAATAATGATATTATATAATTTATTTTTCTGCTTTTAATCTAAATTCTTCATTTTACACATGAAAAATCTACAAGAATGATACTATGTGATTCATATTTCTACTTTCAATATCACTTCTTTACTTTATGAAGATTTCTTAATGCAATGAGTAATTAATAGACTATTGAAATTGAGATTGTGCATCGGTAAATGACACTTACGAGAGATAGGAGATAGGGAATAACTTGAGTATTAAATATTCTGCATAATTAATCCCACAAATCAAAATTCCATAAAAATATATATATATATATATATATATATATATATAAAAAACTATAATAATAAAAACTATTTTTTTTTAGTAATTATTAAAGTTTATAATAAAATAAATCAACATAAATTTTGAATTAAGAGTTAAGATGAATTTACCTACATGTTTCAAAGTTATTGCAATTTATTCAAGCTAATTATGGTTGAAATTGGACTTTTAAAATAAAGAATATATTTTTTATTAAACAAAAAACATTAATTACAAAACAAAATTACAGATATCATATAGATATTCAAACAAATTGATATTGGAAAGTCTTAAATAGATGTTTATTTGGATACATGTTTCCATAAAACTTGCGAGTGTGAGTAGTAATCTTAAAATTCAAAGATAAGGTTAGAAGTCATGTAAAAATCATTTAAATATCTTATCTAGATGCTTTAAAACATATGAAAACATGTTTCAAAAAACCTTGAATGTGAATAGGAATCTTAAAATTCAAGGATAATGTAAAAAGTCACAAGAAATCATTTGGATATTCAAAATCGTTATTGGGGTAAATGTTTATTTTGAAACATGTTTCTAAAAAAGATTGTCGAATAGTAATTGTTGATGTGTTTTCACCCATCAAATGGAGACCAAATTTTTCTTTTCGAACTTGGAAAGTTCTAAATAATCTTCAACTATTGATCGTGAAGACCCAACAAGTTTCCAATTAGTTTCAGTTTTCCAATTCTTCATCATGAAAGTCTAACATGGATAGTTTCTCTTTGAAACAAAAGAGAAGGAAAGGAAAGGGAACTAAAAAGAAAGAAATTACTTATTTCCAGATTCTCATTGAATATCCTTATGTGTTAGCTTCGTCCAACACTTTACGGAATTGAAAACAAAGGTCATGTGCCCAAGATATCACCAATTTTTCCTCCTCTATTCACCAAATGTTCCCCTCCATTTTCGAAATTTTGACTAAGTATTATCAGCCTACCCTCACATTACATACCTTACTCCCCGTGATATTTTACTTAGTCATTTTCCTCACTTTCCATATTTAATTATTTCCACATTTAACCATTTCCATACTTAACCATTTCCATTATCATATTCATATTTCAATTTTCATATTTCATCTTTCATATCCATTTTCCTTTCCTTTTTCCATTTTCAATTCCCTTTTTCTATTTTACTTTTACATATTTCCATTTATTTTTTCCATATTTCACATTTCATTTTCATTTCCATACTTTCACGTAACTCTATGACTTACCTCCCCAACACTTAGTCATTTTTCATGACTTACCATGTTTTACTCCTTTTCACTAACAACCTTCCTCATCATTTACCTTTTTTCCCTCATGCCCATGTCCCGCAACCCACAATCCCGCGACCTTGAATTTTCACCTCCATTTCCGTGTCATTCAAATTGCACCTTCATTAAGTTTTACACTAAGTTAATTTCTCGACCTTCAAATGTGGATGTGAGAGACCATTTTTCACCCATCCCTTGACCTCTCCTCCAACTCGTGGCTTATCTTATTTTTTACTCACTTTTACACTTAGTCTATTTATTAAATGTGAGAGTCCATACTTCTAATTTCTCATATCCCCCTACCCCTGCAACCCTCCATCATTACCTCATACTTAGTCATTTTTACCGATTTTTGTCTCCTCGCCTACCTCCTCTACCTTTGTATTCTCTTAACTCCACTAACCTTTCTTCTGATTTTTTAATATTAATTCATTTAAATATTATTTCCAATCCTAACTTTACTTCTCTTTATTTTGGGAAACACCTCCCAATGACACATGGCAGTGAAGACCTATTGTACATGGACACATAGAAACGAAGTGGACCTACCCCTGGGTGATGCATGGATGGACAAAGATGACTAGACGGTGACTTGGCATGATGATTGGGTGATGATGTGGCGATTAAAAGATACTTTGTGCACAAGCTACGTGGAATTCTATGGCTCTCTCTACTTCATTCACAAATAACATGGAGACATAATTTCTTTATAAATATGTCATGAGAACCCTCCCATAATGCATGGGAGATAAAGAAAGTCAAATTTGCAAATCAAAGGCCCAGATTTCACGAGGACAGTTAAACGGTGGTTGAGTCTCCATCTTTCGTAGCTCATAACTTTTTATCTTGATGTCTGATTTGAGAAAACTCGACAGAAATGTAAAGAGATGAAGAACACATTGGAACTGGTTTCAATGGCTAAAATATCAGTGATCAAGCCCTAAAAATTAAATTGCAGTGATGACTATTTTTGGGCTTGGAAACAAATTATTTTTGGAAAATGATTTATTTAAAGAAATTCCTAAGCTTCTAAAGTGGGTCCCAATTGATGGCATGCATATCTAATCTCACATTTACAAAGAGGGTAAATAAAACCCTAACCCTAACTGAAAATAAATTTCAAGAAGATGAAGAGAAGACTATAAAAGAATATGTAAAAGGAATTCAAAGGGTTTGGAACTTCCATCATAGTAAGTCAAGTAGTCATTGTGTTCTTGCTTTCACTATTTCTTCTTCCTCGGTCAGTAGTCACTTTGCCTCTTCTTTTTTTAGAATTTGTGAAAAGCAAAGGCTGACCCCTGATTGTCTCATTTTTGTCTTCCAAGTCTCTCTTTCATTTCATGGTCTACAAGAGCCCAATCACAGTCCTCTTTGAAGGGGAAATGCAATTTACTTTTCATGAACTCTCGAACATTGTTATTTATTTTATAAAGACATCTATTATTTTTTAGGTTCCCAGAGAAATATTTGGGATATAACATTAATGATTTCTCATATTTTAAGCTCTAAGCACGAGATTTCAAATGTATGTCTATCAAAATATTTTTTGGATCTTAATGGAATGATCATCTAAAGTTCTCTACCATGCACGGTCCTTATTTTCATTCCTTGTGCTAAATAATGTGTCTTACTTCGATGATGCTATGATGGAAACACGGTCCTTTAAAATTTCTCACTTTATGGTTTACAGTCTTATATTATATTGTGAATGTTGGGAGAAGCTTGGTCCTTTCTTAGGTATTCTTTGCATGTGAATATTTTCCTCAAGAATAGGCCTGGGCCTTTCTCAAGTGTTCTTTATATGTGAATATTCATGTTCTTAAAGCATTCTCTATGAATTTTGTATTATATCAAAGAGGAGTACCACCTCTCTAAAAACACAGGGGGATTTTATTCTCGCGATGTTATCTTAAAGATAGTAAGACAGTCTTTTAGATCAACGGTAATCTTAAAATATTGTCAAATAGTAATCTTAAAACTCAAGGATAAGGATAAAAGTATATTGTCAAGGATTACGATATATTTCCAATCAAAGAATATTGCCCATTTAAAAAGTATTAAAAGAATAAAAAATATAAAAACTTATATAGGGTTGGAAGTCATGGCTTGCTTATTTTATGGTTTTAAATTAAGTTTGTGCCATCATTTTATAAATATGTGTATGACTTTAGAGGAACATTAAAATAAAGTTTTTTATGAATATTTTATAGCTATCTAGATTCACTTTATTTATATATCAATGTTTATATATCTCTGTGTGTGTGGTAATTTAGAAACACTTCTTTTAAAATTGTTTGAATATAGAAATAAAATTTTAAAGTTAACTAAGGATTTCCTTACCTTTCATAAGGTTCGATACACCAAAATTATTCCATCATCATCGTATCTTAAGGATCTTACATTTGATTATAAAATTTCACGATGACCAAATATTGTTCTGTTTTTTAAATCCACGAAAACAAATATTATTATTAAATTTTTTATCCACCAAAAGATATGAGACCAAAACATATTATTTTTAAATTCCATCATCATTGACATCTTCATTATCATCTTTAAAATAAAATCATAGCTTAAAGATCATATATTTAATTATAGAACTTAAACTAGAATATATATCAAGTTCCCGAGTCTATGGGGATTTACACCCATCTTTTCAAAACGTGCAATCTTTTCACCAATTTGAGAGTTATTGTAAGAGGTCATCATCAAAATAGTGAACCGATTTCAAATAAGATCATTTAATTGCAGTATCTATATGATTCCAATTAACAACATTAGTATGAAAACTTCCCTCGAATTACTTTGGCATTCCCATTCGCCCGCTTAGGGAGCATGCTAGTTGTTAATTTATATTTATATGGAAATTGGAATTTTGTGGGTGATTTAGCATATTATCATCTTTGTGCATATTATGTTAGTTTGTTCATTGACATGTGGCAAAACACAAAGGGAAAATGACATAATGTGTCCAAGCGAGTGAATTGAGCTCTCACCAGTGATCATACAAAACCCTTATTCATCTCCTAGTATGATGTACAACTCCTCATTATGGTTTGTTATGGCTTGACTTGTTCACTTGGGAGGCTTGGTTCATTTGGAAGGTCATTCGAAGATTTCTCCCTTATGGAGGAAGGTCAGCATACCTTCAAATTTTTCTATTTCCAACACGTTTAAGGCCCTTATATTTAAGGAATTTACTCTTTGTTAAGGGTTTTTTTAAGCAAGAAAATGAATTACACTCCACTAAAGATAGTATACAAGATTCTCACCAACAAAATTGGAAAGGGAAGTGGAAGATGTAGATGTTTGTCACCCAAATCTAGTAGTGACAATAAGGGAGACAACCAATGTTCAACAAAAAGGCCAAAGACCTTTAAGGCAGAGGCCATGAAGAATCTCTACTAGCATCGCCACTCAGTTGCCATGTAAAGGATAGTGGAGAGCATGGAGATTTGAGTGAAGATTAAGCAAAGGCCAACACCAAACCACATAGTTTACGAGGATGTTCATGTGATTATCCTAGACCTAAGGCATTCTTGAGGATGAGATACTAAGTATGCAAAGACTATGGAGATGTATTGGTATGTTAAAGAGTTAATTACATGTTGTATTTGACATAATGGAAGTCAAAAATGGACCCATTATGTAGAAACTGAACTAGTTAGACAAGTATGATGCACTCATATAAACAATTTAGGGCTTGAAGGTGGACTTTAAGGTTGATGATGAGGTTGTGAATAAAACAGGAGAAGCTAGCACATTAGAGAACCCCATAGAGTTGGATGTTAATGCTCAAGGTTGACCCCTAAATACTTTTCACGTTTCTCTTCATTATGTCAAGTTTTTTTTTTCTTTTTCTTTCATGTTTATGACTCTTTTAGGTTCTTATTTGTTATGAACTTGGGAAAGCTTGAGACTCTAATTTTATTGTTATTAAGACCTTGTTTACAAGCAACAACCCTACACCTTGACAATGTTAATGATGATAGGTGTTTTTTTCCCTATATACTAGAGGGTAAGCTTGTCATCAAACATCCTTAACATCCTTGCTCTTAATAAAGTTATATCATTTCAAGGCATATTTATAAAATTGTCTTAGCAAAAATAATAACAATAATAATAATTAATACATAAATAAATTTTCTATTATCTTGAATTTTTTTATTTTTATCCACATAAAATCTAAAGTTTTATGTTCATTATAATTTCAATCTACAACATTAATATATAGACACTTATTGTAACCACTAAACCAAGTTGGATGAACATTAAATGAATATAATAATCATGTTTTGATGAACAATAATTAAATAGAAGGGGTGGTAGGAGCAAGAGGGGTAGTCTTTGCTCCTGATAAAAAAATAGAAGATGAATTTGCTTGGGGGTTAGGAACTACAACAAATGATGAAGTTGACGCTCTTGCAATGTATGTAGGTGATCTAAAAATGAAGAAGACTTGAAAAACTTGAATAATTATTGCAAGTGAAATGTTATGTGTTTAAAGCAACAGGATCAATTTGCAACACATAAACTAAGGATTACTTATGTGAAATACACATAGACAACAGCATAAACATTGAACATAAACACATGTGCACAACAATTGATAAAGGAGTTCACCCCTCTTCTGGGCTACATCTCCTGGTCCAACTTCCAATGGATCATTATTATTAATTGCTCAAAAATTTCTCAAAAACATGTCTTACAAATTAATTGCTCAAAAATTTCTCAAAAACATACCTACAATGCTCAAACCGACAAACCGAATGCTCCAATGGATTCCCTACCGCCCCAAAACTCCTTATCCGGCTATTTCAAGACTCCTCAATCGATCGAAAATGAAGAAGTTAGGCCTCCGAACCCTCTTCAAGCTTGTTACTGTCTCTACAATTGCACTGCCCCTTTGTGAACTCCGCTCGCATTTTTGCTTAAAACTCAAAGACCGCTAAATCAGATTCGCGGGCGGCCCAACCCCTAACCGCTTCTCGCACTGTATGGCCAGACTCGCCACCGTGGGCAAAAGGTGTTAGACCATTTTAAAACCGCAACTTACGCTTGGTTCCCCGCGCCAACATTTAACACGCATTTACACAAAACCACGGGTCGTATTTTTAAACCCCGCCAACACACATAATGAGGAAATACATTGCAATCCACCCATTGCATTGCAATGTAATACAATGAATTGTGCGCGCGCCAAAACATTCGGGTTAATGCATATATGTTGGGTCATATGCAAAGTAATACGTCCATGGGTCGGGGCTAAGCCCCAAACCGATCCCCCTTTCCCGTTGGCATAACTTTCAAACTTAAATATATGTTTTGTGGTATAGTTAACAAGGCACAAATGGCGTAACCTTGGTTAGCGGAGAGCAAGTGAAGGCATTAGTGTTGGGGAGGTCCGGGGTCGAACCTCGCGCGGACTCCCCATACAATTTTATTCAACCATGAGGGATATACGCCTGTGGATTGGGCCACGGTTCCTCGCAATATCGCCACCAACCTGACACGCATGTCACCATCCAATAAAGAATTCAACCAATAAATAATCAACATCATCATCGTATCGCACGGTCCTCATTAGCAAACATCGAATGACCGGCATCGACATACAACATCCAAAAATTTTGGCCTCGCTTGGCTGGCGCATGCATCATGAGATCTCCTTCCATACGACTCCATTTGGAGAAAATATACTACTGGAATTAGGAAGACGAGACTGACGTAATGGCACTGTTTTCATTGCATTCTCAGCACTTTGAAAATTGAGCAAAATTTGATCCCCATCACGGTCTCCCAATGGGGAAGCTTTTGGACCTACAAAGACTGAGTCTTAGTCTATGTGAAGATGAGTATAGTTCCCTCACCCTTCCAACCTCAATCAATCCACTTGGCCTTGCTTGGATTCACCCCTTTAAGACCAACTCAAATACTCCACATTTCCTCTCTTCAAAGTTCGTGATTCTCCGCCAAGTATGGTGTCTTCCTCAAGAGTCTCCTAGATACTCTGGAGAAAAAAAATCATCTATGGAAGGAATTAACATGCTTCCTTGATCATCAATCAATCTGAGGCTCATACAACTCAAATAACATTAACAACTTCATACATCCGCATATATGGAGGCAAATCTAAACGTAAAGAATTGTTACCAATCTTGTCTATAATTTTGAAGGGACCATATCAATTGGTTTCAACTTTTTACCTTCTCCTTTAAGCCTCCTCCTTCGCTGATGTAAAGCCGCCGTATCACCAACTTCAAACCGGGTGATCAACACTATTTTCTATGTCTCTTTGTACTTGGCCCACTTTTCCAACCGCTTCAGACCACCCGATGACGATCAATTTGTTCGATGGAACTTCTCGCTCGACATCAATATCATATTGCCCATCGACAACAATATCTTTCCCAAATATGAAATCTAAAGGCTTAATTTGGGCACAAAACATGTCTCAAAATGGCTATCGCTTGAGTCGAGCAAGCTTTGGCCTGACAGGACGCGATGTTGAACGTGTAGGTGTAAATGTCCCAAAGCTAGGATGCTTTGTTGCAATAAGCATCTAAGAAGATGTACCACTGCATTTCCATTCACCACCTCTATCTCTCATTCATCTATCCGGCGACGGTGTTGTGCTCTTCCTAAGCTTGGTGTCCATGAGTGCCCACAAACTCAATTAAAAACTTCCAACAAATCGAGAATCCCCATCAAATGATGGATGGCAAACCAAAATGCACTCCAAACATTTTGAAAGAACAACTGTTTCGTTTGTTCTTCTTTTACCTGCTTAGTACATGGTATCAAAATACATCTTGCTAAAACGATCAACCACAACATAAAGATAATCATGACCTCTCCTCAATATTAGGTAAAAAACCAACAAAATCCATGGAAATATTTTCCCAAGGCGAGAAGGAACTGGAAGTAGAGAGTACAAACCCAACTTTCGACATTTGGTTTACTTCAGAGCACACAACAAACATCCCCAAACATATCACAAACACTTTCATTCATCTTAGGCCAAGAGCAAGATCTTTGCAAATTTGCTACTCCGCCTTGCCTTACACCAAAATGAGATTCGCCAATAAGAGAAGAATGTACTTTTATGATGTTGATTCTTTCTCCTGGAATACACAACTTGCCAAGATGATACAGAGATTATTGAGAAAAATGATAATCCAATTCTTCAACATAATTAGAGTGGCACAAAGTTTCATTACATCTTCCTTAAAATATCTAAAGACATTGTTCCACATAACTTCTTATGCATTGTGACTCGCTTAAGAATAATCAAGCACTAATAATAGTATGGACAGCGATATCAAAATGACTTTGTTAAAAATGCTCCTTCTTTATACTTTTAATAACCAAATGAAATCCAAGAAGAAACCCATCCATCTCAAGTGCCTTGCTTGCTGCAGCTTTGATCAGGATTTCAAATATTGCAGTTAGTTGATGATCCAGGTGAATAATGGTTTTTCCCAACAAATAATGCTTCCATTTCTTAAACACTTTGAACCAACGCATATAATTCCTTATCATAAGTAGATAATTAATCACGACACCATAAAAAGTCTCAGAATGAAAACAAATTCTCTTACCATACTGAAGCAACATCAGCTCCCATCGTGATAATATTTGCATCCGCCTCGATTTCAAAAGGTTATCTTAATTTGGAAGCTGCAAGAACTGGCCAACTCCATCTTTTCTTTCAAAGTATCAAAGCCTCGTTGTTGCTTGGCTCCCCATTGGAAACCTTGTTTGTCACTTATATACAAAGATGTGGAGTTGCAATGGATGAAAATTTAGCAATAACTTTTCTCCAATATTGGGTTGCTCTTCAAAAACTTCTTACCTCGGTCACATTGCTAGGTCTCGACCAAAATAATCCTTTTAACTTTTGATGGATCAATTTTTTAATTCACCTACACCAACAATATGACCTAAGTAGGTTTAAGTTTTGCCAAATTCACATTTGACAACTTAAAAACAATTGTTCTTTCCTCAAAACATCCAAACTCTTTCACATGTTCAATATGCTCTTCACTAGATTTACTAAAAATCAAAATATCTAGACAATAACAAATCATCCTAAAGGTCTCAAGACATCATTCATAACTCGCATGCAGCAGTGTGCATTGCAAAGTCCAAAAGGCATTACCACATTCAAACAAACCCTGCTTAGTCTTAGTAGTGTTGTCTTCCATGTGTCGCCTTCAACAACCCTGATCTGATGATAACCACAATCTAATTCTAGTGAAACATTTTGCATCTTAATTGATCAAGCAAATCAATCAGCTGGAAAGAGGATAACGATTTTAACTGCACTTGGTGTTCAAAGCCCAAATCAACACATTCACCTCCATCCTTTAACCAACATACTGAGAAACTCGTATGGTGAAGAACTTGGTACAATTACCCTTTGTCTAACAACTCCTAAATTTGTTTTTAATCATTTTCCAATCCTGACATTCTATACATACCAATATTTGAAGTGGACAAATTCTTGTTGTAATCAATCGAATTTCATGTTGATTCTTCTTTTCTAGGGCAACCCCTAGGTTCTTTAAAATAACAAACTTCAGTAGATTTTGACTTAACTTAGTATCACAACCTTGAAATGCTTCGTTTCAACATCACTTTTAGGTTTGACTTCATTAAGAGAACAAAATTTTTACATGCATTAACTAACCTCTTCATTTGCCCTCGTGATTAATGACTGAGTAAATTCATCTTCTTAGGTGTGAGCTCCTCACAACATACTTCCAACCCCATCTTTAAACAAATGATATTCTCCCCATGAGAATATAGCTTTCCTATCATATAAATAAGGACTTCCCAAAACAATGCCACATATATCCAACGGAATCACATCAAGTTCTACTTCATCAATGAAATTAGTAGTTATAGCAAACCTTAGTTTACACTTTTTGGTTACTTGTAACTTAGCATTATCACATATCCAACCAAGAGGTGGCTTAGATGTGAACTAGTTTCCAAATCTAGTTTCTTCACAATGTCTTTCAAATAAGAGTTTCTTGTGACCCCGAATCAAACAATGTGTCTATCTAGTATGTTTTGAACAACCCTTATATGAAAAGTTCAATTCTCAAGCTTTCCTGAGTTACATTGACATTTGCATACTTGAAGAGCTAGTACTTGCAAATGTCATTTAGCTGGTAACCTCTATGGCTAAGCATTCGTCTCATCACCAAAATCCTAACCCAAATCTTGTAAAGTAGTTGCAAATTTCAATTTCCCTTTGTTGTTGTTGCCAAACTTTCAGTCCACATTCGTGATGAAGCTCCAACAAATTCTACCATGGCCATCCTTGAACAAAGTTAAGCTTTACATGTGAACTTTTCTTCACGGCAGCATTCTTTCTGCCATTTCCCTTTATGAATTTCTTTCTTCTTTGTCTCTCAAATAGAGTGTCTTGAAACCCTCATGAGTATCGTCGTTTCCTTCCTCTCGCTTCCAAATGAGTAGCTCACACAAACTTCATCTAGACTGTGGATGGAAACATATATAAATTTCAAATAACTATGCAAAGCACCAATATATTTGGAGCAACGTTTCCTGTGGAAGACAAATCAACTCCCAAACCAAATCTCTTCTCCTAAATTTCTTGAGTAAATCTTTTGTATTATTCTCATTCTTTTGTCTAAAATTTGGCCATTCCATGGTTGCCTTTGTTTATACGCCAATGGATAAAATTGTTTTTAATTGCTATTATGAACTATTCCAAGCAAAAATTTTCCATTCTTTTTCATTTCTTTTCTGTGTCTTAGATTCCCACCAAATAAGTGTTGATCCATCTAATCTTAATGAAGAACCAATTTTGGTTTCATCATCTTTGAATTCTGTATTCTAGAATAGATAATTTGACGATTCCAGCTTATCCAACTTTTCATTGCTAACTTCATTATAAAGTGGCAACTCAAATTTTATATCAAACTTTTAATGAAGGAATTTGTGAAGGAGTTTTACCATGCCCATTGAAAAGATGTTTCAACTTGTAGAAGAAGAAGAAGAAGAAGAAGATGATGATGATGGAGGAGGAGAGGGTGGTGAGAAGCACCATTCCCTCCATTCGGCCGAGTCTTGTCACCACCATTGCCTTCTTTATGCATTGAAGGGTTAGAGCTCTTCACCTCACGCATTACATCATTTTTCATTCCATCATGACCTTCATCATATCTCTCAACTGTGATGATAGTCTCTCAAGTTTCTCATTCGAAACATGCTCGATGATCTTTCTCGTGATGTGCTTGGTGAATGTCTCTCTCGCGAATCTCTCATATGAATGAAACCGCTTCCTCCTCGTCGGATAAGAACTTGGCTCCATTAAGCTGACCTTTCCTCTGTGAGTTTCTAACCTTGTCGCAAGATCATAAACAAAATTTTGCAAACAACAAGCCTTCAAAACCAAATTACACCAACTTGATCTAAAAAATGAAGACTTGAAAACTTGAATAATTATTACAGTGAAATGTTATGGGGCTTAAAGTACCGTAATCAATTTGCAACACATAGAAGGATTACTTAAATACACATGACAACAACATAAACATTGGAACATAACACATGTGCATGAATTGATAAAGGAGTTCACCCTCTCGGCTACATCTCCTCGCCCAACTTCCAATCATTATTATTAATTGCTCAAAAGTGCTCAAAATTATGTCTTACAATGCTCAAACTCACAAACCGATTGCTCCAATGGCTTCCTCAAGGCCCTAAACTGTCTGGGCTCTTTTCGGCACCTCAATCGGTCAATAAATGAAGAAGTTAGGCCCTCCTGGAAGTCTCCCTCTTCAAGCTTTTGTTGGTTCTCTGTTCTATTAACGATTGCTCCCTTTGTGAATCTCGTCAAGACGCTTCTTTTTAAGCGAAAACTCAAAGACTCAAGAATCCTACTAACGATGCAAATCATAGGATGTTAAGGCACCTCCTAACCTCGCACTCGGCATAAGGGCTATGTGACTCGCTACTGGCCTGGGCAAAAAGGTGGTTAGACCGTTTGAAACCGTGCAACTTACGTTTGGTTCCCGCGCCAACATTTAACACACGTTTACATAGCCACGGGTCGTGGTTTCAAACCCCGCACCAACACACATAATATATATATGAAATACATTGCAATACAATGTAACATAATGAAATGCGCGCGCACGCCAAACATTTGGGCTAATGCATATATGTTGGGTCATATGCGATGTAATACGTCCACGGGTTGGGGCTAAGCCCCGGCCCGACCCCCCTTTCCCATTGGCATAGCTTTCAAACTTAAATATATGTTTTGTGGTATAGTTAACAAGGCACAAATGGTTGTACTTTGGTTAGCGGAGAGTTATAAAGTCTCTAGTGTTGGGGGAGGTCCAGGGGTCGAACCCCGCGGACTCCCCATACAATTTTATTCAACCATATAAACAATAATGAGGGGACACGTGGCGCGCCACCAATCGGACACGTGTCACCATCCAATACGCCAGCAACCAACCAATAAATAACTGCCACGTCATCATCGTACGGCCTGTACGGTCCTGCCATGTCATCGTACGGACTGTACGGACAGGTACAGTCAGCATCCAAAAATTTTGCCTGTTTGGCTTGGCGGACAGATCGCGATATCTCCTTCATACGGACTCCATTTGAGAAAGTAAATATACCACCGGAATGAGGAAGACGAGACAGACGTAATGACACTGTTTTCGTCGCATTCCGAGCACTTTGAAAATTGAGCAAAATTTGATCCCCTAATCAGTAGGTATGTTGCTACCTAAGGATCATAGAGTTGCTCATGTTTTGGTATTTGGAGATTCATCTCTCATTGTTCGTTAACTTCTCTCTCACTATCAAAAAAGCGTCCCTTTCCCAAGCTCATAAAGTGTTACTAGGAACTACTTTCAATCTTTGAATCTTTAGAGTGTTTTCATGTATTGAGGTGACACAACTCACTAGTGGACGCCAAAGCAAATGAGGGGGCATGTTCGAAAGAGGGAGTTTGTAGAACAAAATGGGGGAGGGATATAGTCTCAAGCCCCCTTACCTAATTAGTATTATTTTGAGGTCTTAATGAAGGGTCTAATCACTAGATTCATTTGGCAATTCACTCCTATCTGATATGCAATTTTAATTTTCAAGTGAGTTAAAGTACTCTTTATCTTGCTTGATGGGATGGCTTGTTTTTTTGGTGCTTGGAGTTCTATGTCTATATGCATGTGGGTTTTTCCTTTCGGTTGGAGTTGTGTTGAGTGTTATTTTTTGGTTTTGATCGATGTCTTCCACTTGGATTCCTTAGAAGAAGGGGTGGGTCCTTTCGAGACATGTTTGGTTTAGAGACTCAATCCTTTGGAGTTTTGCTTCGCAGTGTTTGGTGGTGGCTTTGGTGTTTGTTTTACAAGGGGGGGTTAACAATTAAATTATTGGTCTCTCTTCTCGTCCTTGACTTATTATTTGGGGAAGGTTGTTCATTCTTTTTTTATCTCTTTGGCCTGGGTGTGTGGTGTCTTTCCTTTGTTTTTTCTAGGCTCGTTGTTTTCATCTTTATGGAGAATTAATAGTGTTGGTTTTCATAGTGTGTTCTCTATGATTTATCAAAGTTGAGAAAGGGGATGAGAAGTTGCTTCCAATAAGTTTCTAAGTTGTAGAGTGAAATATTAGTTGTCGAGGCTAAGAGTAGTGGATGGTAGGAAGAGTGGGGGCATAAATTCTATGTGTAATCCCAAGAAAGAGATAGACGAGCTCTACATACTTCACTTTTTCTCTCTACTCTTTGTGACAGGAACAAGGATTTGGAGATATTTATGGAATCCCAGAAGAAGAAAAAATGGAGATTATGGAGGCAAAATTGGATTCTTTGAATTCTCAAGTTTCTCAGTTAAACAACTTCTTTCTTATAAAGTGTGGGGGATCAACTTTCTGCTTACTTTCTTGCAACTTGTCTATTGGCACCCTTTGTTGTGTATCTCCTCGGATAAATGAGGAGTTGATCGTCATGCAATCTATTTCCCTACAAGTTTAGAATCCCAAAATTGATATGGATAGCTCATCTACTTTGGTTGGATTGGAAAGGTGCTGAATGGAAATTGTAGCGCATTCTCGATTCAATGACCTTGAAATAGTTCTTCATGGGTTAGTTTCTAGTGGATTTCTAGGTCTTAGTTATGCTTTGTAAAGTAATTCTTTTACTATTTCAATTTATTCAACAATATAGTAATTGTGTTGGAGTTACTTCACACACACCTAGCATTTCTTTTTCCTAAGGTTTTCCCTTGTTTATTAGTCATTATCCAGTCTTCTATATTTTAGGAAGAATATTCCTCTAGGGAGAATATTCTCTTCAGTTTTCACTTCAGTTTGACTAGTTGAGTGTAGTCTAGGTGTTTCATTGGTTTTGTCACCATGCAACATTGGGATCATCACCAACTAATGCGCATTAGCCTTGGTATCGTCACCAGACTAGCATTACCCATGATTCCCTGATCTCCTCCTCACTTCACTCTGTTTCAGTCAGTTAATTGAAGACTGGTAGACTAGTTAACTCAGCTAGGTGGCGGTTCACTCCTGTAACTACCTCAGAGACTAGACTAGGTGGAAGTTTACTCCCGTAACTGCTGGTGTGTGTCCATATCACTCTAGACCACCACTATGGCGCATTGGCTTCTCCTCCAGTGTGCATTGGTTGAGTTATACAGAGTATATCATGTGTAAGTTATTCATTATTCATTACAATTAATGAGAATTCTTCCATTCTTTCTCTCTTGCTTCTTCTTTCTCAATTTCTCTCTGCAAATGTGTGTGGTATTTTATAGCTAGATCTATTTTTTACAGGTTCAACACATTTACATGGTATCAGAGCTGACAGACTACTAAGCAAAAGCCACAACAAATTATTTTTGTAGGTACCAAAGATTGAAGACAACGGAAAAATGGAATTCCCAAAAGAATTAATTCTTACACCTTACAATTACTTTGCATGGAAGGAGAGAATAATCATGCATCTCTGAACCAAAGGATTGTCTAGTTAACCTTGAATACAGAGATATAACTGACATTAGCCATAGAAAAATCCAAGTATCTAAATCGAATGGATGAAGCATTCGGAACAATTTGCAGTCTCATCTCTCTGGATCTCCTTTTTCACATATCTTCATGTAAAACCCCCAATGAAGCCTAGACCACCTTGGAAGGGCTCTTTGGAAAACATGATGAGATGAAGGGACACATGCTCGAGGTGGAATTGCTCACACTGGATCCAAAAAGCTTCGACAATCTCCAAGATTTCTTTACAAAATACAAGGATTTACTGTCACAACTCAAAGCTTGTGGGATTGATAAATCTAAGGAGGAGAAACAAATGGTTCTCACCATTCTCTCCAAACTTGGTCTTGAATTATCTGTGTTCGTATCCACATTCCATTTAGTCAAATTCACCTCTAGAGCCACCTGAAATATGCCTTCTCTTGAGGAATTTATCAAATCTCTGACACAAGAGCAAACCAAGATCGTCAACATGGGCAAAATCAAAGGCCCAAAGGCGCATGCACTTACTGTGCAAGATGGAAGCCATCAATATCAGAAATCTAAAGGTAAAGACAAAAGGAAAGCTCATGAAAATCCGAAGAAGGAAGGGTACGCAAAACCCTTCACTGATGCCTCCGGATCCAGAGGTGGAAAGGGAAGAAAAGGGGAGAAATGCACATACTGCCATAAAGGTTTCCATCCATAATCCACATGCATGCAGAAACAAATAGATCTAATGACTCAAATACTTCAGCAAAATAACCTTGGAGATCGCATCCCCGAGGGTGCCAAGAAGAAGAAGCCAAAAGATCAGAATCCCAAGAAAGGCAATTATAGCCATGCCTTGATTGCAA
The DNA here is from genome assembly GCA_010110895.2 of Picea sitchensis. NCBI lineage: Eukaryota > Viridiplantae > Streptophyta > Pinopsida > Pinales > Pinaceae > Picea > Picea sitchensis. The sequence goes on from SNQJ01S0004523.1 coordinate 76,510, forward strand.
TCAAATCCTCTCCCGATTCTTAGATCGCAGATTCAAGAGCATCACATCACATGGCTACCACAAAAGCAGTCTATTCTTCATTGGATTCATGTAAAGGTCTTCCTATTCTGATGGGGGACAACTCTCCAGTCGAGGTCACCGACAAAGGAAGGATTGAACTCACCAACGGAAGCTTCGAGAATGTATTGCACGTTCCCAAACTTTCCGTCAATATTCTCTCTCTGTATCAGATGATGAATTCTGGCACCGAAAATAAAGTCATATTCACACCTAATGCAGTGGACATCTATGACATGCAAACCAATTCCAGGGTTGCTTCTGGTAAGGTAAATCATCAATCTAGATTGTATACATTTTCTGAATTTATTGAACCAGATTTTGCTTTACTGCTTACCCATGTCGATGAAAGTAGTAGGATATGGCACAAAAGGTTCGAGCATTTGAATTTCATATATATGCAACAACTTAGCAAGCAAATATTGGTTGATGGTCTACCATACATCCATTTCTCCAAAGGAATATGTGAGGGATGTGTTCTTGGAAAACACCTTCAAGAGAAATTCAATGAAGTAAAGACTCAGAGAGCTTCCTCTTCTTTAGATCTGATCCATAGTGACCTCGTGAGCCCTTTTCCGCATCCATCAATCAACAAAGAGAGGTATGTTCTCATTTTTTTTTATGATTTCTCGTGTTTCACATGGATTTACTTTCTCAGGCAAAAATCAGAGGTCTTTCAACACCTCAAAGATTTCAAAGCCCCGGTTGAGACACAGTCAGGAAAGAAAATCAAAGTCCTTCGAACTGATAACGGGGGAGAGTATGTCAATCATGAGATCCATAATCTTTGTCATGAGGCAGGGATTCAGTTGCAACACACAGTTCCCTATACTTCGCAACAAAATGGAGTTGTTGAGTAGAAAAACAGATCTTTAAAAGAGATGGCATCTTGCATGTTACATGGAAAGTCACTACCACAGAGACTATGGGCCGAAGCTCTTAATTGTGCAACCTACATCCAAAACAGATATCCCCATAGATCTGTCAAGGATAAGACCCCCTACGAGGCTTGGAGCGGCCTCAAACTGGAAGTGCCCACTTTCGTATTTTCGGTTCACATGCATGGGCCCAGATTCTCCCTGAAAAGAGGAACGCACTTGATCCACAGAGCACATAATGTATCTTTGTTGTATACCCCAATGGTGTGAAGGGATACAGACTTATTTATTTTTCCTCGAACCGGCTCATCATCGAGCGAAGTGTCCAATTCGAGGAAAGTGTCTCACATGTACCTCATCAACCGCATGCAGATACCTTCATTCTTCCACCTGTCCAAGATGATGAGCATGCACATGCCAACTCTAATTCAGACGAGAGTTCTGATTCAGAGGATTTTGATATAGAGTCAGTACAGTCAGATACAGATTCAGTGCATCCAAACACAGATGTAGAGCCAGAGCAGAGGCCCAAGTGGGCCCATACTACTCTTCAGGTTGCAGGGGATCTTGTTGGTGATCCAGTTGATACTAGGAGGACTTGTTCTGATTTAGAGGAGACTCCTATTGCACTCACTGCCAATGAACCATTGCCCTCCAAACATCTTTTCTTGGTTCATTCTTCAGATCCACAGTCTTATGGCGAGGCTGCTAGGAATCCCTTTTGGGAATCCGCCATGCAGGAGGAGTACAACTCCCTACTCGAGAACTAGGCTTGGGATCTGGTTCCCCTTCCTTCTAGAAGGAAACTTGTCAGGTGTAGATGGGTCTATAGGACCAAGAGCACAACAAATGGACAGATTAGTAGATACAAATCCAGGCTTGTTGTCAAAGGCTTTCAGCAAGTACATGATATTGACTATGATGAGACCTTCACTCCAGTAGCGAAAATGGATTCCATACATTTGGCACTTGCCATTGCGGCAACCAAGGGATGGGAAATCCATCAGCTGGACGTGAAGAATGCATTTCTTCATGGTGATATCTCTGAGGAGATCTATATGGAGCAACCCCGGGGATTTATGCAGGACTCATCTTTGGTATGTCGACTAAAGAAGTCTCTTTATGGCCTCAAGCAGGCTCCGAGGGCATGGTATGCCAAGATGGACTCCTACCTGTTGTCATAGAACTTTGTACATTGTAAATCAGACATGAATGTTTGCATGCTTAGAACGACTGATTCACTTCTACTCTTAGTTTTGTATGTTGATGATTTGTTGATCATTGGTTGGTCGACTTCAGCGATTGCTGCAGTCAAGAGGATTCTACATGAAAGGTTTTTTATGACGGGACATGGGTCCACTACACTTCTTCCTTGGACTCGAGATCAGTCAAGATGCATCAGGCATCAAACTGTCTCAGGCCAAGTATGCTCGAGATATCCTTGAGAGATTTCACATGATATACTCCAAGTCTGCTCTGACTCCTTTCCTATCAGGAGTCAAACTTGAGGATGGTGAGGACACTCCACTGGTTGACAACACATTGTACAAACAACTAGTGGGGATTTTGTTGTATCTCACACACTTCAGAACAAACCTCTCATATGCAGTTGGCGCAGTTTCCAAGTTCATGCACGAGTCGCATGAGCTACATTAGAAGGTTTTAAAACGTATCCTTCGATACGCACATGGCACCATCACCTTTGGGATTCATTATGCACCAGACTCTACATTAGATCTCATCGGTTTCACTGATTTTGACTGGGTTGGCAATAGCACTGATCACAAGTCCACATCTGGTTACTCACTTAGTCTTGGTTTCGGGCCTATCTGTTTGTCGAGCAAGAAGAAGGTTTTTATTCCTCTTTCTTCAGTTGAGGCGGAGTATAGAGGGGTAGTTAACATAACCATTCAGCCTATGTGGCTACAACATTTTCTCATTGAGTTAGGCATTTAGTTTCATCGGTCGATTGTCATTTGGTGTGACAACCAGAGCACTCTAAAGTTCTACAAAGATCTAGTTTAGAGGCAGCGGACGAAGCACATCGAGATCCACATGCACTACATGCGAGACTTAGTACACGAGGGGATCATCGACCTACATTTATGTCCTTTAGCAGAACAGACGACATACATCTTCACCAAGACTTTCATTGAGCAGAAGTTTCATTCTCTGCGAAGTCGTCTTGGAGTGAAGGACACAATTACCTAGCAACTGTAGTTCTTCTTTTTACATAGATTGTACCTTGAGGGGGTTTTTCCATGAGGTTTTCCCACTTTCCTCACTTTATTTTAGTGTATCTTTTGTATTTGGGTACCTAACATGGCCTCATTGTCAGGACCCATTCTTTTTATTTTCACCATAGTGATGTTCAGGGGGGGTGTTGGAGTTACTTCACACACACCTAGGATTTTTTTTCCTAAGGTTTTTCCTTGTTTATTAGTCATTATCCAGTCTCCTATATTTTAGGAAGAATATTCCTTTAGGGAGAAAATTCTCTTCAATTTGACTAGTTGAGTGGAGTCCAGGTGTTGCATTGGTTTTGTCGCCATGCAACATTGGGGTCATCACCAACTAATGCACATTAGCCTTGGTATCATCACTAGACTAGCGCATTACCCATGATTCCATGATCTCCTCCTCACTTCACTTTGTTTCAGTGAGTTAACCAAAGATTGGTAGACTAGTTAACTAAGCTAGGTGGCAGTTCACTCTCGTAACTGCCTGAGAGACTAGACTAGGTGGCAGTTTACTCCCATAACTGTTGGTGTGTGTCCAAATCACTCTAGACCACCACTATAGTGCATTGGCTTCTCCTCCAGTGCGCATTGGTTGAGTTATACAAAGTATATCACATGTAAATTATTCATTATTCATTACGGTTAATGATAATTCTTCCATTCTTTCTTTCTTGCTTCTTCTTTCTCAATTTCTCTCTACAAATGTGTGTGGTATTTTCTAGCTAGATCTAGTATGTGCAGGTTCAACACATTTACAAATTGTGGGTATGTATCTAAGTTAAAATAAGATGGATATGCAAAATTTAAGTGGGTTTTTTAAGTTTTGATAAACCCCAATGATCCAGGATCTTTTCATCGTGACTTGTAAAGAATTGCATTAAATGGGCATAAATTAAAGTGCACCATTAAAGAAGGGAAAACTCAAAATGAAGAGACATAAGCATCAGATTTGAACACAAAAACTTGATAACGGAGTTCGTCCTTGATGGACTACATCTTTGGATCTTGCTCTCAAATGGGTAGGCTCTTTCATTAACTTAGCAAAAGAATTTGGAAAAATATGTAAGTATACCTCATTCTGTAATCAAGCTGCCGAAATAATGCTCAGATCATAAAACAAACAACACCACTGAATTCGTGGCATCGAATTACCCAAAAATGACTGTCTCCATGCTCTGATCTGACTCTGGCACTCCCAAGCCCAAGAAGAATTTAGTCTCAGTTTCTGTGCCCTCTGCAATCTGCAATGATCATTGTATCGCCTCGAAATTTGTGCCTACAGGTAAGAATATTCCTTTAGGGAGAATATTCTCTTCAGTTTGACTAGTTGAGTGGAGTCCAGGTGTTGCATTGGTTTTGTCGCCATGCAACATTGGGGTCATCACCAACTAATGCACATTAGCCTTGGTATCATCACTAGACTAGCGCATTACCCATGATTCCATGATCTCCTCCTCACTTCACTTTGTTTCAGTCAGTTAACCAAAGATTGGTAGACTAGTTAACTAAGCTAGGTGGCAGTTCACTCTCGTAACTGCCTGAGAGACTAGACTAGGTGGCAGTTTACTCCCATAACTGTTGGTGTGTGTCCAAAACACTCTAGACCACCACTATAGTGCATTGGCTTCTCCTCCAGTGCGCATTGGTTGAGTTATACAACGTATATCACGTGTAAATTATTCATTATTCATTACGGTTAATGATAATTCTTCCATTCTTTCTTTCTTGCTTCTTCTTTCTCAATTTCTCTCTACAAATGTGTGTGGTATTTTCTAGCTAGATCTATTATGTGCAGGTTCAACACATTTACAAATTGTGGGTATGTATCTAAGTTAAAATAAGATGGATATGCAAAATTTAAGTGGGTTTTTAAAGTTTTGATAAATCCCAATGATCCAGGATCTTTTCATCGTGACTTGTAAAGAATTGCATTAAATGAGCATAAATTAAAGTGCACCATTAAAGAAGGGAAAACTCAAAATGAAGAGACATAAGCATCAGATTTGAACACAAAAACTTGATAACGGAGTTCGTCCCTGATGGACTACGTCTTTGGATCTTGCTCTCAAATGGGTAGGCTCTTTCATTAACTTAGCAAAAGAATTTGGAAAAATATGTAAGTATACCTCATTCTGTAATCAATCTGCCGAAATAATGCTCAGATCATAAAACAAACAACACCACTGAATTCGTGGCATCGAATTACCCAAAAATGACTGTCTCCATGCTCTGATCTGACTCTGGCACTCCCAAGCCCAAGAAGAATTTAGTCTCGGTTTCTGTGCCCTCTGCAATCTGCAATGATCATTGTATCGCCTCGAAATTTGTGCCTACAGGTTGTACGGTCTGCGCCTCTCCTGGGCAGATTTCCCCCTTTTAAATTTTATTGTGGGTGGATGTACCAAGCGCTACCCGCAGCGTAGTGGTTATGGGTGGATTTGTTAAGGCTTGGGCATCGATGGAGGTTCCGAGGTCGAACCCCATGGACTTCATTTTTTGTATGTTGGTTGTATATATATATATATATATTTGACCCCCACTAACTTTAGTGGAGTCACTAGAAGTCCTTCCAACTTGCTGCTAAAGTTGGTGTGGTCTGCTAGATTTAGCGGACCCACCAATTTTTGTTTTTCGAAATTCGTTCACGGGTTGTTATTGGGCGTTTCCCACCTGCCACATGGCAGCCCCTCATTGGGCCACGCTGCCCCTTCCCAAGTCAGCATGCCATGTCAGTCGTACAGACTGCCACGTGGCACGATCCGACTGGTCCACGGATCGATCTTAAAAGCCAATAACCAAGTGACACGTGGTAGCCTCTAGTGTTGCCAAGTCATCATGGTGACATCATCATGCCACATGTCACTTCCTTGCTCTTCCACGTGCATTGTACGGATGATGACATCATTCGTACGGATGTTGACGTCAACAGTACGAATGTTGACTCATCCCCTGTTGACTGGGCTAGGTTAACCAAACTTTGATCGTGAATATCTTTCAATCCGTAACTCCATTTGACGAGCCATTTGGGCCGTTAGAAATCTTGTGACGCGCTCTTCGTGATCATGCCATTTTCATCGAGTTTTGGAAACTTTGAATTTTTTCCCTTTCTCTATCTATTGGAGCCATACCAAGTGTTCTGAATTGTCTCTATGAGTTCTAAGTTATCTTTAACCTTATATAAATCCTTTTTGAATCATCCTACTATGGACTTTAACCTTAAAACACTAATTTTTATCTTTCAACAATTCAATTTGGCCACAACCTTTCTTTTAATATAGTCCCTACTTGTTACTAATTTTTATCTTCAACAATTCAATTTGGCCACAACCTTTCTTTTAATATAATCCCTACTTGTTACGTTTCTAAAAAATAATAATTAAATATAGTTTATATAATAAATAAAAATATAAAAAAAGGGTGAGTTGCTTATCATTATAGTTTGATGGCATATTTGTTTTTTCGGTATTGTGTTAAAAATAAAAATACATATATGTAGGAATGTATGTTAATATTGTATGCCTTCGTAATAAAAAGAAATTAGATATGTTTTCAAAGCCAAAGATATGGACCCGTGAAGTAAATGGAGTCCATAGCCACTTTTCCTCATTATTTTTAATTTTTTTAAGGGCTAAGTTCATTACAAAGCATCTTTGAATGATATGTACTCCATGGCTGCAAAGGAATATTGGAATATTTTGAAAATAAAAACACAATTAACTTGAGTATGATATAGAAATGACCAATGTTCTATCAAGTTTCGGGGACATGGGAGTGTAGGAGTGGGAAGATGTATATGGGGATATGTAGGAGCACCTTTAAATTTTAGGAAAATTTAGCGGGAACGTCTGGGTCATTGTCTTTAAAATTATAAAAAATAAAAATAATAATGATAAAATTTTAACAATAATAATTCATCTCATGTAAATTCATCATTACGTAATACAGTGGAAACATTGTACTCCTGTCAATCCTAAAATCTTGAAAAGTGTTAAGTTTCTTAAATTTTGAATGAGATATGTAATTCTATTTTATCCATATGAAGTCATAAGGTTGGAACCACTCTCAAACATCTCGACACAGTTAATGGTAATGTTTAAAGTTTAAGTAAAATGATAGAAAATGAAGATAAAGGAGAATGTCGAATTTAATATTACCATTAATTACCAAGATCACAAACTTCTCAAAACTCTATCCCCTATCTTTGTTCTACTTTAAAGGATTGTTAGACAAAAAATCAAAAGGAAGGAGTGCTCAGGTTTCCCCTTTTTTGGGAGGCACCTAGACGCCTCCCTTTTTGAAGAGATGCCCAGACGCCTTCCTTTTTGAAAAACATGTCCCCCACACTAGGAAAATGTTTCCTATGCATTTTCTCAATTTTCCCCAAAAAAAATGTGGGGAAATGTTTTCCATATACCCAAACACGTTCCCACGGAACACTAGAGATAATTCATCAAAGAGCCCTTGTTACTATACACATGCACAAAGATTCCAATGCATGGAAAGTGAATCCTATCACACTTTTCCAGATATAAGGTCTACTTTTGTTTGTTTCAAGACATTTTTGTTTGAAGACATTGAAGCTTTATTAATCCTCTCATAGGTTAATTAATGCTTTGATGAAATGGTGTACATGCTCTATTTTAATGAAAATCCAAGGAGAAAATGTGGTATTTGTAAGGTACATTCTTGTTAAATAATTTGACTTACAACATCACCATGACTCAAGTCGAAACTCAAGAGACGATTTTTTACAAGTGTTGGGGGCTTGACTTTGAAAAGGGCCATTAAGGCTCACCTTTGAAAACGACCATTGGGCTTTGCAAAAATTTATGTGTCTCACATTCAAACATGTAATGAATAGTTCAAGGTTAGATGATGTTAGATGAACTCCATTGTTTGAAGTCACTGGAGTGTCATCCAGAAATACGTGTAGACTCATCAACAAGCAACAAAGATAAGAAGGTCACTTCCAATTTTCAAGCAGATTACATGATATGTTTTTTTTCAAAACTTTAGAGCATGAAGATTTTTGACAAAGTTTGATAGAGCTTTATATTCCAAATTCACTTTTAGGAATGAATTAATTGAAGCTTCTGAGTCATTTTGTTTTGCCCCTCCACAAATAAAGATAACATCTATTAATTAACTTATTAGTAATGGAATCAAAATGTTTGCATGCAACTAGCAAGTTAATGATAAATATAGAGCATTGGATAAATAAATCTTTGGGTATTAATTGTTCTCTCTAACCAAAGTGAAATGTTCAATTATTTTTGAACGCATTATATCGTTGTTATTACAAGGAGGAAGGTCGATTATGGGAGCATGCTCTAAACATGCTTAAGAATTCTCAATGTTATATTCTTCATTCCTGATAAAACTTTGCATATGATTTAAAAACATAAATTTTAGAAAAATTATTAGTACATATTGAAAGTCAGATTTTTTTTGGAATGTTAATGTTAATATAGGTCATTAGTGTTTCACACATACAAAATGGAATAACATAAATAATGATGTAGAAAGGGAAGAATGAGGGATTTGTGTACCAAGGGATTAAGTTGTTTTTTACTTTAGAATGTCAAAATACTTCGATTGGCACTATTATATTTCATGCAATGTAGGTTGTTAGGCAGTTGGAGAAAGAATTTAAAAGGAGAAATATACTTACATAATAATTGCAACTTATATTATTTGATTCTATGTATTTGAATGGGGTTGACTAATGGATTTTGTAGAAGTCACGTTGAAGTTTGTTACGACGAGCACATGCACAGCGAAGAATTACCAACATCATGGGATGGTAGGAGGTACACCCGTTGACATGCAACTATGAAGCACCCAAACTTCAACTTATATGTCATCCTTCATGAATCTCCTTTGTAAGTAATAAAAGGGTATTTAGGTTGATCTTCTATCTTAAAGGATAAATTTTCATTGACTTGCAAACACATTCAATATGGAGTAGCTTAGTTTCATGAAGATCTTCAAACCTAAAATATGTGGTTTTACAAATTTTGCTTCTACTTTACCTCGATAGCAATCTTGGATTCAAGATCTCGTAAGAAATTATCTTCCACTTTGGACTCGATTACCATTGAAGAAGAAGAGAAGGAAGCCATAGCGTGGCTATTTGTTCTAGGGCCAACTAATGGGCTCTATAGAATCCATGCTTAAGTCTAGATGCTTAAAATATGATATTCAAGAAGAGAAGGAAGTCATGGTGTGGCTATTTGTTCTAGGGAGAACTAATGGGTTCTACACAAGTCACACTTAAGTCTAGATGCTTGGAAGATGATATTCAAATAAATTGAATTGAATGTTAATAATGGAATATTGTATAGGGCATATGCTATGGGAACAATCATATGCGTGGAAGGAAGCAATGATATGGGTGGAGCAAAGAACTTAGCAATTGCATTTAATAGCCACAACACACAACCCTTTTAATGTGATGCAAATTGTCATTGCTTTTGAAGAAGAAACGTTTTTTGCAAAACATTGACAATAAAATGGTTGAAGGAGATGGTTGTTAAAAACTAAGGATAAATAGGAGTGGCAAGCATGGGGGGGACTATCCTTCATCCTGTGGGAAAACAAGAATTGACTTATGTGTGGGGTCTAGGGAAATCCACAAATAACTAGTGCAAGGTGTATGCCCTCCCTTAGGGTCTAATATTAGTTATTGCAAATAGAGTGAGGATTGTAATTGTCATTGATGATTTGAGTATAATTATTAGCCCGATGAATTCTAAGAAGACTCCCTCTAATGGAAAGCTAACATCACTCATAACGAGCATTCAAAAGGAGACATTTATTTCATGAGGTTACCTTCTTCCAAGTCCTAAGCGCCCTCAATCGACAAGATGATGGTTTTTTAAACAAAGCAACAAAGTTAAATGAAGGGGTCCTTAGGAAAAATGGGGGTCTATATGTTCAATCCATCCCCTAATCTCTTTTTTGTTTTATCAAGCATAAAGGCACACCATGACTTTAACAACCAACACATGTCATGTGATATCAAGTGGGGGATGCGAAGAGACTTCTTCACTAGCCTCACACAAGTTAGACTTAATTCTCAATTGGCATTTTGAATCCTTTAGTGTGACATCTTAGGACTTAGGCAAGATAATGGCATAGTTTGTTGGTGGTTTTGGTGACAAATTGATGGTTGTCAGCTCTAAACATTTGAGCCTTCTTGGCAATAATTTCTCATTGTCTCTGGCCTCTGCTTGAGTTTTTATCTAGTGCGGAGGGTTCTTGTGGTTTTGTGGTGCCCTGTTAACATTATGTTCTTGAATCCTGTTGTTTTTGTGGTGTCTATCATTTTGGGTGATTGTGGCCTCGAGTTTCTTTTGGGTTGTTTGATGGTGTTGATTTTCATATAGGTGTTGGAATTCGCAAGTCATCCCCTGTCTACCTTGCTTTGTTCCCCATGGCATAATCCTTACGAACTAACACTTTGAGTGGGTCTGCAATAACATTCTAGAGGGAATATAAGGGTTGTTCCCTAGGAATCACATTCTTGGGCTCTTTATAATTCCTCCCTAATTGGGCAACAATTCCCGAAGATGGACTATAGGGAAGCTCAAGAATTTTGTAGAATGCTCCTCAGACATGGGGAACTTATCAATAACAACAAAACCTTAGTTTTCTCAATAACCACCAAAGTTCATGAGAATGAACATCAATGTATCTCTTATAATGTTTTGGTTATGGATACCCTAGTTCAATAGAAGCAACAAATCTAAGTGTTGGAAGCAAAGTGCTTCATGCTGAGAAACATGGTCTACAATCTCAGTAAAGGCTCACACTCAACAACCTCTAATTACATAATGTCAATTAACTTAGCTCGAGAAGACCTTAAGGAAGAAGACATAGTGCATCAAATGATGGATGGCATGGATATGGGTATTCAAGATTCCCACCTTACCAATATTGGACAAGATAAAACCATCAACAAACATGTCTTTCATTAGCTTTCATATCACGTAAATCAATATGTATACTAGGTATCTTTTTTAGAGTGTATACTAACGTGAATTTTTTGAAAGCTATAGCAAAGGATGATCTAGAAAATTTTGTTTTTGACGTATTCTATGTTCCTACTTTGCTAGTTCTATTCCATAACAACTTTGTTTTTATACTTCCATGCTATTTAACTTAATTACAATTCTGTATAATATAAATTTACCCATTTCTTAAAAAACAAAACATATTAAAATAAAATATTATATCTAAATAAAAAACATATTATAATATTAATAATAATCTATTTTTAAGGTCACGGCCAAGCCTAAAGTCTACGAAGGTATACATACCCTACACCCCTCTGGATTTGAACTTACGACCTCTTAGGAGGAAACACATGTTCTTAACCATTAGGCCCACTCAGACTGATAAAAAACATGTTATTTAGCTTAATTACAATTCTTTATAATATAAATTTACCCATTTCTTAAAATTCTTAAAATAAAATATTACATCTAAATAAAAAAAAACTAGCTTAAATTAAATCATCATGAAATGATGAATTAATACCATACATAGTTTGATTATTATATCCCTTGCTTGGGTGGGGATTAATAAGGGTTGTCGATTATATGAAGTTCAAAGAAAAATAAGCTCTCCATTAAATTTCCGTTCTTATCGAGGTTTGTTCCACTTGATTAACATCTTATAATAAAGATAGATGATGTTGTATAGGTAGTTAAGGTTATATTTTATTTTTTTTAATTTATTTTATTTTAAAATAATTTCTACTTTAAAATTTCCTCATGCTGATGATGATGATGATTAACGTCCACTAAGACTGAATTGGTATATCGGACCTTAAGAGGGCAAGTGATTGCTTGCGATTCTTTAAAATTTTGTTTCTCTGCTCGAAAAGCATTAAGAGAAGCTTTCCAAAATCCTCATACTTTTGTTGATTTAAGAGGTTAGGAAGGTTGGTAGTGTGACAAATATTTTGAAAATGAGATCTAATATGGGTATAGGCTGGACAATCTAAGATAAAGTGTTTTTCATCTTCAACCTTCTTAGTGTCACAAAGGTGACACACTCTTTCATCCCAT
>SNQJ01S0004523.1:102616-121338 GCA_010110895.2 Picea sitchensis
CTTCAATACTTAGGCTCCCTGGCCTAATAAAACTCATAAGCCTACAGCTTATACAAACTTGGCTCACCAGCCTATAGAACATATTTACAATTCTTTGCATATGCATGATCTGCAACGGGGCTCGGCCTTGGGGACACTACATGCATAAAGTAGGTTCTTCTTCGATGTTGGTGTCAACAATGTGTCCTTAATAAACTTCTTCTTTCCATGCAATGTTAGAATTGCAACTGTTCATTTTCCTTTAACTTCAAAAACTCTATCATCACCAAATATAATTTTACTAGAATAATTGTCATTTATTCTAGTAAACAATTCTTCTCGAGATGTCATATGAGTCGAACATTCCGAATCAATATAACAAGCTTCACTTTCTTCATTATGTGCCATAAAACTTGAGATGAATACTTCTCATTCCTTGTTTCTTCAACAACTGTAGTGGCACCTTTATGTTCCATATCTCACAAATTTGCATAACAATCTTTTTCAAGACGACCAAATTTATGACAATAATAACACTATGGTTCTTGTCTTTCTCGAGATCCATCTCCACCTCTTCCTCTTCCACGAGATCCTTCTATACTTCTTCCTCTGAACTGACTTGGATTTCTTCTTCTTCCTCTTGAGGTGGATGCATTTCCTTGATAATTGTGTGACTGTTGTGGATGCCTATTTTGATTTTGATTTTGATATTGATCCATGCTTCTTCCTCTTCCTCTATGCCTTGTGGAAAACACATGTTCCACTTCCTCGGTTGGATTACTTTCTTCAACAGTTAGTAAAAAACCACTAAATTCATCAATTTTTACCGTGTTTAAATCTCTGGAGACCATAATATTGGTGGTGACCATCTGAAACTTGGGCATAACACTTGTTAAAATATTCTCAATTGGTCTTCTTTTTGGAACATCTTCACCTAATGACCTCATTTGATTAACAAGATCTTGCATATTTGTGATGTAATCACGAAAGGATTCATCACTTTGCATATTTGCATTTTCAAAATTATGCCTTAATGTTTACAATTTAGCTACAACCGCACCTTCATACGTGTTCTTTAAGATATCCCATGCTTGTTGAGATGATTCTACAACACTGATTCTTTGAAATATAGATTCTTCAGCTGCACTTCCTATGAGAGAAAGAGCTTCATTATCTTTCTTAATAAGCTCCTTTAGAGATTTCTTGTAATCGTCACTCAATGCTTTGAATTCATCAACAAAACACATAGCATACCCATCAATTACAAGTTCCCATACATCTTTACTGATAAATATAGGTTATATGCGTTTGCTCCAATAAAATTAATTAATGCTCGTGAGTTTTGGAAGCACAATATTGCTTGACGCCATCGGAAAATAAGAGAGAGAGAGAGAGAGAGTATGAAAAAATCAACACAATGTATCCCACTTCACCCTGAGACGAGAAACAATTATCCCAAAAATCGAGACTCAACCACCACCAATAAATATCTTTTATTAATTTTGAGTACAATGAAGAAGCACAATACTTGCGCAATTACAATTAAACTTTCTTTAAATAAAAGAAAGAAAGTTTATATGGCACAATTGAAATAACAATGTAATCCCTCTGTAAAACTTCAATCTTTGAATCAACTCTCTTACAAATATTTCAATAAATATAAGAGATTTAAGATAATCTCTTTTACACTTCAATGTAGACTACAAAGACACTTTCTTTCCACCACAATTTCTGGTTTATATAGTATTTCAATAGGTATGAATTTGAACCATTGTGTCTTTTAATAATGAACCATTGCACCTCTTCATTTAATCAACATTAATGGTGACATTTCTATTTTATTAATATTTGATTTTAATTTTAAAAGACTTCAAATCCCTTCTAATTCATTTTATCATTTTATTCCTTCACATATTGTTTTCTTTTTTCTAGATTCAAATTCTACAGATAAGTGCTTCCTTCAATCCACTTCCCTTGTGACTGTGGGCTCGAAACCATAGGCTTATCCACTCTAAGTGGTGTTCCTTTAACGCTTTCTTTTTACGCCCTTATTCTTCTACACAGGACCTTATTCAAATGTCCGTGGGATTATTTACTTCTAGGCCTTGGGCACCCCTAATCAACTCCTTTACCTTATCACGAGACCGATGTTGGAACCAAGTCCTTCGAACTTCAGCCTTCGGGCTATCCTTGCACTCTTCCGGAGTTTGACCTGTCGAAGTGGTCATAAAGTGTAGGCAACCAGTTGCTGTCGGTTGATAGTACCCCTTACGCTATCCTTCCACTGTCTTAATCCAACGACTATGACTTAATCAAGTGTTGAGATGGACGGTCCTTATTTTTCCTCGGGGCCTTTGAGATTTCGACGTTTTAGCTGGTAAGAGAGATTAGACATCCCCGAAGAGATGAAACCTCAAAATGATGTGGCCAAATTACGTCATGTCTTAATTAAATTAACCTTAAACTTTGGCCTTCGACACTTCAGGCACTTTTGCTGGTAGGAGAAGCTGGACATCTCCGGAGGCTGCAATCTTGAAGTGACATGGCATGCTAACGTCTCCTAGGTTGATGTGGACCTATGGTATGTGTGCCATGAGTCACCCGTTGCTGACATGGTCCTGTTGATGTGGAGCCACGTGTCACCTTGATTCACGACTCTCACAGACCTTATGTGCCAAATGGGCCTTGACACTTGTCACTAGTTGATTGGGCCATGTGTCATCTTCTGCCACATGTCTCCCTCCTGGATCATTGCTCTAGACTGCTTGATCAAATGGCTGAGAAAGATCCCTAAGGGATCTTAGATCGATGGTTTTTGTGGTTTCAGTACTCCGGGATACAACTATAAAGTTGTTCAACTCCCCCAGAGTTATTCCTGCCGAAGTGCTTACACTATCCTTCCATTGCTTGATCTAACGAATTGCATTACTCCCAAATTCTTCTCTTGATCTGACGGTTGGTGGGATTTCGGGGCTTCGACACTTCGTAGCTTTGCCTAGTCTCCAATAATCGTCGAAGTGGCGAAGTTCCGGAGTCATGAAACTTACGCTATCTTTCCACTACTTGATCCAACAGTTGAGATTCTACCCGAAATCTTGATCGGATGGTTGTAATTTAAGCTCCTTTTATAGAGAGACTTTGTTGTTGATCAACGGTTCTAATTCATTCTGAAAAGGGACAATCAACAACTAGGATTCTTCTTCGACTGTAACAGGTTAATTTCTATAGTTATGTAGGGATTTCGATCCCGATAGCGCTTCTGCACGACGCTCTCCTTCTTGAGCTTTCCTCCGACCTTTCCAAAGGTCTTAACGCTACGCGCTATGATTCTGTGTGTGGATTTTTTGTAGAATGTCCCCGCTATCTCTCCTGAGATTTTCTTTCTTCCTGCACGTTCTTTTGCATACTTTTTTCATGGTTGACATCAGTGACAACTAATTTTCCATCAATAATCTCTTAACAATTACTCCTTAATTAACTCAACACTCTCTCCACAAATCTCTCAATCATATTTCTCTAACTTAAATTAAACCTTAGAGATATAACAACTAACAACAATTATTCTAGAATATTTTAAATGCATTATTATTCCAACAATTGGCTGGCCTCCAAAAGTAAATTGGAATGTAATTGAGCAAATCCAAAAATAATTCATTACTTGCAACTTCAAAATCAAAAGCAATACTCCCTACCCCATTCTCCTCATGGAAACTTGTATGTTCCCCATTGATCGTGAAGCCCTAAAATGATATAATCTATACAAACACAATCTCAAAAAGCTTGACCAAGATAGATTTCCCATCATTGCCTTACAATAATGCCTATCCTATCTTTGAATAAAATAGTCTAGACAAAGTACTTTGATTAACGAGTGTTCAAACTTTAGGATATCTAAGATAATATAACCCTCTTTCATGAGAAAACCTAAAATTAAAATTGAAAATGTGTCTAAATTCTTATGGAGTGAAGAAAATATCAAAGACAAAAGAAAACTATATCATTATAAAAACAACATCATCCCAATCTTCATGAACCTTTCTACCCTAATAAATTTAGGCTTCAAGAAAAAAAATGATGATAATTAAATAAGAACTAATTCACATGAATTGCTTAGTGAAATGAACATATTATAATCTATAAGTTATGTAATCTAGAAAAAATTGAAGACAAAACTCATTTCCTTTCAAGATACCCCATACAACAATATTAAATATACTTATATTAATATATACAATCATAATTTGGTTCATAAAATACTAAATAAAAAAACTATTTTCAGATAAGTAATTTTAGAATTTTAATTTCCACATGTCTTTAAACACTTTATCTTTATTTAAATCTTACCAACCCATAAAAAAAACACTATTCATGAAATTTATTGCTTTGCTAATAAATCAATATAACATATGATACAAAATAATAAAACAATAAATTAATTTAAACTAAAATATAAATTAATCTCAATGGTGAATTTATAATCTCAAGTGTGAATTTATTATGCATGGAAACATAAATTAAATTAAAAAAAATACAAACCCTAAAGTTGAAGGACATGGGGTGGGATGTTAGTGACCCTCATTGGAATTGAACCTTGTTCAATGGTGAATAATAATTCACTTTCCACCATTGCATCCAACTTTTTTGGGCAATATATATTCTTATTTTTAATCCCCTCCATTATTTAATATTTAAAAATTGAAATGTTTAAACAATTTATAGTTTACCATTCATGTAGGCTTTAGTAGCCAAATTGCTTCCTGGAGGGGTCCTTTGTCCCACAAACAAGAGGGTCTCATACACCAATTTGGTGTGTGGCTTGGCCGTGACTTTAAAAACACATTATTGTTATTTTATTATTATATTTTTATTAAAATAATTAATTACATAGTATAAATCAAAATACATATCAACCTTAGATTTATAAATCTTACCGTAAATTTTTCAATTTACCAAAATTTAATGTAAAAAAAATTAATTAAATGAAATTGATGATGACGGGGTTGGTTAAACTCCTATTAAGACGTGATTTGATTTATGACATATAAGAAGAATGTTTATCACAATAACGACCTTTCTAACTTTCTAAGTCATCCAAACTATAGTGATATTGGAATGTTTCTCCTAATGCTTTTCAAGCATCGAAATAACATTTTAAAGAAATCAAAATAATCTCTTACCTTTCTTAAGGTTCTAAAAACCAAATTTTGTCTCACCTTAACCATCATCATCATCATAAATCCACATAAAATATTAATATTATTATTTTATATAGTAAACTAAAAACAATAACTACTTTACTCATCTATCAACTTTTAACAAGTTGAATTGACTTTAACATTTCAATAATTATATTTAACTTCATTTTGTGCTATGACTAGATACCTAATGTATAAGAACAAGTTAAACAACATGGAAGACAAGAGACTTCCTAAAATTGCTTCAAAATCAATCGTAACCACCATCGACTCAAGTGAGGATGGCATAAAGATGCCCGGTCTTGGCTAAACTATTGGGGAATCATGGAAGACACCATTTTGTAGAATAAATATACTATTAAAAAAATAGTGAAATCAAAAAAATTTAAGGAGAAAATGTGGTGCGATAAAGAGTTAGAGGAAAACAAAAATCAAGGTATTATAAGGATGTAATCAATCATAATCTAGAAGATCAAAATTATCTATCTCTTTTGCCAAGTGTAAAGAAAAATATAAGCATTGCTAAGATAAGAACAAATTCTCACGAGCTCCATAGTGAAATTGGGCGTTAGTCAATTTCTAAAAGAGTGTGTCACCTTTGTGACACTAAGAAGGTTGAAGATGAAAAACACTTCCTCTTAGATTGGCCAACCTATACCCATATTAGATCACATTTTCAAAATATTTGTCACACTACCAACCTTCCTAACCTCTTAACTCAACAAAACTATGGTAATCTTGGAAAGCTTCTCTTAATGCTTTTCGAGCACAGAAACAAAATTCTAAAAAATTGCAAATAAACACTTACCCTCTTAAAGTCTGATAGACCAATTCGATCTTAGTAAACGTTAATCATCATCATCCTCAACATCATTACAATTTTTTTTCTTACAAAATTAAATATCTATATAAATAAAAACGTAATTATAATTTTTTAAATAAATAATTATACAAATAATAATTAAATAAATATTTAATAGTTTTTACATTACGAATTATATTAAAAGGTAATAAAATTTATTATAAATAGATAGTAAAATTGCTACTTACTATTTTCGAATGAGTAATAAGAATAGCTATCATTAAGTACTATTCGGGAGTATAACATTAGATATCTTTAAATCTTAATTTATTAATCTATTAATTTATATGAAGAAAAATGAACTCTAAATTAATTAAAAATAATTTTAAATTTTAAATATTATTATATATTGTATATTTATTATCAAGTTTCAACCCTTAATTTAAAATATAATTATATAGTATATACTGTATATTTATTATCAACCCTGTTTTTCAAGAAAATAAAAAATAATATTAAAAATTATAAATACAAGTGGTTGAAGAGGTGGGCTACGAAATATGTATATCCGCGTGAAAGAGAGGGAAGTTGAATGGGTCGAAGGTCGTGGTTGGCATGCCAAATTAGATGTCAAAATGGAATTTCTGTTATAATCGGAGCACATATATTGTTATTTAGTGCGATGCTCAACAGCTGTGAACAGGCAGATGCTTTATTCGTCCCGCCCTTCATTTGTCGCATCTACTTGGGCCACTAACACCGAAAAAAAATCTAAATCCGCCTGCATTTCTAGGTAAGCCCATGGCTTTCTACCTGCCGGCTGCATTTTGTTTTTCTGCAAAATATTTTAATGAATGAAATATGTGCTTGTTGTTGTTTTTTTTCAGGTGACCCAAAATCAGATCTGTGTTGATCAAAGACGCCTTTGTTGGAAACATGGGGGATTACAGGTCTCGGACATATGGGGGGTCGGATTACAGGATGGACGTAGTGCCCTCCAAGGTCTACAATGGGGGAGGGCAGATTCAGGTTCAGCCTCAACCTCCTCAGCCTCCTCAGCTTCCCTATGCGTATGGTAGCGGCCACCAGCAGCCCCCTGTGTACTTGGACGGGGCTTATAATTACAAAAATACCAAGACCAAGTCCTCCAAGGTATGGGGTTTGAATGATCCCGAAGTGAAGCGGCGAAAACGCGTGGCTAGTTACAAGGTCTACACAGTGGAGGGCAAGGTCAAGGGATCCTTCCGAAAATCCTTCCGCTGGCTCAAGGACAAATACACTGAAATCGTCTACGGTTGGTGGTAGGATCGAATCCCCTCCCCTCCTCTGGTTGCATGGGCAACCGTGGAAGACCCGCACAGCTTGTGTACGAGGCGGCCCTTCTTAACCCTTTGGGTATTTTATCTGGTTTTGTATCGCTGGATTAGGTAGAAAAAACAAACATTTGTATTAGCCTCGGGTGTACTCGATGGATGTCTTGTAGATTTTGCTTCTTTTGTTCTTATTTTATGCTTCCCTAGTCTCAAGTCTTTGTGTAAATTTTCAGTACAAGATCCAAATTTCGTGTTAATAACATCGTTTTATTTAATTTCGACTAAAAACATAGATGCCCCTGTTGAATTTTGATTAATCTGTTTTCTATGCCACTTTCTGTTTTTGATTTTATGGTCTTTGGGCATGGCTTCTTTCAATTGACAGAAGAGATGTGAGTTTTGGGCAATACATATTTTAACATTTCAGTAAACTAACTTATATAGAACATGTTTTGAATTTCTGAGAGAGGGCTAGAGCTAAAGGGAAAATTTGAAGGATCCACAATTTTCATTTTTCATGTATGTCTAGAAAGTTTGACTAGTCTTTAGAGTTTTTAAAATACCAACGATAAATGCTTGTGAATATTTGTTTAAATTTTAAATATATCATAGAAAAAATTGGGTGATTTTTTAGCAAAAAATAATTTAAATTTGGGTGAATATTCATTTTGAATTGATGAATCACTTAAAAATAAAAAATTAGCCCCATGGCTAAATTTAGCTCCTCAAATTTTCCTTGTCAATAAAATTTTTCCTTGTCAATAATTATGACGTGACAGAGGCTTAGATGAGGTTTCCATTGAGTTCAGCAAATATACAGAGTTCCAATAGATCGGATGTAAGCCTTTCCACCCCACAGGTCCCATAGGTCAGTTAGATTTGTAGATTCTTTTAATAAGACTTTAATTTTATTTTATTCTCTGGCATGCCCTCTCACACCTGATTTTCAGAAATCGATTAAAATTTAAAACGTTGGATTGGTCTTAAAGGCTGGTTTTGCTTCAGGATGACATGACCTCGAGGCTGTCTTCTATGAGCAGCCCCTTTTCTGTTTTAACCTTCTGGCAATGGACACTTTTGGCCCCAAATTTGATTAACATCTCATTTCTGTGTGTTGAAATAGTGTTTTTCAAATGGCTTTGCTGTTTGAATGGGAATACAACCTGGTTGGCAAACACAACCAGCATTAGGCTTGCATTCCACTGTTCTATCTGAATCTAAATTTTTAACAATCTTTGAGCAAACTAGGTTATGGATGACTGGCAAGAACTTGTTCCCAACTGTAGTTCACAATTTGTGGAAGATGGCTTTTTCCCGAGTCGTAAGTGTTAAAGTGTAATCGGTGACATACCGAGGCTTGCAGGCACTTGATGCAGCAAAGCTTCTTGCTATGAATATTTGAAGGTTCTGTATTACTTGTTTCGGCGGTGAATCTGACAAGTGCCAATCTGACAGGTTTAGAACAATTTCCACTAGTTTACAAAGTGATGCTCCACCTCTTGTTGTTACAGGGCACCTGGTTTCTAATTTGCCCTCTGCTAAATAAATTGGGTAGTATTATGCCCGTTATGCAAAATAACTTAACAGTAAAGAAAGTACATAACTTATAGCATATTAAATTCGCCTAGGAATTTGTAATTTTGTTCTTCTACTTTCAAAGTAGACGACTGAGATTGTTTGAGCAACTCACGTATTCGTTGACCGCTTGCCAACTGATCTTGATCTCGAGTAGTTTTATCAAGATCGGAAGCAAATTGTGCAAAGATTTCCAACTCTGCAAATTTAGCTAACTCTAATTTCAATTTTCCTCAAGCGATCTTTTGGTAGACATTTGACACCAATTCGTAGACAGTTTTCACCAATTGGGTTGGAAGATTGGATCGATTATAAAATTGAGTTCAGTTAGTCGATTTATTAGTGAGCAAGGAAAAATAGTATCCGGCTGAGTGTATTGCAGATTCTATGATCAAAATGGAAAGGAAAAAAATAAAACTGGTTTATTTTTGCACACCAACTAGCCTAAATAGGTCACCCCAGATATATCGATGAAAAAAATGAGGCAATACAGCCATAACAGGGAACTGGTAACAGGTCCTACATCATGTACATTCAATTCTCATTCACAGTCCCAAATTATAAAAAATGACCCAATGATCAGACTTTGGCGACCAAGCTCCAATGCCCATTAGCCTACAATAATCAGCAAGCACAAGTTGGGCAGAGCTCCAATGTTTTTTTTGCGGAACTCCTTTATCCCAGTTGGTAACTATCTTACATCTGGTCACTCTCCATGCGGAATGCTGTTTTTCCCTTCATTTATTCAAATAAGCTGTTCGTTATGTATGTCATATTCTGTTCCACCTCATTAATTATATTGTAGATTTTGGCGGCGTCTCATTGCTAATTAATTTGCCTCAACGCAGACATTGAAATTGTAGGTATTGTTGGGAAACTTCAATTGTCACATCTAGAAACTCACAAATTTATTGGAGAATGATATGTCAAGTTCTCTGCTAAAAAGTACTGATTTTATATGAAAGGTCCAATAACTCACGCTATTGTTCAAAAGAACAATAAAAATGGTTTCAGCTTTTAGGAGCCATTGGTGGGAGGTGTATATGAAAATCGTCCAGTACTTGCATGTTGCCATGGCCACAAGACTCCACAGGGATTTCACCTAATCTTGTGTCCATGATGTGGGATGATGGGCAGCCCTTGCTGATAATTTAACGACTGATGTAGGCTGCTGCACAAAGTTAGCTTAGAGGTCACAAGGCTCAATAGTTATTTATGGAAAAGTTAACATAAACACACTCTTGGCATTCTCCATGGCTTCATTTGAGCTGCATAAGGTCTGAAGAAAAATTAGCTGTCTTTCAAGTTTTTTCTTAAAAAATGCTGCAAGCATGCACACCACAGAGGATGGTAGGATATGGGAAAAGTCACTTTTTGATAGCTAAATTAATGGCCTTTGCTTGAAGCACAAATTATTTCAGTTTGCAAATTGATTGAAATCAAGACTCCTTACCTTGCACTTTTATTGGAGCTTGAAAGATGCCCTCAAACTACATTAAGCTTTAGTGGGAGGGAACTTTTGAGAGCAATGCATGTACTGTGGAAATGGTTTTGAAAATTCTAAGGAATATTTGATAATATAACTATGAGCAAGAACTAACCCATTAAAATACTCTTTCTACAAAATTGTGATCGATTTACCTTGTTTGGAATTCCCTTGAATCAGTATCAACATAAAAATTACAAGGAAGGACAAAAATAAGGCTACAAGGCTAAATTTTATAACTCAATTAGTTTGCCTCGGTCTAAGGCATCGAGGAGGGGGAGTGCCTAGGTTCCAACTAGATTGGTCATAAGAAGAAACCTAATTGACCTTTTCTCTGACTTGCAGAACATACCTCTTAAATAGAGTGTTTCTCACCCTTATCAAAGACGATCATTGCAGGCTGTACCTTCGCCATAAAATGCCGGGGAGAGTTTTGGTTGTTGGCAACCAAGAATGGCTTGTCCAAGCCTTTAATTGCCTCTATATTGAGTTTTAAAGTTTAAACTCCCATATTAATTTGGCTTACAATAGCAAGTTGCCTTAAGATAATGGTTTTTAAGTCGAACTTGTGCAAACAGGTACACTTTTAGTTTTATGTAGAGGTATGGTATGTCGAATTTTTGGGAAAATAGTGAAGTCTACTTTCCAGAGGAATAGATTGCTCTCAGATTAGAGGCACTTGTAAAAAGTTATAGCTTTAATAGAATGGGCTTATAATTTTGACTTTAATTTAGGACTGGTTTAGAATCCAAAATTTGACAGATTGCAACTTCTTGGTTGCAACTGAAGTGATACGAGTCAATGTTTCCAATTCATAAATTCCCACTCAAATATGAGGTATTCAGCAAAAGTTATAACTCCAGAAAGGTTAAGTACTATTTTTGAGCTTTGGTTTAGGACTGTCATAACTCTGATACCACTTTTAAAACTCTAAATAGAACAAGAATAGAATATACACTAGACTATAATTTAAATATCAATAAAATCATGATGAGAAAATAATTGAAATATATGTACTATACAAAAAAATATAGAAATATCTTACAAAATAACGGGGAAGCACAATGCTTCCCTATTATGGGTTGTATGCTCTGTCCAAATAGACAAATGGGGCACCCTATTACCTAAATACAAAGGTGAATTCCTTCTTCATGATATGCAATGAATACAAGAGAGATAATTGTGCAAATGGTGGTTTGATTTGGGAAAAATCATCATATCTAGATTCTATACTGATGGCTGGATAAGAGCCTTATGTTAAACCAGGGTGGAAATGGCATACGTGCAAAGACTAGGGCTAACATGGCTGGAGTGGCCTACATACAAAGATTAGAGTTTAAGGCCAACATGGCCTTCACTCAAAATATGATATTTAGTAGCATAAGAGGATGGCTTGGTGATGCTTGGGCTGTGACAATGTTCTTGTAGGGGGTAGCTGACGTAGTGGAGTACATTGGTTAGGACGATTGATGGAGTTCGTGGAAGCTTTTGGTGGAGAGATGTGGACTTACCTTGTGTAGCTACATCATCTTGGAGCCCTTATTGTGTACAACATGACCTTGGAGCATGGCATGTGTACTTTGGAGTGGAGTGCTTCACTTGTGTTGGTCTACAAGTGCTCATAAGTGCTCATTGTAGGTTGCTTGTAAGGGCTTGGACCCACATTGTATTGTTGGCTTCCCTTACCTCTCATATAAATAGAGGAAGGAGAGAGTCCTCATCATTATCATTGTACTCTTTTCTCTGTACAAAGATTAGAGTTTAAGGCCAACATGGCCTTCACTCAAAATATGATATTTAATAGCTTAAGAGGATGGCTTGGTGATGCCTGGGCTGTGACAATGTTCTTGTAGGGGGTAGCTGACCTAGTGGAGTACATTGCTTAGGACGATTGATGGAGTTCATGGAGGCTTTTGGTGGAGAGATGTGGACTTACCTTGTGTAGCTACATCATCTTGGAGCCCTTATTGTGTACAACATCACCTTGGAGCATGGCATGTATACCTTGGAGTGGAGCGCTTCACTTGTGTTGGCCTACAAGTGCTCATTGTAGGTTGCTTGTAAGGGCTTGGACCCACATTGTATTGTTGTCTTCCCTTACCTCTCATATAAATAGAGGAAGGAGAGAGTCCTCATCATTATCATTGTACTCTTTTCTCTGTAATTAGCTTCTTGGAGGAAGTCGCTAGGGTTCATGAGGAAATCCTAGGAGGAGTTATGAAGTCTACAAAGGACATCTTGGCTTGGAGCTTGATCCTTGTGAGATACTAGGGTTTACTCATGTGAAGAAGATGTTGGTGATGATCTCTCTTTCATATATCACATTCACTAATCTTGTAGTCACTCTTGTGTTGAGATGTGACCTAGAGAGGAGTGCACACTAGTGTTCTCTCTCTCTCTTGGTCTTTATTTGTACTCTATCTCTCTCTTTGTTGGAGTCATTAGGGTTTCTTGGTCTTTTTGGAGTATCTTGGAGCATCATGGAAGTCTAGGGTTAGGGTTTATCCCTTGGAGGTTTGAGATTAGGGTTTTGTGATAGAACTATAGGGTATATTTGGTGGAGAATAAGAAGAGAAGAGGACATCTTGCCTTGGAGGACTTGTTGGAATGATTCTTGTATGTTGTAGCTCCTTGATTGAGTTAGGGTTTTCTTGTTTTCCCTAGCTAGGGTTTTGGAGAGCTAGTGGACTTGTACTAGCCTCGAGAGAAGGCTATGGTATGTACATCTACTTCATCTTGAGCATATTAATGAAGTTTTCAGCTGTCCAACACTTGTGCAATTTCCAGATTTGATTTTCAACCATATATGTTCTTCATGAATTGTTACTTACAACTATATATGTTTTGATTATTTGACATAAGTAAAAGGGCAATTTGTTTATTGATTCAACATTATCATTGAAGAATCTAAGGGCTGTTTTGATGCTGCTATATCTGTTGTTTTACCGATGTAAAAGTGATTTTTCAGATCTGATTTATGTGAGATAAGTTACCCTAGAGGGCTGAAAATTATCCAGGTTGTTTGGTATCTTTTCTCTTTGGATTACCTAGAAGATTGGGCTGTTAGAAAGTGAAATATATGACTCAACCTCTAGTCAAAGAGGTGAAATTTCTGTTTTGTATTAAATTTTGAGCTTTTGGAAATTTCTACAAATTCTAAAGGCTTTCAAAATGTTATGGATGATTATATATGAGGTGGGCATATTAGAGAACAAGTTATACCTTTCCAACCTCTAGAACTGCATGATGAGGAGGAACTCATTGATGACAAGGGATTTTCAAGCTCCATTTCACGTGAGTGGGATTTAAATGAGGTACCTTTTGCAAGAGTGCAAATGTTTCCTTTATAGATAAGATAGATAAGATAATTTTATTATGTCCATTAAATGACCATAAATAGGTCAATGGGATTGCAAGGTACAATAGTGTGAGATACAAAGTGGGAGTGCAAAGGCCGCTCGTAGAAAATCATGATATCATTAAAACTAGCCTATGATGTGAAAGATCTAAGGCCTTTTACCTACTTGACTCTTGACTTTCCATCATCTTGGCTCTTGGCTTTTCAATCCTACTTTACAAACTTTTGTCCTTATTCCAAATAGGATGATGATGGATATATTTACAATAAAAGTATTTAAAATTACAATATTACAAGTTTGTCTTCTAGTGCTTACAAACCTAATATTGGATTTGGGCACTAGTTTGCCCCATACAATACAATCAGGGACTTGCACACCATAAGTCTCCTCTCCTCTTCTCCCTTGAAGCTTGTGCAGTCTTGGAGGCCATCTTCATGTTTAGTATTCTTGGATGGAGGTCGCTTGGTCATTCTCCCTTGAGTTGATGATTGTGCAATTTTGTCTTGGATGTCTTCTTTGTAACTTGCATATTAGTGTGGTCCTTGCCTTGCTTCAAATCTACACTTTAGCTTCTTTCCATTTGAGTTTGATGCCCTTAAAGAAGAAGTAAAAATCTGCAAGCAAGAAGCCTTGATGTGTGAGTTTGAAGGCTTACCATCTAGCAAACAATTTTTTTCCTTTTGTTAAAAACTATACAATGACAATGATCAAACATTTCTTTGTGAATGCTTTGGAATCTTTAGATGACAAGCTCCTTGTGTAATTAGTAGCATGGATCTTCACCAAATGTGCATATAACAAAAAGTGATAAACTATCTTTGGTTTGAATGGTTAAAATTATGTAACAAATGTAGGTGTGTGAGAGCAAGTGGATGTTAACAAGCTTTCTGAATCCAAGTAGTAGCTTTCACATCCAAGAAGTTCCCTATGCTCTTCATTGGAATTTCTCTTAGAGCCGCACACATGAAAGTTATAACAATGCCATTAATTCCATCTTTTAAAAGGCCCAACGCTTCATCTCTTAGCCAAGAATGAGGGTTACACTTAGCAAGTAGCCAAAAATTAATCCCGATCATCAAGGTGAAGTGTTAAAGGCCTAATCTCGGAGTTTTGGAGGTAGACAATGCAACTAGGTGAGTGATTTGCCCAAGAGAGGCAAATCGTTGAGTTTAATGGTCAGTAAGCTCAATTGTTGGCTATAGAAGGCATGTTACTATTTGAGGTGAGCAATTTTCTTTTTGGAGGCAAATCACTGATTTCAAGTAGAGAAAATATTCAATTACTTGCCCTGGTTGCTTGATCGAAAGGTAGACAATGCAACTAGGTGAGCGATTTGCCTAAGTGAGGCAAATCGTTGAGTTTTATGGTCAGTAAGCCCAATTGCTGGTTACGGAAGGCATGCTGCTCTTTATGGTGAGCAATTTTCCTTTTGGGGGTAAATCACTAACCTCACTTTGTGAAAAGACTCAATCACTAGCCTACTAGGCAAGTGATTTGCGATTTCTTGGCCTAATTGTTTGAAAGTAATAACTTTTTGAATTCTTTCTTTGTTTTGGAAAGGAAAATTTAGCCCACCTCCAACATTAAGGCCCAATCACTCAACTTGAAGGCTTGCTTCAACCATTTGCCTTTGCGAGGCAACTCACTGGCCTGGGGAGCCAACAAGCTTCCCAAGTGAGGGATTTCATCTTTTACTTGGTGAAACACATCCTGGAACTAAGGAAAACTTCATACTTGAGCTGTACAGTGAAATCTTCATGCCTTGCTGCCAAATTCATTTCTTATTAGTTGAATTATTACAATTCTATGGTCGTTTGGTGATTTCATCGCCTTTTCCAGCTCATCGATGATCACGAGGGGTCATCCAGAGGCTTCTTAGCCCTTCACGCTTCAATTCAAAAGTTGAAAATCTTTTGATGAAACCTCACATCTATCATAGAGCTTCACAAGTGGGTTTTGGATAAAAAACAACCTTAGCGGATGCATGAAAATTGATTAAAAATCAATTAAAATGAGTGTTGCTGAAGTCCCTTGATTTTTCACCTTAATAAACCATAACTTCTTTGTTTGACCTTAGATTGTGGAACCACTTATTACTGAGTGTGGAGGACATCAAGACATTTCCAACGAGTGGTTGGAAGCTCAATTTTCATCTCGCTAGCTTTCATAACTAGGAAGCGTAAATTTCGACACTTGCGATTTTTTTTTTAACTCACGTTTTCATAGCTGCGGGCCTCATAATCTAATTTGCTCTATTGCATTGAGTCTGTATGCCCCAAAAATGTTAATGTAGCCTCTTTTGCAATTCAAAAACTCAACTTGATAGATCACCCAAAATGTGAGCAAAGTGCCCTTAGAGGCTAGAGTATAGATCTCGTTGGAAATGTTGCTTCATCGGATCAATATTTCTCTGTGCGTCTTTGATCCCTATCATATGGAGTCTGATTTGGATTAGTGATCTTATTGAGATCCTTAACTGTGAATTTGATTTTAAATTGTTAAGGAGGCCTTTGAGCACTAGATGCACCTATTAGGAAAACAAGGCAAAATATACTACTTCACTTTGAAACTTCTCTGAGAGACTTCCAGTGCTCGAAAATGCATATGACGACCTTAGAGAAGGTTGGACACCGTGCTTATGTGCATCGCCTTGACCATTTCTTTCATTTCATCATTTGACGTGTCATTCTCTCCATGCTTGTCCTTGCATTTCTAGTGATGATACCATGAATCTTGTGACACAATTGTGTAGTTTGCATGGTTATGATATTCCTTTGCTAGACGCAACTTGATGTCATTGCCATATGCTTTGATACTTTTGTTTGTTATAGCCTTATGCCATGTGCACATGGCACCTCGCTCTTTCCCTACTTGTTAATCAGAGACTTGGCCTTTCTTGGCCTTTCATGTGATTTTGTGTCATTTGTTGAAGGGCTATATTTTTGACTTGTCTTTCATTATCACCTGTGTCGTTGAGGTATGATAACCTAGAGAAAGACATGAAAGTATGTTAGACTCAAAAACCACATAAGCCATCAATCCATCAAATGTGTTGATGAAGCAAGGCAATCTCACACCAAAAGCCATAGTTAGGCAAGCAAGATGTACTTAGAATCAAATCATGCTTAAGACAAGCAAGTGAAATCCTTATCAAGCACAAGCTAGAATTCATCAAAATGCAATTGATCAAGATCGAGAGGCATGACACAAATGCAAAATTGCATTCAAGCACAAAGTGAAGTGATCGAGGAGTACTCTCAATTCTCATGCAACTCAAAGGACATTCATAAAAAGTGAGATAAGTCAAGAAATGCATGTTTGAAGACAAATTTGAAAGTAGGAAATTTTGTAAAAAGGGGGGTCCCCAGGTCTGTTGACTCGGGGCTAGTTGAGGCCTCAACAAAAAGGAAGAGAAGAAATCAACGTCCGAGGTTGTTGGGAAGGAGGAAAGCATGATTTTGATTTTTGGGAAAGATTTCTGCTTGTTGCAAACATGGTTTGATGGTGGAAGTTACACTAGCAATCAAAATTTGCTAGGAGAATATTCCTTGTTGAAGACAATATTGACAATACATTGGATTATGCATGGTAATTGGAGTGAGGATTACCATGAGAAGAGGAATAAGTATGTCACCTAGGAGAAGAAATCAGAGACATCAGAGACATCAGAGAGATCTAGAATATTAGAGATGGAAGATATGAGAAATCAAAGAAATAAAGAACTTGAAGAGTTGAGAAGGAGAATTGAAGAATTGAAATGAAACATATTGGAGATGCTATAGAAGAGTCATAACCAATACTTGAAGCAAAAGAAAGACAAGATGACTAGTAGAGAGACCCTAGTGTGCAATTTCTTAGACTTATGAGAGATGGAGGAAATGTTAGAATTGAAATTTCAAACTATGATGGTACCATGACAGCCGGAAATTTAATTGGTTGGATTAGAGAAGTAGAAAGGTATATTGAGTATGAGACATTTGAAGACACCCATAGGGTGAAGTTTGTTGCCACCAAGTTGAAGGGGCATGTTGCTTTATGGCGTGATTGTGTACAAAAAGCTAGAGTTGATAATCAGAAGGAGAAGATTAAGACCTGTTAAGGCTAAATTTGACACCCTAGGTTTCAAGTCAACTGTAGTATGAGGGAATCAAACCTAGACTTAATTTAGGGGTTTCTATCCTAAGGTCACAATGATTTCACCCCTCTCATTTTGGGTTGGTGCATGCCAACCACAGGGAGGCTACCCTAAGGATGTGCTGCTTGATAGATAGGATTAAGCCTGCAAAACCACAAATCAAACAACACAAAACATGGGCTTTGAATGAGGGTTAGTTGACCTCACCCAAAACCTGCATAAAACAATTAAAAGTGAATTTTTTGGTGGAAAACTCAAGAAAAGTGAACTATTGGAAGGAAAAGGAGAGAAAATCAGCAAGAAAAGAACGCTCCAATGGTGCCAAATCGACCCCCACTGAAGGATTAGCTCCAAACACATGCAATAATTTATAAATCAATTGGAACAACAAGAATTTAGGCCAAAAACAACACATAAACTATTTATTCATGTCAAATAAGAGGAATGGCTCCATCACAGAGAAAAGCAATGAACTGTTACAATGATCTCCAAAGAACTGAGAATCCAGAGCTAGAATTGAGAGAGAAATGAGAATGAGAGAGTATAGCGCTATTGCAATAAAGTGATCAACCTTCCAACTGTGGATGACTGTTGAATATATAGCTCACTGAAGAAGAAATTCATCCTGCTCTTTCCAAATTGGGAAAAAGGTCAACCAATAATCATCCTCCAAGTGGATCCCTGTCCATTTGCCATGTGTCACTGCATAGATTCCTGCTAAGTTTGGTGGAGCAAACTTTTCCAAGCTTTCTGGTCAATTCTGGGGGAAATTTGGAGAAGAATGGAGGTGGAATGAATCAATTTTGTTGAGTAATGAAGGAATTATGGCCAAAAATGTGAGAGGGGCACACCTTTGGGCTAAAATAAGCCATTAATGC
>SNQJ01S0004523.1:124139-154132 GCA_010110895.2 Picea sitchensis
GAAAAACAAAAAGCTGTTTTTGTGGCAGGGAACTTTCTCGCTTTAATTTATCCTTATTTAGCATGTGTTAGGCGACTTGTGGGCCCCACATGGGTCGCCACCTCATCCTGCCACATCATCACTTGTGCCACCTCATCACTAATAAAACAAATTGGTCCAAATACCCTCGAGTTTATACTTGTCGGAAGCAGAATTGGACAAGGAGTAAGAATATGTTGTCAAATAACTTATATGAGGGGTCTATAATATCATCATGGGCAAGAAGTGTCCCAAAATATTGCAAGTCTCTCAGAATCTGCCTGAAACTGATAGCTCATCCTGAAATAACCAAGAAAACACTGGAACAAGCTCTAAACTCAACTCATGTAAGCCACCGTCCTCTAACTGACAAGAATGAGAAGCAATGTGCCTGGAAGATCTCTGAATGATAGCCCTGTACTGTCCAGAAGAACCTGTGGATGCCAGCCTGAAAGGATAGACTGACCTTTGACCATCAAAATCTCAAAGGTGAGATTTTGGGGTCAACAAATGGCGACTCAAGGGGCGAGACTCCCTGTGGGTCTCGAGAACCCAAAACTCCGTGTTTGCAATACTGAAAAACTGATACCAATCTGAAATCAATGACCACATCTGAAAACGTGAAATCCATCCTGAATGAACTGCCTGATACTGTAAAACCAATTCTGAAACATGCTGAATGATACTGGTAACCTTTCCATTCGGCTATGGAGTCAAACCCGAAAAACAATGACTCTCAAATCAGGACCCTTGTGAAAGTCAAGTGGAATGGAAGGTCTGATCCGCATGCTGTTACAATTTGAAACTGCTATCTGCTACCACTCGCCAACAAGTGCACTGCTCTATGTGGTAAATGTACCGATGTCAACTCAAAGAGACAGTCACTTAGTCAAAAGCCAATAAGGTAAGCCCTGCTAAGTGCGAAGGTCACCCACCAATGATGACGATGGAGCCTAAGGCACAAACACACTTTGTCATAATGAAAAATAATCTGGAGTCAAATCATGACAAGAGTCACCTGATCAAGGCCCAATGATACTCAACCATGTTAGGTGCGAAATGATTGCCAATGAGGCTTGCAACCACTAAGGTGTTCAGTACTCCTGGGTTGCCTGTAGGTAAGGTGTCAATGTCGATACAAGGCAACCTACTGGAAAAAGGAGCAATGAGGACTATCCTTCCCCAATGCGAAGTAACATAAAGGTGAATCGTGATGTGTGGTGGATCAAAACAAGCTCAACCAAGGTATCATATACCTATGCTAGATGAGGGGACTCTATAAGATGGAAAACTCATTGAAGTAATGATGAAGAGATAGACACAATCATGTATGCCTCTCATCCTAGCCCCCTAAACTCTACGCTCAAGTGATGGAAATAAGGATCCCTCATCCAGACTGACAATCTAGGCTGACACAAAAATTTGGTATGAGGCCATTGGCAAATAAAAGCAAAAGGCTTCTGGAAAAGCACAAAATCTCTGGAAAGGCAGGAGATCCTCCTAGAAAGCAGGGAAATAAAAGCAAGGAAATTTCCTAATCTAACTCTACTCAGACCACATGTTGGCAAAAAAGGAGAGTGGGGCCAATGAATCTAGTCTAAACAAAATACTGAAAAGACAGCAAGGAAATCTCAGCTAAGCGGGGAAACATGACTAAAATGTAAGGAAAAATTACGAGGGAAAATATGGAAAATAAAAATACAAAACATTTAATGCCCGCAAGTACCCAAAAATGTTGAAGAGCTTTTGCCCCTCACTGGGAAAAGTGTTTAAAACGCTGCCCATTTATAAGCACCTGCATGACATCACCGATGATTTTTCAATAGTTAAGGTTAAGCATGAAGTTCATTCCATTTTTAGCATTTAACCATAACCATAAATGTTGCAGCAACCAAGATCACAAGAAGAAACACCATGCACAAGAACACAAGAAGTATCTTGGGAAACCCATCTCAACAAGGGAAGAAAACCCAACCAAATCCTTTGCTATATTCTTCAAGAGAAAGACCTTCACCACCAAGATACACCTTTGCACACAAGAGGGTGCTTAAACCCTAGAACTCTAGCGCCCGAGAGAGGTGCACACCTTTTCCAAAGAAGTGTACTTGCTGAAATTTCCAAACTCACATGAAAGATATGATTCCACAATGAGGAAACTTCCTTTACTTATATTAGATTTGTCCTATCAACAGAAATGTCTATTGGCTCAACAGGGCCGACCTCTCTAAGTCACAATATAATAATAATAATAATTATTATAATTAATATTTAACCAGATTAATTATCTTTTACATTTATTATTAATCACATTAAGGTGGGGTCAACCTGTATCCTTTACATAACAATTAGGGTTACAAGCAGGTCTGACTCTTGAACAATATATAGCAAAGGATCTGATACACCCACTAGTGCTCATCCACTAAGGGCACATCCATAGGGATGTCATATCTCTGGTTCACTGCATTACACAGAAGAACCAGATCTGGACACGTTCACCTGTGCTCGACCACATGCACATCCACTCTACAGATCTTCTTTCCCACTGCCTCACACAGGAGAATCATCTGGAGTCTTCTTGTCAACTCTGCTGCTCAGAGGAGGCTAATACATCATCTTCATTTCTGTTCACACGACGATGCACCCAACACTTTGGGATTTCACACGTTCACCTTGTGCTCAGCCACAGGCACGTCTAACTCAACAGATCGCCTTTCCCACTGGATAATCATCTGGAGTTATTCTCAACTCTCTGAATGGAGGAGGTCATCGCTAAGTTCCTAGCTCTGTCTCAGGCAGTAACCACGTATCCTTCTTAGGGGCTTTCTCTCAGGTTTGTAAGCTGGAGAAAGGCTCACATAGCTGCAATGATCTACATCTCACAGGTTTGTAAGCTGGAGAATGTCTCACATAGCGGCAATCATCAACAATCACCATCCAAATTGGCAAGCCTAAAAGTGTTGGGACCCACTGAAGCATGGACACTAAATGGCCCTAACCATAAGCTATCAAACTTACTGTGATCTCCCGCCTTCCCCCTTCTCTTGTCCCATAGTAAGACTAAATCATCAACATGAAACACTTTTCCCTTAGCTCTCTTATCAAAAGCTTTCTTTACCTGTCTCTGATGCTCAATGAAGTGTGTGAAAGCTTCTGATTTATCCTCCTCAAGCTGAACTGGATCATTAAATCGACCATGCAAGGCCTCCTCATCTGTAACGAACTCTCTAATCAACTTGTGCATTGGAATCATCAAGTTAACTGGTAGGACTACATCAACTCCATAAACCAACTCAAAAGGTGCCTTGCTAGTTGACTGCTTCTTTGTTACCATGTTAGCCCACAATGCATGCTTGAGACCACTGTCCCAAGCTCTCTTGTTTTCTCTGACTGTTATTCTGATTATCCAGATCAAGTTCTTGTTGGAAGACTCTGCCAATCCATTACCCTGTGGGTAGTAGTTTGCCGAATGAGCTAAAGTGATACCAAATCTCAGGCAGAAGGCCACCAACTCAACTAATTTGAATACACTGGCGTTATTAGTTGTGATCTTCTTTGGGACTCCAAATCGGGTGAGGATATTCTCCTCAAGGAAACGAATAGTAGCAACAGAGGATGATGTCTTGAGCGGAATGGCTTCCACCCATCTAGTGAAATAATCTGTAGTTACTCATATCCAAGAATGGCCCGCACTAGAAACCTGTGGGATCTGTCCAATAAAGTCCAATCTCCACTGCTGGAAGGGGGCCTCTACCACAACATAATCTAAGGGAAAATCTGGAAGTCTTTGCTTTCCCTCAAACCTCTAACAAGGCTCGCATGCACGGACAAAGGCATGAGTATCTCTGAATAAAGTCGACCAAATGTACCCGACATGCACGATCTTATGGGTAGTGGTCCTAGCAGAAAAATGTCCACCACATACCCCTGCATGCAACTCAGTCATGATCTGATGTGTTTTGTGCGGTAAAATACACCTCAAAATCAGCCCATGAGGGCTCCTCCATCCCAAGTGACCTGTTGCCAAAGACAATACTTGACAACACGAAGCTGTAGAGATCACTTCTGCGTCTCACTGAAGTTAGAAGGACATGAAAATTTTTGCAAGTAAAATATAATGTCATGATACCAATCAGAAACTTGCAAATCATCAGAAATAACATTTACCTGATTAATTACCTCAGGTTCCAAGTCCTTCTCAGTCATCAACGTGGCTAATCCTTGACCTCTAACAATTTTGGTAGTCTTAACCTCAAGGTCATATTCCTGTATCTTTGTCACCCACAACCCTCTAGTTCCTGCACACTCCTTTTGAGCTAATATATCTTTAACTTCAGGAAAAGGGACATATGCTACAATGTGTGAGTTCCAAAAATAGGGCCTAAAATGAGCCAACCCCTTGACCATAGCATAGGCTCGTTTTTCTGTAAGCTTGTATTTGAGCTCAGATCCTTGCAAGGACCTGCTCATATATGCAATCGACAACTCATGCCCATCCATGTTCTTTTGCAACAAAACACATGCAATTGTATTATCAGATGCGAAAGAGAAAATCTGAAAATCACGTGAATAATCAGGACTAGCTAAAATGGGAGAGTAAGAAAGAGCCTGTTTGATATTCTCGAAAGCTTGCTTCACTTCCTCACTCCAAGTCAGGTCATGCCCCTTCTTCAACATATCTGTGATGGGCTTTACTATCTCTGCAAAGTTGGGGGTAAACCTGCGTACAAAACCAATTTTCCCCAGAAAAGATTGAATAGTTTTTTTATTACTGGGCAATTGAACCTCCTCTATACCATTGACCCTCTCAGGATCAATTCACACTCCCTCTTTTGAGACTATGTGGCCCAAAAACTTGGTCTCAAACATCCCCATGAGCGACTT
This sequence comes from Picea sitchensis, assembly GCA_010110895.2. Taxonomy (NCBI): domain Eukaryota; kingdom Viridiplantae; phylum Streptophyta; class Pinopsida; order Pinales; family Pinaceae; genus Picea; species Picea sitchensis. Next base: position 129,039 of record SNQJ01S0004523.1, read on the forward strand.
CTTTAGGTTGAGCGAAATGCCCAACTGCTTGCACTTGTCAAACATAACACACAAATGGGAAATATGATCATATCTCTTTCTAGAATAAACCATTTTATCATCCGGATAAAAAACTATGAACTTAAATAAAAAGTCTTTGAAAGCATGGTCCGTAGCTCGCTGGAATGTTGCACCAACGTTCATCAAGCCAAATGGCATCCTGATGTACAAATAAGTGCCCCAAGGTGTAATAAAAGTAGTCTTATCACGATCTTTCACAGCCACAACAATCTGGTTGTAACTTGGAAATCCTTCAAGCATGGACATCTCTGAATCTGTAACTGTCTGTAATATGTGGTCCATACTAGGCAAAGGGTAATTATCTTTCAAGCAGGCCCTATTCAGGTTCCTAAAGTCAATGCACACTTCGGTCTCCCCATTTTTCTTCCTCACTGACACACAATTTGAAACCCACTCATAATATCTAATTTGCTCAATGATTTTCGCTTCATACAATTTTTGTAGTTCTTTCTGAATGGTAGGGGCTACCTTAGGGTTCATAAATCTAAGCCTTTGTCTAAAGGGTTTGGCGTCCATTCTAAGAGGGATCTCATGGTTAAGGATGTTTTGGTCAAAGGTTTTCAGCTCATCATAAGACCACAGAAGAATTGTCGAATTTATACAAGGAGATCGCCATAGATGATATGTCAATGGGAGTGCCTAAAAAAAGAGACATTTCACATCAAATTGACTTGATACCTAGATCAAGTTTTCCTAACAAAACTCCATATAGGATGGCATCGATAGAAAGTGAAGAGGTTAACAGACAAGTTCATGAGTTGCTAGATAGAGGCCCAATAAGAGAAAGTTTGAGTCCTTGTGCTATACTTGTAGTACTAGCTCCAAAGAAGGGTGGAGAATGGAGAATGTGTACGGACTCTAGAGATATAAATAAGATAACTATCAAATGGAGATTTCCATTGCCAAAGAATTGATGATCTCATGGATTGTTTGAGAGGAGCAATATACTTTTCAAAGATTGACTTGAAGAGTGGGTATCACCGAATTAGGACTAGAGAAGGGGATGAATGGAAGACAACATTTGAGATAAAGGAAGTGTTACCCCCCCATGCCTAGGGGTAACTAGAGGAGATCATGTCTCATGGCCCACAATGGAGACAATGATCCTGACCATGATGATGATCAACATGTCCACAGATAGCAGCCCATCAACCCCCCTCAGATTGTCTTTTTCTACTACAGATCAACCAAGCTCATCACATCTAGTCAACTCAGTGTATGGGAGATGGTAAGTGAGCGACACCATGAGGTATGTTAGTCCTTTCATGCGAAGTGTTTGCTTAATTTACTAGGCATGTGGATGAGGATCATTGGTTGAAGTTTGATAATGGATCACTGGCTCGAGAAGTTATGTTTGTTGCCTTGTTTCACCTTGGTGGCCAATTTCTGTGCCCTAGTCCCGTGTTGTCACTGCCCAGGGAAAAGGGGTACTATTGGGGGGCCCTCACAAGGGTAACGTTTCGTTCCCCACCATATGTAACACTTTCCATCCTGGAGCTTGTCACAGTGTACTAAACTTCGGTAATGGTTAGGGTTCATTCTCTCATGAGAAGAAGGGGCTGAAGGCCCAGAGGATGATTGCAACTGCTGCTAAAAGAATAAAAGAATGATGCTAAATAAAGGATTGATAACAAAGGACTCTCAAAAGCCAGTCCCAAGAAGTGATGCTATAGCTTGAAACCTTATAAAAGGGGATATGCAAATATGATAAGAGGACAAAATAAAAAGGTAGATAAAGGGGTTTGGAAAAAATAATGCTTAGAAAGTGGTAACTCAAGAGCAAGCGCACTCTCCACAAAGGTGCTCATAGAAATGGACTCGATGACGCCATAAGCCATGAAGTAAGCCAACATGTACCACGATCACACTTACTCTTGAAGGGTTCTTTTCTTTCACTGTTTTCCTTGGGACATATCCCTCTACCGGGGTCTTTTCTTTCATTGTTTTGGTTGGCACACCTAATAGGGTTTGATGAAGGCCCTCCCACATTCAAACTTGCCAACTTACAGAAAGTCCCGAGCCGATGTGATACTTGAAGGGGATACTGAAGTGAATTATTCACGTGGCTTATATCTTAAGTAACAACTTACTTTGCATGATTCAAGGACTAGTATATGTTATGAACATTGACTTACTTGATTTCATATTCTGTTTTGATTTGGATGCCCTTGACATGGTTTTTTAAAGGACACCCCAGGATTTCACCCAGGACGTTGTGCCTTTACTGCAGGATTTGGCACGTGTGATGCAGAGTAGTGAGTCACCCAGTGACTTGACACATTCAGACATGGGCTCTCACATCTTCAGGACCTTGGACGATGGACAGATGGGATTGATTTTAACAGATTTAGTCATGGTGGCACAGAGATGGGCAGAAAGCCCACAACGTGGGCTCTACACCCAGAGGCTATCTTGCACTGTGTTATCTCCCATTCTTAGGGATAACTAAGGAGATGATGTCTCGAGGCCCTTAGGTTGCAGACATGGAGTACTGAGAGATGAATTGACTGATAGTGTCTACTTACACAGATGGAGCCCCGCCTCACCACCATACTTCTCCATTTGTCATGATGGCAGTCACCAATGGCAGTCACCACACCAACTTGCTTCTAGAAGACGATGGATCTTGCTCCATGAGGTAACAAGTCAGGTATCGTGGTAAGTGTCACTTTAATACTCGGGGCATTTGAATATGTTGCATTAAAACTTCTCTTGATTATGGAACGTTTTGCTTGGAAATTATGCTTTTTGCCTTGTTTCACCTTGGTGAGTGTCATATTTTCCTAGTAAGTGGCCATCCTTGGGGAAATGGTTGTAACCAGGGGCTTTCCTTGAAGGTTTGTCGTACCGTCCCCACTCATACTTACCATTTTCCATTACTTCTTCTCTTCCGTATCCCCATATTTTAGGTTATTGGGCTTATTGACCCAAGAAGGGCATGTACCTCATTTCATGGGAAGAAGGGGTTGAAGGCCCAGAGGCTTGTACTTGGCAAAAGATAAAAGCCAATCATAAAACCTTCTAGATGCTCGCCCATGTATCTTGAGAACAATGCAATGTTTCTCGCAAAAAATTAAGGGACCTGTAAAATAAATACTAATTGGACATGCCAACCAAGGTAGAGCGTGTGTGGGCAATGTTTTTCATGCTTAGGTAGAAGTCCCACATATTGTCTTCAACTTGGGGAAGCATGGTCAAGTATGACCAAGGTAGAGTTAATGTGGGCAATTTTTTTCATGCTTAGGTAGAAGTCCCACTTTAGCTTCAACTTGGAAATACTCTAATAAATTAATGGCAAAGGGGCTTGGAAAAATCATGCATCGCGGACGAAGGGCAACACACCCTCTGCAAAGGCACCCATAAATGAGACAATACGAGCCCTTGTGTATGTCATGAAACCCCATACCTAGAAGTCTAACCCCATCCACCTCATACCCACTACATGACTTAGAAAGAATTGTCCTTGGGAACCTCCCCTACTTGAGGAATTGGTTCACCCAATAGGGCGTTATGACACCCCTCCCATATCTAAAATTGGCAAATTGCATAGGGTCTTTGAGCACTTGTTTGATTTGAAAAGGTAGATTTGATTTTACTTGGCATGATACGTTTAACTCGAGACCCTTGGAGGGTGTATTTACTTGTCTTTGCAGGACCTTGCTTGGTGGACATTTGTGGAGGAACAAGCCTTGCTTGGGCCTTCTTGGGGGCATGAAGCCCATAGAGTGGATGCCATACCCCATGCTTTGGGACAAGCTAGATGATGAACGTTGCCTTTGGAGGCATGAGAGGACATCCCGGAGAAGGAAAGCGAGCCCCCTTTTTCCCAACGTTTGACCTTGGAGGTTCAAAATGTCACTTTCTAGGGCATGACGTCTCATTTGGGGGCTAGGGTTTGATGGTGATAGGTGATTTGATGATGACTTGGCATGTTGTGATGGAGGAAGACCCTTGCACCATGGAGATTAGGCCTTTGGAGGCCCAACGACTTCCTCAACAATTTGCTCATTATGCCAAAATGTCACCCCTAGGGGGGATGACAACTTTTAGGGCTTGCTTATTTTGTAAATTCAAATTATATTTTGTAAAGGGGCAAATTAAGGAGGTCGGCCTCCCTAATTTGTGTTTTACCCTAAGTTAAGTGGACAAACTAATTTAGGAAGGTCTTGTATAAATAAAGGGCTTGTGACATTTCATTTTAACATAACACACTTGAGGCTTAGACCTCTTTTGGTTGAAATTTGCGCCCTTCATGGGCATTTGCTCTATCTTTCTCTCTTGATTGCTTTGTGGATGATGCAACTTGTATATTGGAGGAAAAAGTGGTGCGCTATCTCTTGGATGCTTGATTCTTGCTATTGTAGTGGAATATTCTTGGTAAAGTAGGGTTTGTCTTGCTATCTCTTGAAATTGGTAAGAAATTTCTGCATATTGTTAGTTTTTCTTCTTGTTTCATGGTTATTCTTGTCTAAACCCTAGGAGGAGTATGAGGGCATAGCATACACCCTCCACTAAGATCCATCCTTATCGTGAATATGCATACTTTAGCAAAGGTTGCTAGGAGTGAAAGGGCTTACAGCCTCCTAGATTTACCTTGCTAGGTTTTGCATGCTCTAGGAAGTAAAAGGGCTTACACCCCTAGAGAAGTTGCAATCCCTAGCTCTTACATAGGAGACTCCATCACCCAATTGACTAGGCGCTAATCTACTTGCATGGGAGATATAAAATTATTGCATTGGTATACGTGAAATTGCGAGATATTGCATTGGTTCAAGTTGAAATCTTTTCTTAGTGTTATAAGCTTGCTTATGCCCTAAGGGCGTTCTCTTTTAGCCAAGGAATTCATTGATATAATAACTTTAATGCTACAACCGTTAGGGCTGCAGAAAACTCCCTTTCACTCATTGCTTACTAATCTACCACTAAAGTTTACTTGTGAACCTAGATTATTGTTCTACTGATCATTAGCTATTGTTTTGATGGTTTACTTGTTCATTTTCGTGGCTAGATTTTGTTGCTGTAGCAAAAGTTTGCTACAGCCATAAGGCTGCGCTAATACATTGTTGATAGCATCACTTTGCAGCCCTACTTTACCATCAAAGCTTATGTTTAAGTATTGGAATGTTATCTACATGTTTAATACTTGATCATCCAATAATTATTTGATGCTTTTGATGGTTAAATTTGCAGCTAGTAATACATTCTATTGCTGATATATATATTTCAATACTATTGTAGTTTGGGACAACAAGCTTTTCTTGCTTGTTCCCCTTGGTTTAAGGCTTGTATCTCGATCAATTGTCTTGTTCTGGGCAGGGCTAACATTGTGGTGCAGGTACTCAACACTTAGCAACCATTCTTCACTAACAAGCCTTCATCTTCAAGCTTTTATCCTGCTCCAAATCTGACCTATAGGGGTTTTCACCATCATCTTCTCACTTTCCATCTCAATACCCTTAGGGTCATCGGGATCCCACCCTTGTGGTGATTTATCATTACTAAAGCAAGGGGAGTGTCTATCTAAGGTGAGAGTGGGTAGGTACTCTCGTAGTTGTCACACTCTTGTGGTTTGGGTCGGGCTTTGCCCAAGCTACAATTTGTGCGATAACACACTGGATGGAGGACATTGCATAGGGAGATGATTGGACACACTCATAAACGATGCACAACTTTCTCCTCTTCAGATGCCAGTCACCTCTTGCACCTTGGACGTTAGGTTTTCAGGTGATGACGTCATGCTAGGGGTTGGTGGAGATGATGGGGTTTGCTGCCACTTGGACGCCAATGATGACTTTGAGAGAGGATGTAGTATGCTTCCACCTTCTTTGTACCTAGGACGATGACACGTGGCCTTGGAGAGGCCCTCCTAGCCCATTGAGGGCACGACGTCACCACACGTGTGGCCATTTTTGTATTATTTTTGCACATTTATCATTTGTAAAGGAAAATCTGAGGGTTCAACCCCACTTAAGAGACATGAATTTTCATTATTGTGACTTTTGGAGTGCTAGGGTTTTCCTTATAAATAAGGCTAGCACTCCATTCATTTTCATCATCATTCCGTCTCACATTTGTGGGAGGGCAACTCTAAAAAGTTGGCTATTTCTCTCTCTCGGTCTCTTGATCTCATGCGCTATTTTGGAGAAGGATCTGTTGTGGATGTGCTTGCTCTCTTGGATGATTTATTTTTGCAACTAGGGTTTTGCATGGTCTAGCAACTTGGAGAAGTAAGTAATTTCTGCAATTTCATGTCTTTTGCTAATGTTTAAGGTGTTAATTACTATCTTGTTGCAAGTTACTTTGTCTTGTTGAAACCCTAGGAAGGAGACATAAGTGCTTCTCTCTTTCACAAAGTTTTATTGTCCAAGTTTTGTGAAAGCATTCTTTGCTAGGGTTAAGAGTCTAAGGCCCAAAAGTGTTTGCACCTTAGGGTTTTAACCTTAGTCTTGGATCCTTGACCTAGTGGAATGAGAAGAAGGAAAACGACATCCAGGGCCCAAGAGTGGTTGCACCCTAGGAACCATTTTCTTCAAGGTCTAGTCCTAAGGCCCAAGAGTGTTTGCATGTTAGGGTTTAGATCTAATCCTTCTCATTCAGCTAGTTTAATCTTCAAGGTTGTGCATGTTTGACTACATAAGCCCTAGAGGACAATGACACTGGTCTAGAGTTGTTCTTGTGGTGAAAGTAGTATTTAAAATCAATATTCTCTCTCTCTCTCTCTCTAACATCCTAGAAACTTTCCTAACCCTAATTCTAGCAAACAAACACTATTTATTGCTGTTGTTACAAAAGTTTGCTACAACCACCGAATTTTACATTTATTTGTTGTATACACACTTGGAAAAGTTGCTTAAGCTACTCATAAATTTCATCTAGCAATTGGACAATATTGTACATGTTGAAGGCTTAATTTTCATGCTAATTTGCTGCATTTATGAGTACTTTTTCTTGCTGCTGTTGCAAAACATTAATTGTTGTTGTACAATTTGTTTACTGCTGTAATTTGCAACAACCAATGCATTTATTGATCATCTAGTGTCTAAGAGATCATTTTGAGCTTCATAGCTTGGTAATTGTCTATATTATGTTGCAAATTGTTTATTGTCTCGTATAGGTGAAACAATTACCTCGTTACCTTCCATTTCCTCTTCTAAACTTAGACCTATTCATCAAGTGACCAAGATAGGGGCTGTAGACTTGGCTAATCTTGCTATTTGATCCCTTGAGGTCACCAGGGAAGCCTCCCTTGTGGTGGGCCTCCTTCTATCACTAAAACGAGGGAAATCTCTACTTAGGTGACAGTGGTAGATTCTTCCAATTGTTACACAAGATTGGGATCTTGTGGAGGGCTTTGCACAAGTACAAATCTTGTGATAACAAGAAGGATTGTATGAATGGTTGGTTATGCCATTTGGTTTGACAAATGCACCGAGTAATTTTATGAGGTTGGTGAATGAGGTACTAAAATCATTCCTAGGTAAATTTGTGGTTATTTACTTTGATGATATTTTGATTTTTAATGGGACAAAAGAAGGGGATGAATGGAAGACAACATTTGAGACAAAGGAAGGATTGTATGAATGGTTGCTTATGCCATTTGATTTGACAAATGCACCGAGTACCTTTGTGAGGTTGGTGAATGAGGTACTAAAATCATTCCTATGTAAATTTTTGGTTGTTTACCTTGATGATATGTTGATTTTTAGTAGGACAAAAGAGGAATATTTGAGGCATCTGCAACAAGTACTGAAGCTATTGAAAGGGGAGAATCAATTTATTTAACTTGAAGAAATGTACCTTTATGCAGGAAGAATTGAAATACTTGGGTTTTGAGGTTTCTGGAAAGTACTGCCTTCTACAATCCAGCACACTTATGCTATCAAGATTGGCCCTGTACGGTCCTCTCTTGCCCCTTGTACAGCGCAACACCAGCCCTCGCGGCCCCTACTTATGCCTAGGTGAATCGGCCCAACAAAAGTAGCTCTCTGAACTGCAAACAGGCCCCTTCTAAGTCGCTGCCCTGCTTTCACAAATCTGCAGAAAAATCGGCTTCTTGGGTAAAACCCTTATGCCCCCTCCTTTCTCTCTCAATAACCCTTCAAAGATGATCACAATAGAATACAATAGCTTGTGCCCTCACCCTCACTTTATGTTCTTGAATTGACCTTTCTCTAGATCCTTCTAAAGAGAACAATGATCCACATTTGATCTTATCTCTTCATTGGGTTCATAATGTTTAACTAACAACTTAAATTATTTTCCAAGGAAACCTTAGAAAAATAGGCCAATTAAAGTCAATGACGAATTAGAACATAACTTGTCATACTTTCCTAAGTTAAACTAGGCAAGATTAATAAAGAGTCCACATGGGTGTTTAATGTCCCCCTTATGCTCTAGGACACAAGAACATAGGTAGACACCTCTCCGCTACAATTTTAACATGGAGTGTGGACAGGACTCCATAGTTGGATTTTTTGTTCAAGAAGGATTCTTATTCAAGAATAACAAGTTGTGCATACCAAGAGGCTCCATGAGAGAGAATATGATTAGGGATTTACAAAGTGGAGGTTTGAGTGGTCATTTGGCAATGACAAGACTAGAGCTTTGGTTGAAGAAAGATACTTCTGGCCAAGCATTGGTAGAGATGTGAGAAAACTGGTTGAAGGTTGTAGGATATTTTAGCTAGCAAAAGTAAGGAGCCAAAATATAGGTTTGTATGCACCTTTACTTGTACTAGAGAAGCCTTGGGAAGATGTAAGCATGGATTTTGTTTTGGGATCATCGAGATCTCAAAGAGTTAATGATTCAATCATGGAAGTCATGAATAGATTTTAAAAATGTTACATTTTATTGCATGGAAGAAGACAAGTGATGTTAGTAATGGCGCTGTTTTATTATTTAAAGAGATAGTTCTGTTGGATGGTTACCCAGGAATATCACTTCAGATAGGGATACTTGATTCTGAGGACATTTTTGGAAAGTCTCGTGGAAGAAGTTGGGTCTAGGTTGTATTTTAGTTTTTCATATCACTAAAATAGAAATAGAAATTGTGAACAAGATGTCTTGGTAATTTGCTAAGATGTTTGGTAGGAGATAAACCATGGTAGTGGGATATGATGTTAGCATAGTTGAATTTGCATATGACAATTTAATCAATAGATCTACCGGGAAGACACCTTTTCAGATAGTGCATGGAAGATCACTAAAGGGAGTGATGGATTTGGTGAGTTTGTCAACCGCAGAGCACGAGAAAAGTGTAGATGTAGAGACATTTGCAGAGTATATAAGAGATATACATGAGTAGGTAAGAAAACAATTACAACAGGGTAATGAGAAAAACAAAGAGAAGGCAGATTAAAAAAGGAGATTGAAGACATCTGTAGCAGGAGATTTAGTAAAGGTTTACCCGAGGAAGGGAACATTTCCTAGGGGGCCTTCTAACAAGCTGAATTATAAGAAGATAGAACCATGACAAATCATTAGAAAGATTTCTGATAATGCACATAAAGTTGGATTTACTTACATGGACATTTCACCAGTGTAATGTTGATCTTTATGAGTATCATGAAGGCCTTGAAGAAACAGAGGTAGTTGAGAAAGAACCAGTGGGAGATTGGCAAAAACAGATTCTAGTAAAGAAAGCGGAGGCATTCGCAGAAAGGGTAAGTCGAAAGAAAAGGAGCAAGGGAAATGAAGAGTATTTGATTAAGTAGAAAGACAGAAGTTCAGAGGATGCATCATGGGTTTTTGAAGAAGAACTCGGTCAGCTTGGACAACTAGATTCATTTGGTAAATTTGCTATCCATCCCTTGTGGGGTGGAGCTCATGAAAATTTTCAGCTAGGGAGGTCTGATGTAGGAGCATCCTTGGCCAAGTAAGCTATCTTGCATGCATTTGAATTTATAGATTTGGCATTGCTCTATGTGATCCAAGCATGAGGGGCCATAGGATGACTATGTTGGAGTATTTCATATGACTGGATCTTACATTTATAGATGGAGTGCATTTAATGAGACATTTTTGCTTAAAAATTGTAATAGTTTGTAATTTAGTGAAATATTTCTTGCTCTTAGTGATTTTTTATAAACCCTTGGCATATGAAGTGTTGAATATTTGAACAATGCATTTAATTAGACATTTTTGCTTAAAAATTGTAATAATTTGCAATGTAGTGAAATATATCTTGTCATATAGTGAATTTTTATAAACCCTTAGAATAGAAATGTTGAATTTGAACAGTTGGGTAGTTGGAAGGCCGCAAGCCAAATTTCACAAGCATAATTATGAGGCTTGTAAATGAACAAAAGGGCCTTTGGGCTCTCATAGATTAGCCTTTTATAGTTGGGTTTGTGTAGAATCTATAGACCATGATGGTCTTGTGAATGTAAGAAAGTTGAGAGTTGAACCATTTCCATTGAATAAAAGATAACAAAATTTTAGGTTGATGAGTTCTGTTTGTATATTTTATTACTTTGTTGATTTATGTTCAAAGCATTGTTTGTGTGTTTGATAATTTCCGCTGTATGAATCTGATTGCAGCCCCAAGCTGCATCAACTTCTCACTATGAAGCAAAGTCCTCGTGCGCCTTTATTCGACCATGTTTGTATGTGGAGATTAATGGTTCATGCTTGCAAGGCTCGCACCGATCCTGAATGGTGCTTTGACCTCTTCATTAACTCCTTATGGCCTCATATTTGCTTTGAGTTGCTTATGCTGTACCTCATGTTATATGAGAAATAGAATGCAGATGAAAACTGTCTTTCTATAGAGGCCCTTAAAATCCATGCTTTTCTTATTCCAGCATCATGATCTATTGTTGCTGCAGTAGACAAGGATCCTAGTGTGATGTGTGATTGTATAGTTGAGACCACTTGCTCGTCTAAGGCCAGGTGAGTTAATCAAGTCCAAGAGGCTTAAATGTTAACTAAGCAAGAGAAGAAGCAATCCAGGAAGTCCCGAAATAAAAATCTGCTTCCCTATGAGCCAAATAAGTTTTGCGCTTCCCACCAAGCAGATTTGATGATGAGAGGTTCTTAACCTACAATACAAAGAACAGAAGCTTGTTGAACAACATGACCTACTCTCATGAGTTGTTGCCTAAACTAGCCTTAATTTTGCATTGTTAGTTAAAGTGCTTGTGTGTAAGAAAAGACCATAGACAAAGGAAGCTTTTCATTATCTGCTTAGAATTACTTGTGTATTATTTTTTTTTGCTGTTACAATCTCGCTATATGAGTACTAGCTGGGTATGAGTAATTTGATTGCCAGTTGGTACTAGTCAGCCTTGGGCTATGCCCTTGCCATGTAAGTGTCATAGAAGTTGAATCACAATATGACTATGTTTGCATGTTTCTTAGTGTGAACTGTCAGGAAAATGGCATCTATTATATACTATTTTGGGATAAAATTAATTATAGTCTAAACTCTTTATGAGGCAAACTAAGGAGGCATGTGTCTAGTTAGTGGTTTGATTTTCTCTTTTGTTGTATGTTTTGAATTGGATTCATAGTAGTTGTTGTACTCTAAACACAAAATTGCATTCTATTATTTTGTATTTAGACTCTAGAGTTCCTACTATCGGTTTTAGCGAAATGAGTATATGGGGATCATTGTGATGTAAGTTGGAGGAAATGTTCCCCCCCTCGCCCTGTGTTTTGGGGCTGGAAACATCAGGAAATGCGTTTCGAAACAACTGAAATTGTCCTGAAATATTTTGGCGACATTTTGGGATCTGGAAATACATCCCTGAAACATGAGCTCACGTTTGATGCATATCATCCTGAACAACTCACGTTTTGTCCCAAATAGCTAACATTCTGGTTCAAACAGGTTGTGTTTTATCCCAAATAGGGCATGTTTTAGGCATACAAAAGCTCTTAAAAGGTGTGTAGGACCTGCAACAAGCACCCAAATGCGTAATCACCTATGTTGCATTGGTTTTTGGGACGGGGGAACGGCGGGGACGGGGGGACGGCTAGAGCGCACCCCCAAATTTTTCAGGGGACGGCGGGTTGGGGACGGTAATAATATATATATATATATATTAAAAAATATTAAAATTCACCATAAACATTTGTAGTTGCTTCAAGCTTGTAAGCATAACAAGCTATACTATACAGTATTATGCACAACCCTTACACTTGCCAATACTGAAAAAGCTCGAGCAATTTAAAAAAGAGCCAAGTGACATTTCATTATTGGTTACTAGACAAGAGCAAAATGCAGTTTAGCTTTAGGAAACTTAAGTGAGAAATGTTTCTATAGCAGTTTTTCTTACTCGTATTTTTTGTTAATGACAATTATGTTAAAACATAAAAGGCATTCCCTTATGAATAGGTTTTGCAGATTTTTATGGTTGTGTTGAAAACCACTATAAAACACTTTGGTTCTATAAAGAGATTAGATTCATATTTCAGATTAAGAAGGTGATTGAATAGGAATTTATTCAAACATTTAGTACCCAATCGAAGTCACTACTATCTGATTGTTTTCACAATGCTTGAGGTTGGAATGGTGGAAGCACTATAATTGAATGACTCCTGGAAACCCATGTAGAATATCTAAAAGCTAAGATGACCAGAAAAATGAGAAGAACAAGAGCAGTAACCATAAGGATCAACCCTTTGAAATGTTGCATTTCTTGTTTTTTTGACATGGAAACTTTGCTTCTTGTAACCTTGTTGCTGAAAATACAATATTTGAATCACCAAAAACCCCAAAATCAAAACCTATCATACAAAACCCATGTTTTGAGCTACAACTTTTACAACAGATTTAGATTCAATGCAATACAAAAATAATGGATGGGAAAAATGATCTTATTGTCCAATCATCAATTTCCATGATTTTCAAGATTGAAGATATATGCCCGGAATATCCTCAAAATCTGCCCAAAAAAATCCCTGAAATCTACCTTGAACATCCTCAAAATCTGTCCGGAACGTCCCTGAAATCTGTCCGGAACGTCTTGGGGACGGCCAGCAAGTCATCGAGTCCCCAATGGAGTCCCCAACAATTTGGGTAAGTTTCCTAAGGGTCCCCAAGTCCCCGGAACGCGGGGACGGTGGGTACGCGGGTTTTTTTTGGGGGGACGGGTCCCCGTGCAACATAGGTAATCACAAGAAATCAATGATGAATCTAAGTCTAAAATAATTCCTAAAACACACTAAATTTCTTTATCATTTTATCAAATTTGCCAGATAATGAGCTATCAATTTTTTTTTTTTTGATTTTTTTGTTGTTGTAATTTTTAAATTCTGCGTTCCCAGCATTTGGGGGGGTCATGTTTCCATGACATACTTTTTTCAGAAACTTGTACCTGTTTCTGCGTTTCACGCAATTTACTAGTGATTGATGCAGAGGTCCACCTAATCCGCAGAGTTGTCTGACCCCAATATTTCTCAAAATAGGTCTTCAGTGTATTGGTTAAGTTTTAGGATTGGCTTCCAAATTAAATCATTATTAAAATGCTTTTACTAAGTAGTGTTGCAAAATTCTCCAATTTCTCCCAATTCCACTGATTTTTTCAGGTTGCCAAATTTTCAAAAAATTCCAAGTTTTTTCAGGGCCAAGTTTATGCTTGCTGATATTTTCCCTGCTATTTCTGATAAGTTTCTTTTTGGACCCTAAGTGATAAATTCCCCAAAATGATATTTGCAACATGGGTACTAAGATCGGTACAGATAAAGTGCCCTTGGCATTTATTGTTAAATTGCTTGTATTAATTTGCAAATCAGTTAAAACTTGTTTGGCCTGTAAGACTAAAGTATAGAGCCACTGAATGAAATGTTGGTTGAATTGTTTTCCGACATTTATCGCTAAGTTGGAGCTTTCATTTTAAAATCAATTTAGATTTCTGCAGTAAGATATTTATGCTTGCCAACTGAGTTTTCCCTTCAAGAGTATATACTATTAATGAGGAATCTGGTTTTACCTTAATTATGATGGACTGTTGGTGGGTGCATCCTCAGGATCCTTTTTACAATTTTGCTTTGAACTCTGTATGGCATGCACATACATTTTTTCCAGAGGAATAAATTGCCTTCACCCTCCTGCACTTAAGCATTCAGAATGAGGATGTTGGTACCTTGCCAATGCCCCGTGGATTTGCCCCCTCTTCCCCAGTTTTCCTGATGGAGGGCGATATTAACCACCAGCAGCAATAGCGGCTGGTAAGCCCCCAGGACTTGGTGGAAATGTATTCTGCGATGTCCCTGGGCATTGTGCCTCAACAGAGAGGGTCAAACCAATCGAGCTATCCCTTGGGGCTGATGTGTGCACATACACGTGTAGGGAGATATGTTTGATGGTTCATTTAATTTTGTTACCGTGGCACACAAACTAACTTTGTCCGTCATCTCATTGATTTCATATTGATCATAATATGTATGGATGCCAATGTGATTGTCTGAAAAGTGTCTCAGGTTAGGAATCTGGGTTTCCATAGAAATGTTGATATTATCATCTATTTCATTTTATGCTTTTTTTGTTTACAATGATGCATAAAACAACTTTGGCTGTCATACTATCCAGTATTTGTTTTTAATGGATCATAATACTTGGTTTGGACTTTTCCATGTGGTTTATTTATGTAGGCTAGTCTCGACCCTCTATGGTTGTGATAGTTTTGCGGAGCCTTCATCACAATAGGAGTCGGGGTGACTCATAGGTAGACATGTAAGAAGTGGGTTAATTGAAAGTAGGGTTGAAGGACGCTGTGAAAGTTCTGTTATTGACGTTGATCCACTTTAAATTTGGTCTTTTAGGTTTTTACAGGTGATTTGGTAGTTTAATAGCAGACTAGATCTATTGGCTCATTTGTTATTCAAGCTGTGAATGGCTTTCAAGGATTCTATTAGGAGATCAGCAGTCCCTTTTGAGCATTAGTTAGAAAGACAGATTCTGAACAATTGGATTTGATTTTCAGCTGTACAATTTGTAATTCTGATAATTATAATTGGTTGTTAGTTTGGCTAGTTAGTCTGTATACAAGTGAAATTCATGAAGGCTATCATTCATGGGTACTGTAAATCATACATAATATGAATAATTGTGGAATTGAATTTACTTCTGAAGAGGACTCATCCAAGCTTCTTAAGATACCCCCCTCTCAGAGTCATCTTGTGATTTTGTTTAGAGTTCAGGTTTTGGAAATCACTTCTGTTCATATTATTGCTTGAGGAGTTGCTTTGTGAATTTCATGTCATAAATCTAGAGTCTCAAAATAAAATATCTCATTATATCAAATATCAACTTATGGACTTAGGATTGTCTCTGCATTAGTGTTGTAAATCACATGTCAAAGGCATGTTTGCCTATTAATGGAACCATAAATCAATACCAAAGATATTTTTTGTGGAATTGAATTTATCTCGGAGGTGAACTATTCAAGCTCCTTAAGTTGCTCCTCTTAACAATCAAAATTTAGGTGTATTCTTTGACTTTACAATTTGTGACTTTTGGAAATAATCTCTACAGAGTATGGCTTGAGGAATTACTTTTTGCCTTAAAACTGTTATGAAAAGGCTTAATATGCAGTGCCTCTTTTCTATTTAGTGATCTTCATGAGAAGATTGTTACCATTTGATGATATACCTTGGGTTGAACCTTTAATCATAGTTACCAGATTTGGATGGGTTTACTTGTACTTGTGGGTTTGATTTGGTCTGGGTTCCGAAATGGCTCAAGTCAGGCTGCAACTTGGTCTGCATCTGTTAACAAGTTTTACTCACGAAGCGAATGCGAGTCAGGCCGAGTCAACTTCTGAGTCTTTCCAAGTCGACTCCCATGTGTTGCCAAGTCTGTTTTTCTAAAAAATTAGTGTTTATCTTTTATATTTTCTTATTTGTAGAGTCAAACTTCCATGTCTTTTATATTGTCCTATTTGTCTTGAGTCAACTCTTGACCCTCTGGCCATTCCGAGTCATTCCAAGCTGAGTACATTAACCCTGTGTCAGACAAACCCTCGATTGTGGATTCCTCTGAAAAATGTTGAGATGGGAGGACAAATGAAATCTAATTTTAAAAGAATTGTGAAAATTATTGTATGCTAACTGTAGAATATCACCCTGCTAATTTTTGCTCAGAGCAAATAGAAGTTGTCTCCTATATATTCTTTATAGTTGACCTTTTCTGATGGCATTTCAATTGTCATGATATGACAGAGTCTCCAATCTCCTAAATAAAAAAGATTGTTACCTCCCTATTCAGCAGATTGTAGTAGATGCTAATTATAGGTTGATAGGAAGGATCACTAATAGCCGTGATTCATTATAAGTCAGTGCTATTAAAACCAGTGTTGCAAACATTGGCAGCGGCAAATTATTGCGGACGGTCTAAAAACCAAAATATCGGCAACATTGGGGAAAATATCTGAAATATTGGAAAATGTCGTGAGAATGAAAAAAATACAAAATTATTCATTTTTTTTCAAAATTTTAAATATCTAAAGCATCAACAACATCAAATAAATGCATTCCCACATAAATATGAAAAGGGAACTGATATATAAGATGTATAAGCTGTCTAGTAAACTCAAATACATCATAGTCTACAGATCAACATTGAATCATGTGTGGAGTTTAAAGCCTCAAAATATCATAAAAAATATAACAAGTGACAAATGCATTTCATCATCATGAGTCATCTACAATGAAATCAAATAAAAACCAATGATTCCCTCTGCCCCTTTTATGGGAAATATGATGGTTTTTCCTCTAGAGGAAGAAGCCCTTGGGGCTAGCACTGGATTCTGATGTCTTGTAGAAGCAAGAGCTAGACCCTAGTGTCCTCTACTAGTGCTACTGCCAAGTGCAACTCCCTCTGTCAGAGTCCGTGAAGACGGTGGTCGACTTTGCTCTATAACATCTTCCTCCGCCTCCTCTGCTACTGCCCCCTTTACCTCTTCTTGTATCCAATTAGAGATTGATTCCAAGATAGGCCTCTCAGACTCAACCCTCCATGCAACAGTGGTGTCAATCCCATCCAACGAAATGATGTCCACATCAGGTGTTTTTGAATCCGCCTCACCCGCAATTGGAGATTGTAGTAGACATATACCATGTCATTGAGGCGTCGGGATTCCAACTTGTATGAGGGCCATAAATTATAAATTAATAATAATATTATAATTTATAATACATAATCTAGAGTCTAGACTCTAGAGGGTGACAGGGCATAAAATAATAAACTATAAATTATAATGAATTAAAAATTTAATTTGAAAATTTGTAACCTGTTGCACTTTTTGGTAAGTATTTTCTCAAATGCACTTCATGATGCAAGCGTCAGTTGCGCTTGCATCCTGAAGAGCTACATGTTTGGCTAAGCACCTGAATGACAAGTTTTTGTAGATGGGGTACTCTACCACCATAGCTTGTCCACCAAGCATCTACAACAAATAAGTGAAACATAAGAAAATAACTAAGAACTAAGAACTAAGAACTAAGAAGATACATCGAAATTTGAAATTTAATGAAACTTACTTGGCATTTTGGTCTTCCTATCAACTATAACCATTTGAAAGCCAAAAGGCCCACTAGACATCCTTTATATTTCCATTTCTTTGGAAATCTCTGCATGTTTTTAATGACTTTGCACCATACTCTCAACACATGCGAGGAATCCTTCCATAACCTCAACATCGAATCTAAAACCACAGGAGTAAGAGAATGCAGGATTGAGGTAGATCCTGTAGCATGAATCATGCGATGAAGTGTATTGTTTTAATGCTGATCAATCATTTCCTACATCTGTTGTTGTTTTTGAAATCCATCATCTCCCTTGTCATCATAATAGGCACATATGGCTTCTTTGGCCTTATCCATGGCCTCATACAAGTAGCTCATTACGGGCTTGTATCCATCAACCAATTGAAGAACCTTTATTGAAGGTTTGCTAATGGCAACCACTGCCTCCAATCCCACCCAAAATCTCTCCTGGTATGACACTGAAATATCCCTTCATTTTTCTGATATGATTTGATGGTGTCTGATATTGTTTTGAGGGTTTAATGTAATTTGCAAGACATGCATGTGGTTTTGGTATCCAATAACATAATTTTATTGCAATAATAATAAGAATCAGATTACAATTACCCAAAACTTAATCCAAAACATTATAACAATAAGTAAATTGCACAGATATAGTTTGTTGCTTAATGGATCTGACCTGAATACCAACGTATGATAGATATAAGCTCATATTCGCTGCATACAAGGACAATACCACTCAAATATGCTGCATGCAAGAAACATATCGCCTAGATTTGTTCAATGCCTACGCATGATGGATATAAGCTCGGATTTGCTTTATGCAAGAAGGATATGGCTTAGATCTGTTGCATGCAATAAGGATATAGCTCGGATCTACTGAAATAAGCTCGGATTTGTTGCATGCGAGAATGATATAGCTCAGATTCGTTGCAATAAGCTCGCATCTGCTGCATATAGCTCAGATCTACTACATGCAAGAAGGATATAACTTGGATCTATTGCAATATGCTCAGATTTGCTGCATGCAAGAAGGATATAGCTTGGATCTGATGCATGCAAGAAGGATATAGCTCAGATCTGTGACAATAAGCTCAGATATGTTGCATGCAAGAAGGATATAGCTCTGATCTACTGCATGCATGGAAGGAAACGTTGCATGCACTCTAGAATACGTTGCCAACTACTAGCTCTGATTGTAAACTGATGAAAGTGACACCCCAGGTGAAATAACGGTCGGAAAATGATGGGATCTGTCCCAATGGAAGCACCCTAGCTCCCTCTCAACTGGGTTTTAAGGGTTTAGGTTCACCCTACTTATTCAAGCCTAGCAATCTATTTGTGTGGTCCATCCTCCTCTAAACCCTCACACTACCAAGATAAATCCATGCTATATCTTTGATCTGAATCTGCCTGAATCTTGAACCTGTAACTGATGCGAATCTTGAAAGAAGGATTCGATCCTATACTCTGAAGTCCGATGAAGAACATGGGTGATTTTTTCGATGGATTAGGGTGTGTCTTTCAACACCAAAATCGATCAATGGTGGTGGTTTCGTCCATAAATCCACAAAACATAAAAAAGTCGTCTGACTTCTCTTGTTGCAAATTCTCAATTCAATTCTCAATAACAATTGAATCTGGTTGTTTTTCCTCCTTTATACTCAATCCTCATCTAATTTCATGTTCACTTTAATTAATTAAGTGACATTTCCTAAGTTTTATCTTTAATAATCACTTAAAGTCATTTAAAACACATTTTTTCTCTTTTTTACTATCTAATGTCACTTTCACTTTAGACTTTTCGTTAAATGACATTAAATAATTTTTTTATTCCCATTTTTCTTGACTATAGCCTACAAGAATCAATATAGGCTATTGAGTCGCTCCTCCTAGTGTTATCTTTGGGAAAGGGACATTACAGTCCTCCTTTTCTGAGATTGCTTGTCTTCAAGCAATGCCATCACACCTTGATGCTCCATCGACTGAGCCAAGCTGATATTGAAAATTATACTAGGGTCCCAAATTGATCTCTGGAAAGGACCATCATGTTGTTGCGTCACCACTCTGGTAATAACCATTGGATCAATGTGCCTAGTTTGCATCCTCCTCTCCTGGTATCTCACACTGAAATACCTGTAGGGACTGAACTAATTGTCATGAATCATGTCCTTCAAAGGTATCTCCATGAAACTGAAATATGCAAATCCATTAATAACCTCGATCTCGGGTGTCTGAAAAGAAGGCCTGTCTCGTCGTTTGGAATAATTCTCAACCTCTCCTCTACTGGCATCCCCAAAATAAAACAGACCAATCATTGTCACAACTCTGCCAATCATCACCAATAGTTGGTCCACCAATGTGCTTTGCCGCAAAGGCAAACTCTCTTCCATGTGTCCTGACGCACTGTTCGCAATGTCCCTCCCTATGAGAAACAGAGCTGCCCATAAGTGATGAAGTCACTTGGGTCCCAAACTATCCTGTATGAAGTGAAGCACCCTCTGCTCATCATATTGCTCTGTATGGTTCTACCACGTACATCTGCTTGACTACCACCGGTAATCCAAGCGATCATAAGCTACTGAAATGCAACTGACTCCTTAGGAGACCACTCCTCTAAGCGACCAATCCTACATACTCCAGGAGTAAACTATGGAGAATGCAAACTGACAATCCCACCCATGTCAATTGTTGTTTTGTCAAGAACTGCAATCCTAGGGTCCCATGCTAGCCTCAGAGGGGAATCCTCGTGCTGATGATGCATCCCTCAGATCACAATCGTCTGACCACCATGCTCAGATTGTGCTCTCCTCTCCTGGAATCCTCTATGATGGACCATACTCAGCCAAGGAATCTCAGTGAAGTCAACCCTTGTCAATCCACAAATATCCTTGATCCTGGCTATCGTGAGGGAAAAACAAAACTCCAAAACTTCTCTCACAACATTCCCACGATGACGCAAACCAATAACTGCTTCAATTCGGTCGGTCATCAACCTCATCTGAAACAATCCATCACTCAGATGAATGCTAGGATCCCACCTCAACATTGGAAGTCCACCACTTCCAATGCCTGTCGACTGCTGATGTGCCCCACCATTAACCATCAGAGTCCAAATGAGCCAAATCCCCGATGTGTAATCTTTGTAGCAGATAATGCCATCCACTACTCCGCTAGCTGCAATCTCTGTGAACCGATCCAAATAAGTCTGGATCTCATCCTGTGCACTCAACGCACTGATCACAAAGTCCAAATGGATGAACTCTGTCATGACCACAATGCCCCCTATCTCATCCCACTGGCTCCAGTGATCCTTTCCCGCCCTGCTACATACAATAAGGGCATCAAATAACAATAACAGGTGCCTCCGCCACTGCATGAAGGATTGGAAGGTGACGAGTGCATTGGTCAACCCCAAAGGCATGGCCACAAATTCATGATGATATCCGGGAACATACTTGTGAGTGCCCTACTCCCTGGCTCAAGCCCGATGATATCCCAGATGAAAATCAATCATCGAGGGATACACTGCTCGCTGAGGCTCACCCATCCCACTCACCGACCTTGGGTAACCTCATCCCAATGGTATACTTAATGACTCTGTCACGAGGTCTCCCTAGAGGAAACACTCCAAAACTCTGATGTGCACCACCATGTGCCAATGTATAATCTCGTATATTGTGACATACCCCTCTGTCCTCTTGTACCATCCGGTGCCCTGTATGTGCTATTGAATCCAACACTCTACTGATGATGACTAAACCTGTACCCTAGAGTGTGTCCATGTCCATCATGTACCTGTCTACCCAATCCATGGACACATATGCTTCCATGTGGGTTGGTCCACAAGGAAGGTGCTCAACCATCTCCTTCGTAGTTAAACTCTGACCCTCTAATGAGCTCTCCAAAAGAAAGGGCTCTGGACCCTCGCAATGCTAGATCAGATTGCAATCCAAACTCTCCTCAAGTACCTGCAACTCGAAATGCTCCTCGTCTGGACTCATCATAAGAGGCCCCTCCCTCAAATCAAATCATGAGTGCTACTCAAGCCCTTGGGTTTCACGGCTGTAAAAAATGGAGTCTCTGCAATTGTCAATGATGACGAGCGTGCCAAACTCAAATGGTAGCAAAGTTCCTCATCAACACCAATTGACTTACTAGATGATACCATGGAATGATTGGACTCATGTCGACTGTCATTTTCATACAAAATTTCTAATTTATTTTCATCCACCAAATCAACCCCTTCTTTGTCATCCTCCATGCATGGCTATCGAGAAGAAAGATCAATATTGCACGATAATTTTTCAAATACCTTGTCTTCGTCATATTTTGGTACAATCATGCTTGCATCGCCATAAGTATCATAGATAGGACAAGGCGCAGAATCCTCATCATACTTAGGTGCTAGCACACCCTCATCATCATGAGCATCACTACTAAGGTATGATGTGGAATCCTCAACATCAATTGATTAGGACACTTCATCATATGTGCCATCAACCTTTTTTCTCAGCACCTTCACCTTCTTTTCCACTGATACTTGGGGTTCATACCACTCATGATGTTTGATGGTGCAAAAATCCTTGAATGACATGTCTCTGCGAAATGTCGCACCAAGCCCCTGATACTCCCTCAAACAATTTGCAAACTCTTCATCATGTCCTTTCTGTTAGAATATTGTGTTTGTTTCACCATAGACAATGCTACACCATTGTCACCCAACCATAGGCACAAATCCACCCCCGAGCACCTTAACCTTTGACAGAAAGAATGATTTCGGGAAGCCTCACTAAAACCAACAGCTAAACCAGGGTAGCACACCTTTTCCAGAGGTAGTGCACAAGATAGATTACCAAAACACTTAACATGGAATTACTGCACACCTGCAGTTGCTGCAGCGCCTCCTCAACACTTGTGCCTTGCTTCTGGATGACTGAGTGTGTGTACAAATGAGTTGGAGTGCTTCCTATTTATACTAATCTGGTTAGGTGAACACGTGTCTCTTCAAACATGGTCGACCTGTCCTTTTCTGGATATATATATTTATATTTATCTTTTTGGCAGAGTCGACTTGCTTTTCTAGGGTTTTCACAAATATGTTAGGGTTTTCTCTTGCTTTCAGAATATTCTATTCTAGTCAAAGGTTTATCCATGGAGGTTAATACCTTTCGCAGCTACTAAAACATCAACACTCCCTCTTAGCTAGGGAGGTATTTAACCATGATGTTCCCTTCTGGTATTCATAGCCTTGTTTGCCATGTCACGATCCTCTCATCATGGTTACGTAGACCATGCTACTGGTAGCATCATTACGTCACACATGGCTACACCCATGTGGACCTATCAATCTCGTCTAGGGCCACAACCCGCTAGAGAACATTAAAGCTACACCTCGTAGTGTGTGTCCCCATCATCGTCATGGACTACACCCGCATGACGTGCTCATCCATGGCTACACCCATGTTGTGAGTATCATCATTACTATCATCATTATCCATCCATCTCACATGGCATGGGCAAGACCTACATGGTCTTGCAGACCGGTAGCATCACCAAAGCTACATAGGCTATCTCATGATCATCCAAATCATATTACGAGTAACACCATCACAACCATACAGGTTCTCAACTATGCCACTAGAGTACTAGACTGTCTCACTGGTGTAACAACAACTCAACATACCAAACCATCTCACTGGAGTAGCCTACAACTCGTTACAAAGCCTACAACTCGGCATAAGGCCTACAACTCAGCATGATGCCTACAACTTGACGTGAAACCTACAACTCGACACAGGGCCTACAACTCGACACAAGGCCTACAACTCAGCATGAAGCCTACAAGTCAGCTCAAAGCCTACAAGATCCTTTTTTTCAAATTCTGCCATCAAGTCCCTCTAATTGAGAGAATCCTCGAACCACACTTCCATATGCTGCATGCCCCTATGCATCTTGCAAAGTGTCATGAAACCTTGCTTCTTCTTGATCATTGACTCCCTCTTAGTCTTTTCAAGTCTAGCTTTTTGTGGTAACCTTCCTAGAATACGTAGGATAACCTGCCCGAAACATGAACAACAAGAGCAAAAGTATTTCCAATAAAATAACATTTTATATAAGAACATATCAATTTCATGTTAATTCATTATAGCATTACCAAGGTGTCCTGCTTGAGAACAAGAACAAGAAATATCTCCTAGAGGAGATGTTAGTTCATATTGCAATTAAGTATAATAAACATTTATATTAATAGTACATGCTACCAAGTATTCATTTGTTCCTAGCATTAATAAAATCTAAAGGATTGCAATACTTCAACAACAATAAAAATATCAAACCTGATATGCAAACTTGGACTCTGGTTATTGTTTTGTTTGATTTTCTTTTCTTCTGAGACAAGTATTCTTTCCAACCTGGAGAGTGTGTTGTTCCTCTGAATGTATTAGATCTGAGATATTTATGGCTCTAGGATTGCTTCTTGGACAAAGATTCCTTCTCTTTCCAGAGATTCAGATCTGCAGTAGTTGTTTTTTATTGTTTCTCCTACTCCACGTTTATGTGCTTGGAAGCTCCAAAAATCAAACTCTTCATCCTTTGACGCCTGCTCTTCAGTTTGTGGTTCCATAATTTTGCCCTTTGTTCTTTGCAAGGATGCTGTCAATCTTTGTCTTCCATGCTCTACCAAGATACCATGCTTCTGCTGCACCACTCTGATTTTATGGAGGAAGTCATGACTATCTTTGACTTTGACTTTGACCCAAAAATTCAACTTTGACGTTTTTGATGACCGAGGGCATCATGAGATGTGCTAGGTTAGGGCGCACTAGGATATCCAAGAATTATGCCAAATGCTTCACTTAAAGTGCTTGAACAATCAGGGTAGGGTTTGTTGCTACTGCAAGATCATAAACCCTAGCAACAACTTCAATTGTGCTACAACGAGTTTGACAAAGAGATGCAGATCTACCTTCCAATGTTTAGTGTAAAGACCAGATTTGTGTTAACATTTAAATTTCTACCAAATTTTTGTAATTTCTATCAGCTTTTTAAGAAGTATAATTTTCATAATTTCCAAAACTATCTCAATACTTACGTAAGTAAAATTTGGCAATAAGTACTAAATTTAAGTAAACAATCCATAAATTTGAGTTTAAATACCTCACTCCGATGCTATCTGCAGCAGCTTGCTCCCTTCGCTTGAACCTGATGCTGCTCCTTAGGACACCCCAAAACCAGCCTCCCTACCGACTAGTAACGCCTAGCCCTAGGACATCAATGGATGTCCTAGCCCTCCGAGCCCAAAACCTCCTCAGCCCCCCGGTGCACTGTAAATTCCACTGTAAACTCACTCTGTCCCAAAACTCCAAGTTCTCCCCTCTTGTCCAATGCATGAATCAAACCCCTCCATCCTCCTTCTCCACTTCCCTTATCCTCCTTCACCACCCTTCCTCCATTAACTCCCCCCACCAAATACCTTATCCCTTTATTAATGCCTTATCCATTCATTTATTACTTAACTTAACGTATTGGTTACGTTATCCCTT
>SNQJ01S0004524.1:0-15712 GCA_010110895.2 Picea sitchensis
TCCATTACCTAAACCTGGGGTCTCCAACTTCTCATGGCCACAACTCTCTAACCGTGAGGAGTTATGTGACGTTCCACATACCACCGGAAATGGAATGACAAGTAGGATAGTTTACCTGACAAATTCATTGTCCTTCATCTCATTATTCCACAATTAAGCATGGTTTCTCTTACTTTGCAAAGCGTCTTCCCGTGAGGGCTTTCACCATAAGGGGACCACTTTGGAGTTCATCCATCTTTACGTATTATCAACCATGACAAGACAATAATGAGTCATCTTTACATCAAACAATGTTGGGTCCATTACCCAAACCTTTGTGCTGCGGGGCTTTCTTCAAGGGTTGACATCAATGAAAACCAAACTTAATCAACAAATGGCTCTCAGTTGCATGGCTGAGAGAAAGGGGGTCTCATCACAAGCCAGGCTTTTCATTTCCACTAGTTATTTGTGGGTGACATTGTCATTATCTAGACACCGCTGTAATGTCCCGTTTTTCCTAGGCAGTCGAGATACCGTGATGGTTTATACAGTTTCCCGTAAACGATTAGACGGATGAGCTAGGGAAATAATACTGGTAAAGTCACTTTCGAATTATAAAGTGAAAACTTAGGAAAATTGAGTTTATTATTATTAAACCCCTCTTCGAGAGTGTTTCTCTCCAATTAATAATTAAATGAATATTTTAATGGAGAAAAGGACAAGTGAAGGAATAAAATGACGATTGAAGGGAAAAAGGGGGGATGGACTATTCATTTGACAATTGGGTGTTGGGAGAAGAACTCGGTGAGCAAACAAGGGTTTCAGCTGGAAACCCATTCGGCACTCGGATTCGGCAGTGAAACTATCTGCCCTAGCCGTGGAATCTCGGATTCGGCAGTGAAACTATCTGCCCTAGCCGTGAGATTGGAGAAGTCATCCTGGCTTCTCATTTGCAGATATTGGCAGTATGATTTGGAGATCTTCATTGAAGAAATAATTTCGTTTGCAGAGTTGGTAAGAAGTGGCATTTTCTCCTTGGCACTAGTTGATAGTTTGAGGCGTTCCTTGTGTTGGGCGCATCCATCTTCGTCTCGCTGCGTGTGGACCATTGGAGTTGAGTCAAGCTTCAGTCTTGAGAGGAGTCGATTTGGACCTGAGGAGGTCGAGCTGAGTTGTGGGGCTGCGTTTCTGGAGTTTGCGGTCGAATCCTTTCATTTGGAGGCTATATTTCAGAGAGCACAGGTCGAGTTGTAGAGAATGGACGTTTTCTTGACTATGAGTGGCCAAGTTTGCTAAAGGGGTCGAACATCTCATTGCTGGGCCGAGTCCCTTGCTGTTTGGGGTCGATTTTCAAGTGTTGAGCCGAGTTAATCACTGCTGGGCGAGTTCACTCTTGTCGGGGTTGTCTATCCTCCCGTGGGGCCGTGTTTAGCAGCTGGGAGGACGATTTATCTTGCCTGGGGGTCGTGGGCAAGATAAACCGGTCCCCTCTCTTATTTGCTGGCAGATTGGAAGGGATTGGTATCATTTCATGGCAGCTCGTGACTGGAGATTCTAAGTTTATACAGAAGTCTTATTACTCATCTTTGAGAGGTGGATCTCGTGATCGTGGGAGAGGGGGTTGATTTGATGAATTTAAATTGATGACCAAGCATGCTGGCCGATTTCTTTAATTTCTGGGTATTATTACATTGTAAGTTGCTCAGTTTTGATTGAAGGGGACGCATGATCTGATTGCTGGGCGTGTGCATCACTTGGAGGCCGAGTGGATTGTCAAAGGGGGCACAAGGGCTGCCAAAGAATGACATATTCTGGGCTGTTCGAATTGCAGCTGTCCACATATCATTTTCACATAAATTGCAAGTCGTGGGGGACTGCTTTCTGAGGTCTAGCGCTTGCATACATTCCAACAAGGTTCAGATCTCATTGTTGTTGCTGTGTGTGTCTCGATTTATTGTTGTTGAGGGCATAAACTAAGGGAGCTTCCATCTATCACACATTCTTCATGTCTTGAGGTAGCTGCATATAAATGTTGGTACCAAGCCACTTCATTAACAATCATATTGTCATCTGTGGGGATTGTTGCCTCAGTTTCCAACTTCAGTTCTGGCCACTTCCATTGCTGGGTGTGATTGGTGGTATAAAGTTCCATATTTCCGACTTTGTCCTCATCTTTTGAAGAGGTATTCTACTCATTCTAATTGTAATAAGTTCAGCCATGGACATTTAATAAAACTAGCCTGAGATCGACTATTTTGCTCATTAGATGTATGAATGTCTTTCATTATAATTTTATGGGATTTATCCAATGATGAAATAATACACTAGACACTGCACTGGGGAGGTATAAGGGGTTAGAAACCCCATCAATCAGCAAATAAAACAAAGGGACAGCCTGCTGTCCAACAAATTTTCACCTACAGCCATAGATACAGAAGTATGCAAAGTGTTTGACGAAAGTCCAACACCAAATTCAAGGGGTTTTTTCCAATATTTCCAACCAAGAATATTTCAACCGCGCTAGAGCAGTGGCCTTCAACTTTTCCTTAAATTTATGAAAGAAAGAAAGTATGGAAAAATAACGGGCTTGGAAAAAATGCATTGCAAATGAAGGTACCACACACCCTCTACAAAGGAACCCATGAATGAGACACTACGACCTCTTGTGTGTCATGAGCCCTATGTCCATTGAGTCTTGACCCTAACCACTTCACCCACTTTACATGGCTTAGAGATGGATCACTTGGAAACTCTCCTTGAACTATGGAAAGATCTACCCAATAGAACACCTCGTCAACCCTCCCATATTCAAGCTTGACAAATCGCATAATGTCTTTGAGCACTTAATTGTTTGACATAGTGATCTTTGATGCACATGCTTAGGTGGCTCATTTATTGATTGGATTCACTTATCATGATGTTATGACTTGAGATCCTTGGAGGGAGTGCTTATTTGTCTTTGCGGGACCTATTTGGTGGACACTTTTGGAAGAACAAGCCTAGCTTTGGCTTCCATGGGGCTTGAAGCCCACAGGTGGGTTCCAAGGGCCCACATGCCAGATGAGAGAGATATAACTTTGAAGGCCTAGAAGATGACTTGGATGACATAAATAGCCCCCACATGCCAAACGTTTTTCCTAGGAGAGGAAAAACGTCACCTTTAGAGGCATGACGTCACCTAGGGGGGTTAGGGTTTGGTGGTGAGTTGACATACATTGGCACAAGAATGTTTTGAGGGGTTTGAGCCTTGATCATGAAGTTAGTTGTTGGGATGCTTGACATGTGGCTTTGAGAAGCCTTTCTACACTCCTCCATCACCAACGACCTTCTCCTAGTGCCAAAACGTCCCCTAAAGGGGTGACATCCATATAACTAGGGCTTTTTCTTTGTGCAAAAGTAAAATTAAAGTGAATTGTTTAATATTACTTTGTAAAAGGGGAAAGGTTGGGGTTGTTGACCCCTAGTCTTGTGGTTTACCCTTAATTATATGGATTGTTATCCCCATTTTGTGGATAACTAAGGAGATTATGTCTCGAGGCCCTCAGGTTGCAGATATGGAGTGTCAAGAGACTACATGACCAGAAGTACCCTTTTGCACAGATGGAAACCCCTTTCACCACCACAGATGGTCACAGATTTCCAGATGGCGTCCACCACATCAGTTGGCTTCCGGAAGGCAGTGGGCCTTGCTCCATGAGGTACAAGTCAGTATTATGGTGAGCATCATTTCAATATTTAAGCAAGTTGAGTATGTTGTCTCTTAGATTTCTCTAGATTTCATAATATATGCTTAGACATTATGCCTTTTTCCCTGCTTCACCTTGGTGGTTGACATTGTGCCCTAGTAAGTGGTCTTCCTTGGGGATGGGTTTGCTACTGGGAACTCCCTTAAAGAGCCATCGTACCGTTCCCGACCATACTTACCACTTTCCATCATTATTCCCCTCCATTTCCTTATCTCTTGGGATTTTAGGGTGTATTGACCCAAGAAGGGGTTGTGCCTCATTCTATGGGAAGAAGGAGTTGAAGGCCCAGAGGGATGGATGTTGGGTAAAAGATAAAAGCCTTGTATGAACCTTCCAGATGCTTCACCTAGGGATCACCCAAGAAAGCAGTGAAACACTTATCTTTGAGTAAAGGGGGCCCACAATATAATAAAGAATGTTTAAAAGGTTAGTTGAAGGATGGGAGGTCTCATCATGAGTCGACCTATCACGTCCATGAATATCTAGTGGTATGACATTGTCGTCATCTGGTCACCAAATCAGGGTAATGGCTCTCAGTTGCATGGCTGAGAGAAAGGGGGTCTCATCACGAGCCATCCTTCTCATTTCCACTAGATGTTTGTGGGTGACATTGCCATTATCTGGTCACCACGCAAGGGAAGTGACCTTCAACCTCTCCTTAAAATTATGAAAGAATAAAAGAACGACAATTAATGGGCTTGGAAAAAATGCATTGCAGACGAAGGTACCACACAACCCTCTACAAAGGCACCCATGAATGAGACACTACGACCCCTTATATGTCATGATCCCTATGCCCATTGAGTCTTGACCACAACCACTTCATCCACTTTACATGGCCTAGAGAGGGATCTCTTGGAAACCCGCCAACCCTCCCATATTCAAGCTTGACAAGTCGCATAGTGTCCTTGAGCAATTAATTGTTTGATATAGTGATCTTTGATGCACATGCTTAGGTGACTCATTTATTGATTGAGTTCACTTATCATGATGTTATGACTTGAGATCCTTGGAGGGCATGCTCATTTGTCTTTGTGGGACCAGTTGGTGGATAGTTTTGGGAGAACAAGCCTAGCTTGGGCTTCCAATGGGCTACAAGCCCACAGGTTGGATGCCAAGGGTCCACATGATGGATCACATAGATGAAATATTGAAGGCCTAGAGGACAGCTGGATGGACCTAGCCCATGCTTCACTCTCCAAACGACTTTCCTAGGAGAGGCAAAACATCACCTCCTAGGGCATGATGTCACTTTTGGGGGCTAGGGTTTGGTGGTGATGTAGCCACTCATTGACACATGGACGTTTTGAGGAGGAGGTATTCACCATGAGGAGATTGCCTAGATGCTTGACATGTGGACTTTGGAGGCCTACCGATGCTTCTCCAATACCAACGACTTCTTCTAAGTGGTAAAACGTCCCCAAAAGGGGTGACGTCCATGTAAAATTAGGGTTTTATTTATGCAAAAGTGAAACTTAAATGAATTGTTTAATATTACTTTGTTAAAGGGGGGAAAATTAGAGTTGTTGACCCCTAGTCTTGTGGTTTACCCCTTAATATATGGACAAGTCACCTTGGTGACATTTTGTATAAATAAGAGATCATAAGATCTCATTTTAACATAACTCCCCCTCTTGTGAGAGGACTTGGATCTGAAATTTTTGCTACACTTGGCTATATTTGTCTCTTGTGCACTTGTTTATGGCTATCTCTTGTGAATGGTTTATGGAGGAGTGAGGCGCTAGCCTTGGACGAATGATTTCTAGCTTTTATGGTGGATTATCTTACAATCTTTATTGATTTTGGTATGGTCTTTTACTCTTATCCTATCATTTTTTCAAGTCAAGCATTCTTGTGCTAGGAGCTAAGTGGGAAGTAAGAGTATTTACACCCCCACTCTAGTCTCTATCGTTTATTGCTTAAAGTTCATTGATGTTGCAAGGGTTTGTTTGAGGAAGTAAGAGGATTTACACCCCCAAGGAAGTAGCATCTCTAGTTCATTTATTTGACTCCATTAACCCAATAGTAAAGGCATTGGTCATCTATTTTTTGCATAGGAGACATAAAATCATTGCCTTGGGAAACATGAATTTTTATCTTTTGAAAGATCTCTTGCTTGGAGTTGGTTTGCCTCATTGAGAGGAGTCTTCCCCTACTAGGGCGTCCCCTCTCTCCCACTACTTTACTTGTTGTAACAAAACTGAACCTACAACCATTAGGGCTGATCTAACCTAGATAAACTACTAACCATAACTCTTAAACTAACCCTAGACTAGCTTCTAAATTTTGTTCATTTACTCTACTAACTAGGGCACATCTTTTGGGCTAACTGTTGGCATATTTTGATGGTGTAATTTTCTGATATAAGTGATTGAAAGCTATAGTCATGACCAAATAGTTATGTTTACAAAATAGGCCATCAACACTTAAGTATGAATACCGAAAGGTCCAAAGTTTAAAGTTTAAACTGAGCTAGTTGTTGAATACTATGAATCTATCATTGATAGATTATGACATATAAAGTAATGAAAAAGGAGAATCATCAAACAACTATCCCGTCTTCCTTCCACCACCACGACTATTCCGTGGGCCTCCATGTGGTGGTAGTGCAAAAGTAGATGTAGATGGCCCTAGTGCTGCCACTGGAATTTTGGACATGGGGACCACAACAGTGGATGGGGGTGGCATCTCAAGATGATCATCATCATCCAAAAGAACACTCCAATTGCTCTAAAAGCAATACTCCATCCTCCAAATTATCCTCCTCCAGGGAGAATCATCAAACAACTATCTCGCTTCCACCACCACCACTATTCCATGGCCTCCATGTGGTGGTAGTAAAGTAGATGAGATGGCCCTAGTGTCGCCAATCGAATTCTGACATGGGGACCACAACAAAGGATGGGGGTATACTCAAGATGATCATCATCCAAAAGAACATTCCCAATTGCTCTAAAAGCAATACTCCATCCTCCAAATTGTCCTCCTCCTCTAGATTGTAGTCCCAACCTAGGCTTCTCTAACTCCGCCAAGCCCCATCACAGCTTCCTGGTGGGAGCTGCTCAGGTGGAGCTGCCACCCTGGCAAGTGCCCCGAACGCCTCGAGTGAGCTGCTACCCCCTTAAAACTCATGGGCCTTAGGGCGTCAGGAGCAGCCTGTGGAGGCTCAGCCTCCTGGACGCTTCCCTCGAGCGCCTTAAGCAAAAACGCCCCTGAATCAGCCTTGAGGCTTCAAGACGCCAGTGAGGAGGGAGGAAACAATATTTTTTATTTTTGTTTTTTGGGGAAATGACTGTTTCTTGCAGCCTAGGTTAATCAAGCCTACAAAACACTCTTTTCACTCCCATTTCTCTCATCTTATTTCTCATTTCATCCATTTCTTGTTAAGAGGGTTTTGACTCTTGAGTGGGTTCTTGTTAGTTCTTGAGGGATTGAAGGGAGATTACACGCTTTCATTTTAGAGCTTGAAGGGAGATTTAGTTACAACATTTGTGATATTGGAAGGAGACGGGAAGGCCTCAGTCATCTTCAACCATTGAAAGCCAAAGAGGTACTCTAAGCCTATTTTTCTTTCTTTGCTTGTTTTTTAAATGCATGTGTTGTAATTTAGTTTCTTCTCCTACTCTTTTTCCCATTTCTCCTCCATCATTCTATATGTAAATTTATTATCAAGGGCCAAGGTTCAACATCTATGATGTTGATGTCAATGAGGCCATTTTGTTCCATTTTTATTATAGAGTATGGTAGGGAGGTTCACGAGATTTAGGCCACCCAAGGATAGTGATGAAGAAATAGAATGGACAACACATACCATGAGAGGAGAAGGAACGGAAGGGATGAGACAATGAACATGGACAAGGATGACAGATCCCTAAAAATCAAAGACAAGCACACCTTTTGGGAAGTGCTCACTAAGCTTACTCTGGAGGGAAAGGGAACAGGAAATTTTAAGAGGTGCCAAATTATTAACATATAATACACAAGTCTTATACCTTTTGTGAGAAAAGCATCTAAGGGCCTATGTACTGGATGAAGCAGTAAGAATATAGGAATCAAAACATGTGAGCATCTATTCCAAAAATAGACTTAAATACCAAAGGGAAGAGGAGGTAGCACAAAACAAACCAAAAGACCAAGGAGTGAACCCGAGAATGCAAAAGCGATCTGGTCGAAACACATCCCTCCCATGCTAGTGCATTCTCACCTTCATTTCACCTAAAACACTGGTATTCGAATTCCTTGACCAAGGTTGTAGAGATGATGGGATGCAAAAGCTTCATTAGTTTCTATATGCATGCGATACCATTCAATGTTCTTCGCCACCATATTGGCATGAAATGGCACAAGCCACCAATGGTGCTCCTGCTGTTGCAGGAGCCCTAGTATGGACAAGCAAGCTAGAACAAGGGACTTGATACAAGAGTTATTTCAAAATCCAAGGTGCTCTAGGAACTTTACAAATGAGTGGAACCGACATGTGGTATCAATTATCCTCGGCTTTTATTGGACAAATGTGAAAGGCGTCATTGATAAATATTCTTGTTGTGTCTAAGAGTGGTGCGATCTTCTTTTCTTACGACTACCAGATCGCTACAAAAACAGTGGGATTAATATTGCAGATGTTTTGCTTAAAACCATTCAAGAGATTGGGCCCCACAATGTCATTCAAGTCATCACCGATAACGCTGCTTAATTGTACAGGAGCAATCATTGAAGATAGGCACCCCAACCAAAATATATTGGGGTGTTTGGTTCACACAATGAACCTTTTGATGCATGATATCATTAAAATGAAGTACCATGATTATAGATGGATCATACTTTGTACAAGAGAGGAAGAAGATGATAAGATTTTATTACCAATCATAGTATGGCCCATATCATATTTTTTCTCGCTAAATACCCAAGTTGATACTAAAGATTGTGAAAGACCGAGCCATACACATCTCACCCGGTGCTTATTGAAGGTAAGAGGAGACACAGCATGGCCTTCGAAAGTGATTCATGGCAGATCTAAAGACAGGTTACATCCCAAGATCCTGGGAGAGGAAGTGACTTTCAGGAGGTGGAGGACACAGCTTCTTGAATATTTTTATAACAGTTCGTGCATATTCGCAGCTTCACCTCAAAACCCATTTACTTATGCGGATCGACGGTGACAGATCGACCTAGAAGGAGCAGATGGACATGCTAGGCCAAATCAAAGACATTGTAGAGCCAAAGGGTGCGATCTTGTATGATCATATCCATAAACTTGTGGTCAAAAGGTGGGATAATTTGAATGTTCCACTCCATGCCTCGGCATATGTCCTACCCCAAAATATTATTCTCATCTTGGTTGACCCAACCAGCACCCGAGGGTGAGAAAAGGAGAACCAATAATGCATCCGGAGGTGGAAAATGGATATATATGATTGCATTAGACAAGTTGGTTCCTTATGAAGAGGAGTGTGCTCATGTACGAAGTGAATTGAGCAAATTCATCAGTGAGCATGGAGTCTTTTGGTAACTTGCATGCAACCAAAAATCGAGACAAAGTTGGGTGCTACCTAATGGTGGAACATGTATGGATCCTACCAAAAATTTGTATAAATTGGCGATGAAGGTTCTTCTCAGGTCGTTAACACCTCTTGTAGAGAGGTGTTGGAGCACCCATAGCTTCATTCACAATGTAAAGAGAAACAAATTGAATGACCGCAAGAAGTTTGGTTTATGTGCATTACAACTTGAGGTTTTTGTCGCATTATTGTGATGTAGATGGGAATTCTTTTTGTAAAGAGATATGACTGGGGATAACAATCCAAAGGAGGGAGACTAATTTGGCTGATGGAACCATTGTTTTAGAGCTTATAAGAGGAACTTTTAGTGATATGATGGTGATCATATTCCTCGAGGAGACATGCCACCTCATCCACTACAAGGGTTCCAGATCACTGCTTACCATTCACATAAAGATCCATTGTCACGGGGCCATTCAGTCAGCCGTCATGTTCCACGACATCAATTGCTCCTCCTCTTATTCAAAGATCATCGGAGAAGAAACTAGAAGTTTCTCGTGGCAAGAGGAAATCTTAGAGCATAGTATCTAGTACTTTAAGCAAATCTTTTTTGTTTCATCTCTAGAAGTAGTCTCTAAAACTTAGTACTTTGTCTTGAGTCTGACTCTTTATTATGGCTTGGCCCCAGAAACAATGAAGTTATGAAGTTATGAACTTAAGAACACTATATGACAATTTACCTTGAAGTTACTGATTGATGTTAAGGATGTTTTTAATGATTGATGCTATGATGCTTTTTATGATTGATGTTATGATTGATGTTATGATGCTTAATGTTGAGTCCCATATGTTTATAATTGATGTTATATGTGTAGTATGCTATGTACTAGGTAGGATGTCCCATGTACTAAAATGGTTGATGCTTTAATGATCATCAATTCATCACTAATCACTTAGTTAAATGATCTTATATCTATTTTTTCATGTTTTTGCAATTGATCAACATTCTATATGTTTTATATATATATATATGCATCAAACATATATTTTTATGTATTATATAAAAACGTCCTAAACGCCCCGGCCCCTAGATTTTGAAAATATAAGCGCTTCCGCCTCATGCTTCCCAACAAATTTCTTGGTCCCAACGTCAATCTTGTATCCGGCCTCCTCACTGTAATGGGACAACAATTTCAAGTTGTAATGAAACATAGACCAAGCTCTCGGCCCGACTTACATTCACTGCCTTTGATGCTATGGATGAAATTGTAGGTGCTCCAACACCTTTCTACAAGAAAAGAAGTGTTCACCACTCGTGAAAGCAATTCGCAGCAGCCAAACGCAGTACTGTGGGTAGCACCGCCATTTGATGGTAATTTGCTGATATAAGGATCGAAAGCTACAAACTCATAAGGTCGTTTAATTTTCCACAGAAAATGCATGTTTACAACAACCATCTTCTCTTGCCTCTTAAGTGCCATTTTTCAGCCTATATTAATTGATAATCTTGATGTTGATTTACTTAACTAGTTTAGATCTTTGTATGCTGATTTAGATGTTTTATTTGTTGATATAAATTGTCATCTACTGCTGCAAATTAGGGATAGCAAGCTTAACTTGTTGATCCATACTAACATATATCATTGCAAGTTGGATTTGCTTATGTCTCGGGAAGGTACAATCATCCGAAAAAGTACTATACCTTTGGGGCAACAATCCCTTGACTTACAAGACATCTCTTCCCACTTTTCACTCCATTTAGATCTGACCTCTAGGGGCTCCACTTCCATCTCCATCCATCCCCATCTCTTTCCCCCTAAGGTCACCGAGATCGCCTCCCTAGAGTGATCTAGTCACCCTTGAAGGGTGAAACCTACATCGAGATGACATTGGGTGTAGGATTCCCAAGTTGTAGCACTTTCTTTTGTGGTTGGGTCGGGATTTTCCCAACCTACAACCTGTGCTATAACATGGACAAACTATCTAAGTGACATTTTGTATAAATAAGAGATCATAAGATCTCATTTTAACATAACTCTCCGTCTTGTGAGAAGTACTTGGTCTGAAATTTTCTCTACACTTGGAGTATTTTGCCTTTGGTGCTATGGAATAATGTTTTTTGGTTATGGTTGAGTGATGATGATGGTGTGCTAACCTTAGGAGGTCATTTTCTTGCTATTGTGGAGATTTACTTTGGCATGTTAAGGCTTTTTCTTGAATGGTATGGTTTCTTTACCTTGTTATTATCATTTTTAATTCAAGTTGAGGTTGTTTTGGCCAAGGCTAGATAGGGAGTATAAGGATATACACCCCTATCCTAGTTTCCACCATTTTATCAAGTTATTTTGCAAGGGTATTGATGAGGAAGTAAGAGGATTTACACCCCTCATCTTTAAACCCTAGCTAGGTTGTTTACGTTGGGAAGTAAGAGGATTTACACGCCCAAGGGTTTAGTAACCCTAGCTCTTTTTTTTACCCCATTAAGTTTTAACCCATAACTAAAGGCACTAATCTTGCATTGGAGAAACAAAATATTGCATTGGGAAACATGATTTCTTGTCATTTTTACTTTTTGGATTGTCTTCCTTGTGCCTTGGGCACCTCACAGCCACTAGGGCATCCCTATCAAAGGGATAGTCCTTGTTGTTGTTACAAATTTGCATCTTCAGCCATTAGGTCTGCAGAAACCCTAACTCAATTGCTTGAATAACTCTCTTATCAACCACTGGAAATTGCCCAAAGTTTGCACACTTGTTTTTTTACTTGCTCTAGTGCACTTTTTGGTAAAGTTTGGAGGAGTTTAGTGGCTGATTTTCTTGTTGTAATACATTGATTGTTACAGCCATAAGGCTGACATAATTTGCTGCAGAAAAGTGTTTACAACAGCCTTACCTTTTCATGCTAGTATCTTGGTTTTTCATCTAGAGTTTTGCTAGTCTTTCTCTTGTATCTTCTACTTGATTTCTGGAATTTATTTTGCAGCTTATGGTGCCATTTTATTGCTGATATACATTGTTACTAACAGATGCTATTAGCGACAACAAGCTTAACTTGTTTGTCCAATTGATTATATTGCAATATATGCTTGTTTTTCTTGTGTCTCGACTCTCAGGCAAGTATTTCACCATTTGCAGGTTACTCAACATACTTGGACACCCTTGGACCTTCCCAAGACATCATTCCAAGGCCTTAATACCACTTAGAATTGACCTTTAGGGACTTCATCTCCATCTTCATCTTTTTCCATCTCATTCCCCCTAGGGTCATCGGGATTCCCCCCTTGAGGTGACTACCTCACCTCTAAAGTGACGAGGACACCTGCCTAAGGTGACAGTAGGTAGGTGACCTCTTAGTTGTCACCATTTGATGGTTGGGTTGGGATTTTTCCAAACTACAACTTGTGCGATAACACACCCAGAACCTTGGTGATGGTATAAGGTCCATAGCGGAGTGGACAAAGCTTTCGACGGGTCCTGTAAAGCGTTCTTTCTGCAAGTGCAACCAAACTTTATCTCCCACTTGAAAATTGTGTGGCACCCGACATTGATCATGGCATTGCTTGTACTTGGCATTGGACTTCTACAAAATATCCTGAACCTGTTGGAGGATGTGCTGGATCCGCTCAATGAATCGGGTAGCTTTGTTGGCTTCAATTTGTGCATGGGACGAGTCTTCCTGGGTGGTTGCAAGGGGTAGTGCAACATCCATGGGACCCAATGGTTGAAATCCCAACCCAACCTGGAAAGGGTTGTGGTCGGTTGAGCTATGTATGGATCTGTCGTAGTTGTACTAAACATAGGGAAGACTCTCATACCATGTATGGGGATGCTTGGAATTGTACATGTGTAGGATATGCACGATCATCCGGTTGACGACCTCGATTTTGCCATCCGTTTGGGGGTGGAAGGCAATGGATTTGGTGAGTTTGGTGTCCAGCAGTGATCAAAGGCTCGACCAGAAGGTGCTAAGGAACCGGTTGTCCCAATCTAAAATGATGGTTTGTGGTATCCCAAAATGTACCCACACTTGTTTGAAGAAAATCTTGGCACTGGCCTCTGTTGTGATGCTCTTCTTGTAGGCGGCCATAATCGCCATTTTAGAAAAACAATCAACCACCACAAAAAAACAGTCATTTCCCTGCTTGGTTGATGGAAGGCCCGACATGTAGTCCATCGAGATGGATTCCCAGGGCCTTTTCAAGAGTAGGCAGAGGGGTGTACATGCCTTGTTTCTTAATGGCCAATTTGGCAATGGCGCAGGCAGTGCAAGACCTAATATACTTGTTGACACCCTGTCGAAGTTTCGGCCAATAGAAATATTGTTGCAACACTGCCACTGTCTTTTCTATGTCAAAGTGTCCTGCCACCCAACTGTAGTGGGCTTTCCAAATCAGCTTCGCTCGCTCGCTTGATGGAACGCAGAGATGGCCCAAATGGCACAACAACCCGTCTTGAAGATAGAAATCAGTGACAACTGTGTTTGCACCCAACATCTCGTAGGTGGTGGAGAAGTCAGGATCTATTTCATAGAGTTGGGGCCATCCGAAGCTCTCGTGACCACGGGAGTTTAGCACCATGGTGAGTGTTGCAACCAGCGGGCAACTGAGGCAATCAACGACGCGATTGGTGCTTCCTGTCTTATACTTGATATTGAGATGGAACTGCTGCAAGTATGTGGACCACTTCTAATGGCGATCATTCTGCAATTTTCACTGTGTTTGCATGAACTGCAACGACTTATGATCGATGTGGATGATTGTCTCCTTCTCGAGAATGTAATGCCTCCATTGGCAATTGTACAATGGAGTACATTTCTTTGTCGTAAGTGGGGTACTTACAGACGACATCTGATAGTGTCTCACTATAATAGGCCACGAGGTGTTCGTGCTGAGTGAGAACTGCACCCACAGCATAGTCTGAAGCATCTCTCTCGATCTCAAAGGGTTGTTGCAGGTCGGGTAATGAGAGCACCAGGGCTGAGCACAAACATTGCTTCAAATCATCGAACGCTTGATGTTGCGACAGGCCCCACACGAAATTTTCCTTACCACCACCCCTAATTACTTGGCTGAGGGCCCATGCAATATGGGAGAATCCCAACACGAACCTGCGATAGAAATTGGCAAGGCCTAAAAAGCTATGAAGCTCAGTGAGTGTGGTTGGAGCTGGCCAATCACGAATGACCTGGATCTTGGTTGGATCCACATGCACCCCATGCTCATCAACAATGTAGCCTAGGTATTCGACCTTGTCCATGTTGAAGGAGCATTTTTCAAAATTTGTGTATAGCTTGCTGCCGCAAAGTGTGTAGAACCTGTTGAATATGCTGCAAGTGTTCCGCCCAATTCTTGTTGTAGATGAGGATGTCATCCAGATACACCACCACAAAAGAATTGGTGAAAGGTCACAAGATATCGTTCGTCATCCTCATGAAAGTTGTTGGGGCATTCGCCAAACCAAAGGGCATGACCAACCATTCAAAACGACCTTCTTTAGACTTGAAGGCAATTTTCCATACATCTGTTTTCTCTATTGGGACCTGATGGTAGCCAGACTTCAGATCAATATTACTGAAGTATTTGTTCCCCTTGAGCTGGTCAAGGAGATTGTTGATTCGAGGAATCGGGTATCGGTTCCTGATTGTGATTTTATTTAGGGCCCGATAATTAATTTAGAGCCACCAGGTCCCGTCTTTCTTCTGCACAAGAACGATTGGGCTTCCACATGGTGATGAGTTGGGTCGGATGTGACCCATTTGGAGCAGTTCTTGGATCTGACACTTGATCTCCTAGTTTTCTAACAGAGAGCGGTGATAGACTATCCCATTGGATAACAGTGCGTCGGGGGTCAGATCGATTGAATGCTTGACCTGACAGCGTAGAGGTACCCTAGTGGGTGAGGAGAATATGTCTTTGCATTCTTCCACGACCTTATCCACTTGCTTCTACTGCGTGGAGAGATCGGCTGCGAAGGCCATGGATGTGGCTGCATCCTTTCGCTCACTTTGAGAGCGAATCACGAAGAAGACAAACTTCCTGATCTGATAGATGACCTTCCTACATTGCTTGGCAAAGATCAAGGAAATGGAAGTAGGTGGGACTACCTCGGGTATCTTGTACAATTTCCTGTCCAAAGTAATAATAACACTGCGAGGCCTAGACTCATATACAACATGACGTTTCCATAAATAAGGTTGCCCTAAAAGAACATCACAAACCTCAAAGGGAGCGATGTCACACAATACCTCATCTTTGAAGGGATTGATGCCGTAGGACATGCGACACTGTTGGCTGACGTGAAGATCGCTTCCTTGGCAGATTCATCTGATTGTGTATGGTTGTGGGTGTGGCGTTGTCGGCAGGGCCAGCCGCTTGACAACCTCCGCTGAGATGAGGTTCTTCTGGCTACCTCTATCAACGATGAAGTGTAGTGGAGTACCCTTCACCCACATCTATGAATGAAAGAAGCGTTCGCCTTCCTCTGGTTCATC
>SNQJ01S0004524.1:15758-56710 GCA_010110895.2 Picea sitchensis
AGCAGCAATCAATAGTGTTATGCCAGGGGCTCTTATGGAAATCACACCACTTCCCGATGTCTTTCTTCGTCTTTCCATTGTCCTTCTTTGTTTGCGGCTTAGACTGGTTGTCCTGAGGCTGTCCATATTTTCTTTTCCCTTTGTTCTGTGGGTTGGGGCTGCCCTTGCCCTGCTTCTGCTGTGGGGGGTTCCCAAACCCAAACTGTCGCGTCTTTTGTTTAAGCTTCTGCTCCATTTTGACAGCATATCGATAAGTCGCGCCCAAGGACGAGATGTCCAAAAACTCAATTTATGTATGGATGTATCTATACAGACCATCGTGGTACTTGAGCACCAGATGTTGCTTAGAATATTTGATACCCAGCTTGGTGCGCAAGGTATGGAAGACATTGGT
Organism: Picea sitchensis; assembly: GCA_010110895.2. Lineage (NCBI taxonomy): Eukaryota > Viridiplantae > Streptophyta > Pinopsida > Pinales > Pinaceae > Picea > Picea sitchensis. Next base: position 16,153 of record SNQJ01S0004524.1, read on the forward strand.
GAACTCTGGCACTGTTTGGTCTCTTTCCTGTCACAGTTTGGTCCATCTTGTATGCAAGTCGTCATAACTTCCAACAGGGTAGTATTGTTTCTTAATAGCATCCGTGAAGGAACCCCAAGTGGATGCAACTACAAATAATGTAGATCCCTCTATTTCCTTTTGCTCACAAAAAGTCTCCCACCAATCTTTGACATGGGGGACGGCCTTAAGGAGCACAAATGTAATTTTTTCTCTATCGAAAAAGTTGTGCACAAAAATATACCCTTCTAGAAGGTTTAACCATTTATCTACAACATCTGCATCTATTTGACCTTCAAATATAGGAATATCAAAATTGATCTATACCTTGAAGGGGGTGGCCCCTCCGCTTGAGGTAGATGTGTCGTTTGTCGACAGTCGTCGAAGGATTTGTGCAAACTGTCCATCATCTTGTTCCTCTGTCACTCGAGGGCTTCCTCGAGCAACATTTTGAAAGGATCTCTTGTCCCGTCGTCTTTCTTTTTTCCCGCGATGGAAGGTTTCTTGGGTGTGCGAGAGCAGTTATCCTCAAGAGAAACAAGCTCAAGACCCAACTCTCTATACCCTGACCTCGTTGGGGACATGCACAAAAAACGACAAGGAACATACCGCTTTGATACCACTGATCTGGATTTATGAGCGAAACTAAATGAAAACACAGATTTCTAATATTAACACAAAGATGCAATGAATAATAACAAAGATATAGTAAAAATTGACTTTTATTAAATAAGAAATATGCTGAAACTATAAAATGTAGATTAAAACAAGCTTGTTAGAATGGTGGCATCTTATCTCTAAGAAGAGATGTGACGGCTACGCTCATTCGCAAGAGGATGAGTACAATGAGGCTCCAAAGGCTTTTTTACATCAAACATGAATGTCAAAACCCTAGAAATCCAAAAACCTAACCCTAGGAGATGAAGCGCCAAAAGTCATGTGGGCCCCATTGAGGTAAGTTGGTACATCAACTTCTCGAAGTCATAACTTTTGCATATGATCTCCATTTTAGGTGTACAATAACCCGTTAGAAAGGTCCATCTAAGGACGACACATTATGTCATCACACTTTGACTTTTTCTACACTGTGACTGTGGCGGGCCCAAAAAACGTTGTTTAGGGCCTCAAAATAGCCCCAGAAGTTTAGGACCTGAAAAGCTAGAAAAAAACTGTCAAGATGACATATGTATGTGAGCCAGTTGGAATAGGTGGGTGGCCATCAATATTCACCTAGATCACCTACTTAGGAGACTCTGAATTATGGACTATAGCAGGTAGGTCAAAAATAGGAAACTCTAAATTGCTAGAGGTACAAAATGACTAGTAATCTATGCATAGATGTAAAATGAACAAGAAAAGCTAGTTTGAGATGTTTTGCTAGGATTTCAATATTCTTCTTTCAGATACATGAAAGCTATTAGCTGAAGATTAAGATCAAGCATTGCCATTATCCACAACTAGAATTGATTAGTTTAGATTCAATTCTGATGCAAGAGTTTTATTTTCATGAGAGGCGATTTTATAGCATGCACTTTTGGCATGTCTATAGCCTGCCTTGATTCAAATCCATTTTTCTAGTTCATATGTTGGCTAGTAAGTAGGCCATTTTTTGGCTGACCAAAAATCCTTGCGTTTTGAAGACAAATGGCTAACACCATTGATCAAGGCACACATCGTAGAAAATACTACCTCACTCCACCATACATCAGAGGAGCCCCAATTTGATCCAACAATTGATTAGAATACCAATCCCAATCTTGATCCATCATGAAGATGATGATCCCTGTGCCTAGGCACAAGATCCATAATTGCAACTGGTTAACCTCCTTCTCGAAAAGTAGAGCTAGTATCGTACGAGCCCACAACAAAAACAACAACCCCTCACATAGTAGCACATTGATATTAAGAACCCATTACAAACCTTTTCATCTTAGTCGGGTCCTAGCGTGTTGGTAGAAAGAAACGTTGATACAGATACGTCATATCCTCGATATTCATTACACCCTTTGAGAAGGAGGAATTCAATAAAAACAAGGTCTATTGACACTCAAAATCCCCTACACCTAAGAGACGTTTACACAGTTATCAGTTATGAGGAGTCGGCTATGAAACAAATTTGAGAGGCAAAGCATCATGTACTCAAGAATTAGATCTAGTAGTTCAAGCTTCCCTTAGACACAAGCCCTTGTTACACCCATTGAATTTATGAAATATAGGGGCTAAAAAACCAACGATGGTAGATTTAACAACACAGACACTCAACATATCGATAACTTCATCATGTTTCCTTCATTGATCTATGTACCTACCAAATAAATACCACTTTTTTCTTATTATTGTGAGAAAGAACAAAATCTAATTCTATGATTAGGGCGAGAGTGGAACAATGTAGTTATGAAAACATTCATTTCTCCTTCATATAACTTTAATTTGTTAAGGCACTTTAAGTCCCATCCTGAGCCCACCAGAGTTTATAGGCTCAAGCTTTCTCTAACGTTCTCGTATCGAGAAGACCTCTCTCAGGTATAAAAGTAGTTTATACCTATTTTTCCCAATACCTAGGTTACCCCACCTTATAGACAAGGCTACAACTATAAGTGAATTGCTTTTCCTTACTAAGATGATATCGAAGGACTTTACGAGGGGAATTGATAGATAAAAGGGGAAAAGAAGGGGATGTGACACATGGAATTTGGGTAGGTTAGCAAATAATACAGATACCTTTTTTGTGCAATCCAGGGATACTTTCCTGATATCTTGGTTTAAAAAGAGTAAGGAATTGCCAAAATATATAGATGCGGAACCCAATGAGCCAGGGAAGTCTCCAAGCTCTCTTTGCTCGGTTTAAGACATAGTGGTAGTGGCAAGAATATAGGGTTTTCACTTACCAACATCAATGAAATGAAATGTAACCTTGGAACTTTGCCCATAAACAATATATAAACTAAAACATTAAAAAAATCATGATGACATAATCAAATAAACTACACAAATTAAAACCACTATAGCACAAAATTAAGCTAAAAGGAAAGGAATTGTAAATGTCAAAAATATTAATTATTGAAAAGGAATCATAAAAATACAAAAACAAAATTAAATGGAAAATAAGAGGATTATAAATATAAAAAATATTAATTATTAAAAGGAAATCATAAAAAAATAAATTACAAAATGACATTTTGACTATTAAATAAGGATAATAGTTGTAACTATCAATAAAGATAAGGATAAGATAATACTTGACGTGTTTACTTAAAATTTGTAAACCATCTAGTGGTGATGAATGTAATTTCAAATTCCAACCGTGTATCCTAGTGTCTATGACATTTATTACTTTACCACTATCATTTCCTCTATAACCATTTCAAAAAGCTTTATATACAATTATTATGACAAGAGAAAGGTTCAATAGTAAAGCAGATGGATCGATGTGTGAAAAACACCAAAATTTTGGGATTGTGGTATAAGAAGTTATTAAGTTTAGGATGGGCAGGCGGTTGGCACCAACACCACACACGTGAAAGTGGTAGGACCACATGAAAATTGAAAATCTCATTACACCATGAAAATTGATCCATATGAAGAAGCCACTAATTGCTTATTATTATTATAGATATTTTAAGAAGTTTTGTTGTCCGCATATTTCCTGTCGTCTTGCAGGCTAGACAACAAATGTCCCTTTAAACACTTCTATAAATGAGTTCTTTCCATTTTTTAGGAGGGTAGCGAGTGAATTGAAAAAGTCTTTCAAAATCATAGAAGAGATGTCTATGAGATTGAATACTTAATAAATGCAGATATGGAGACACTGACAAATAGTACCATCATTTCGAGAATGAGGTGAGAGGGGTTCAAGGCAATATGCTATTTCCGTATGACCATTTATGATCACCTAGGTCTTTCTAAACATAAATCATTACATAAACATAAATCATAATAATTTATTTTATATACATGGGTTGAATACATGTTAAAAGAGACCATAGTTGTCTAAAATTAATCCCATTCTTACTCCCAAAAGAAATTGTAATTGGGCATTCGGTCATCATGCAACCACAAATAAAATCTTGTTATAATACATATTTCGACACGATATTTGTTTCCTAAATATTGACACGGACGACCGAGAGTAAAATAAAGAAATCATGAAACAAATACAAACCGCTTCTCTTTTAAAAAAATAGTCATCTTCTATGTGGTTAAAGGCATCTTCCAACTTGATTAATGAATTATAAAGGCATCTTCTATGTCTATGTCGTTATATAATGAAGCCAACAAAAGATTTAATTACTAATCATTGGATTATAAAGGCATCTTCTAGGTCGAGATTGTGGTAATCATGTCGCCCCAAAATATTTAATTATTAATTAATTAAATAAAACGATAAAGAAGCCACTAATTGCTTATTATTATAGAGTGAGAAAATTAACCTTATTTTAAGAAGTTTTGTTGTCCCGCCTTCTTGCAAGTTGGACATCAATTGCCCCTTTAAACACTTCTATAAATGAGTTCTTTTTGTTTTCAAGGAGGGTAGCAAATGAATTGAAAAGGCTTTCAAAGTCCTCTATGTACATCATAGCAGAGATGTCTATGAGATTGAATACTTAGTTTCAATAATTAATAAATGCAGATATGGAGACGCCGACACAAATAGTACTATAATCTTCGTCGTTTTAGGAATGAGGTGAGAGGGGTTTGGCAACATGCATTTTGATTAGGCTATTTCTATATGACCATTTACCGTCGCCAAGGTCTTTCTAAGGCTTTTAAAAAAATTCTTGATTACTCTTTGTCAAAAGTAGTTTTTGGTAATTTAGTCTCAATATAAACTTGTGCTATTAAATACTCCACTATAATGGCTTCTATTTGATATCTCATTTGATAACCACATCTAATGATGAGTGTGCAAAAGAGGATCTCACACTCTCCAATCCATTACACTCATTTGTACCCATACCATGCACGTAGGTAGCCAAAGATACCGAGGATAAGTGCTTTATTGGTTGGACACTATGGTTTGAGATTCACGATGTCTTTGGATTCTCAAAAATTCTTAATTGCCCAAGACCCATGCCGATTTAGATGTGATGAAAATAACTGCCGCATAATAAAAATTTGCATATACATATTCTCGTAGCCTCTACCTATATTAAACCCATCCAAAAGCATCGACACTAGAATCTTAAAATATAGGAGCTTATATATACAAAATTAAAACAGAAAAGCGTATATAAACCCATTTCATATTWAAAAAACGTCACATCAAGGACACTATCGCTCGGGATAAGAGATGTCTTGAAAATTGAGCACTGCATGCACCCATAACGATTTTAGATTGTCCGGCACAACTATTTTAATTTCCACTGTCGTTTTCGACTCTCCCAGTTCCCAAGCTCGTTTTCCTTTAAATAGCGATTTGATCATAAGAGTTAATTTAAACAACAATATAATTTACCAAAGGAGAAAAGGAGTATATCTTTATTTAATCGTGGGGTCTTCGTGTTAAATCTCTACATTGAACTTGGTTTCACAGCCACAAGGCGTAACCGCTCAATTTAGTGGAATTCGAAATTTAAACTAATGACAATGTGTTTTGTCGAATGGAATTTGAAGTGGAAAGATGGTGGATAGGGTTGCCGTGCTTGGCACCGTTTTCTTGGCAATTCGGAGGAGCCAAACCCCTCATCAACAGCTGTTGTTCGAAGGGTTCGGTGCATAAATATTCGAAATGGGAAAGAATCAAGACTCCTTGCAGGGTTCTGTCCCACTGCATATTTCCCGCCCTCTACAATTTCAGGCAATCTCACACATATTTCGACCATTTCACGCAATCTCTGTTTCTTAAATATTGACACGGACGGCCTAGAGTCAAATCATATCCGCCAGAAGTGGGCGTGGAGGAGCTTAAAGTTGCGAGGCAGCGATCCGCTCGTTTACTCCATTAACAGAATTGATCCATAACAAATACACTCAGTTTACCGAATTATCCATAACAAATACACAAGAAATAAGAACCCATCAGATCCATCCAAATCTACTCAGTTAACAAATCCACAAGGAACCACCAGATCCACCCAATAGGACAGGGATACAGGAAAGGGAATAGCCTAAACTCGTTATGCTAAAGGGAGAACCTCAACTCTGTAACTATATATTATGGAGTGCATACATCAATGGAACCGGAGAAGGTGATCCCTGAACTGAGAAGGCAGAAGGAGAGTTAAAGAAAACTACAAACAGAATAGGAAACAGTCATCTAAGCTCGATTTTAAAATAAATTTAAGGAAAAAAAAGAAACATAATACACTGTTCAAAATAAAGAAAAAAAATGCACTTATCAGACTAAATATTCCAAAGAATCCTCTCTCTTTTTCTGAGCCATGAATCCTCTCTTTTTCTGCTACCATGCCATCGAATTTACCAACTGAAACAAAAAAGCATCATATGATATTATTTTCTTTTAAAATATTGTAATAAACCATAAAATTGCAAGTCTAAATATCGGAAAAGACACAAAGAAATAAGCCTCTCAGTACCTCACCACCCATAAAAGGGGTCGACGTCAATGGAAAAGCCAGGCCTCTGTGTTCGCCAATACAACCTCCAATACCACCACAACCTCAGAGGAGAGGAAGCATAGAGCGCAGGCAAGGGTTTGTCTTCGTGTGACCCGATCGATTTATTCCAAGCCAGCAATCCCGGCTCCAAATAAGCTAGCTGTAATGGTAAAATCCCGGCTCCAAATAAGTTCAAATAAGTTAGTTGTAATGGTACTCCCGTGGGTGGTAAAGGGTTATGGATTCAAATTCAAAAAATAAACTGCAAGCAATCCCGTAGGTGGTAAAGGGTTAAGGATTTCCAAGCAAGCTGTAATGGTAAAGGGTTAAGTATTCAAATTCAAGAAATAAACAGACGCGGGGATCATATAGCTGGTGGTGAGGTATACAGCCGACTCCAAGGTTTCCTCACCCTGGGGGCCGCATATCCTCGTGGAGGTCCTTAAAGTTGCGAGGCCAAATATGGCAGGTGTGTTGCAACTTTGAAGTTTGAAGTACGTTGTTTGTTCTCATTTAAGTTAAGGCGTGGAACCCAGAAGATCTAGTTGTCATTTATTTCTACCAACTATTACTAAATATCCGGTAACTTTTGGAAAACGGGATTTAGATATCCGTGTCATTATAATTTTTTTTATCAAACTACTTCGACTCCTTGGATCAAAAAGCTCCTACCCTAACCCTCTAACTTTATCAAACGACTCCGACTCCTTGGATAAAAAGCTCCTACTCTAACCCTCTAACCGTTTGTTTGTCAGATGAGACAGGCTTTTCTTATCAGAGTATATTCCTCCCACTCGCACCTTGAAACAGATTGATTGATATGAGGACGTGGAGACTGGCTTTTCTGGTCTTTTCAGTAAGCCAGATTGAGGACGTGGAGACTCGCTTTTATTGATTGATATGAGGACGTGGAGACTGGCTTTCTGGTCTTTTCAGTAAGCCAGATTGAGGACGTGGAGACTCGCTTTTATTGTCTAAGCCAGAATGAGGACGTGGAGACAGAGTGATATTTGGCTCATTGCATTTGGATGGCTTTTCACTTATGAACATTAAGAAACATAGAAATAAACACAATTGGGTGGCTTTTCAAAAATGACTATTTCTAATTTCTATAACTAGTTATAAAACTTTTTCTATAACTAGAAATGTTTAGGTTTTCTATAACTAGCAATCCGGGCTCCAAATAAGTTATCTGTAATGGTACTCCCGTGGGTGGTAAAGGGTTAAGGATTTAAATTCAAAAAATAAACTGCAGGATAATGTGCTTATAAACAATCTGGGCTTAGAAACAATTTGGGCTCCAAATAAGCTAGCTGTAATGGTATTCCCGTGGGTGGTAAAAGGTTAAGGATTCAAATTCAAGAAATAAATTGCTTATAAACAATCTGGGCTCCAAATAAGCTAGCTGTAATGGTACTCGCGTGGGTGGTAAAAGGTTAAGGAATCAAATTCAAGAAATAGTTAATGTGCTTATAAAATAGTTCATGGGGCATTGCTTGACCGCCCTGCAACGGTTAAAAACACCGTAAATCAGTGTTTGCAATGGAAATTGTAATTGTAGGTTGGGGATCATATAGTTGGTGGTGAGGCATACAGTCAACTCCAGGGTTTCGTCACTCTGGGGGTCACATCTCTGTCGGGAGTGGGTGTGGGGGCGCTTAAAGTTGCGAGGCGAAATATGGTAGGCGTGTTGCAAATTTGAAGTACGTTGTTTGTTGTCAGTGAAGTTGCAAAACCACTCTCGTGCATGCAGATCTTGTTGGGCCTAAGTAGATCTAGTTGCAAAACCACTCTCGCCGAGAGTGGGTGTGGAGGCGCTTGAAGTTGCGAGGCGAAATATGGCAGGCGTGTTGCAAATTTGTCATAAACCATATAATTATTTTTTTCATAAAATATTATTTGTGTGAGGAGATATTATTTTCTTTTAAAATATTATAATAAACCATAAAATAGCAAGTCTAAATATCAGAAAAGACAGAAAGAAATAAGCCTCTCAGTACCTCACCACCCATAAAAGGGTCGACATCAATGGAAAAGCCATGCCTCTACGTTCGCCAATACGACCACAACCTCAGAGGAAAGGAAGCATAGAGCGTAGGCAAGGATTTGTCTTCGTGTGACCCGATCAATTTATTCCAAACCAGCAATCCCGGCTCCAAATAAGCTATTTGTAATGGTACTCCCGTGGGTGGTAAAGGGTTAAGGATTCAAATTTAAGAAATGGACTGCTTATAAACAATCTGGGCTCCAAATAAGCTAGTTGTAATGGTACTCCCTTGGTTGGTAAAAGGTTAAGGATTCAAATTCAAGAAATAAACTGCTTATAAACAATCTGGGCTCCAAATAAGCTAGCTGTAATGGTACTCCCGTGGGTGGTAAAAGGTTAAGGATTCAAATTCAAGAAATAAACTGCAGGATAATGTGCTTATAAAATAGTTTATAGGGCATTGCTTGACCACCCTGCCCCAATAGTTAAAAACATTGTAAATTAGTATTTGCAATGGAAATTGTAATTGTAGGCTGGGGGTCATATAGCTGGTGGTGAGGTATACAACCGACTCCAGGGTTTCCTCACCCTGGGGGCCGCATATATGCCGGGAGTGGGTGTGGTGGCGCTTAAAGTTGCGAGGTGAAATATGGCAGGTGTGTTGCAAATTTGAAGTACGTTGTTTGTTGTCGGTTAAGTTGCAAAACCACTCTCGTGCGTCTAGATCTTGTTGAGCCCAAGCAGATCTAGTTGCAAAACCACTCTCGTCGAGAGTGGGTGTGGAGGCGCTTAAAGTTGCGAGGCGAAATATGGCAGGCGTGTTGCAAATTTGAAGTAGGTTGTTTGTTGTCAGTTAAGTTGCAAAACCACTCTCGCACGTGCAGATCTTGTTGGGCCCGAGCAGATCTAGTTGCAAAATCACTCTTGCGCGTGCGTGCGTTTTTTTGGTAACTTTTGGGAGACGTGATTCATATACCCGTGCCATTATAATTTTTTTATCAAACTACTACGACTCCCTTGGATCAAAAAGCTCCTAAACCGTTTGTCAAGATGAGACAAGCTTTTCTTGTCAGAGTATATTCCTCTCACTCTCATCTTGAAACAGATTGATATGAGGACGTTTGGAGACTGGATTTTCTTGTGAGAGTATAGTTGTAGGCTAAAGATTCTACCAAATGAAGATTTTTTCTGGGGATATTTGTCTGAAATCCGGTGAGAAATTCTTGGACTCGTAGATTTAAGTGGTTATTTCTGTAGAATCTTAGTGCCCCGGTAGTTTTTCAGCATGTTGAATCCATTTCTGTATTCAGAAATGGATTTTGAACAACAAAAAATAGTGATTCGTGTAAATTTATATAGGGGAACTCGGGTGAAAAAAGCCATTTAGTAGAACAACTAACCAACGCCAAGTGCTTGTAATTTTTGGTTTCTACCAACTATTACTAAATATTTACTCTGCAAAATCAGTCTTGTGTGTGCATGTTTGAAGCTTAATCTAATCCAAAGGGTTTTTTTTTAGCATTTGTTCGTAGCACCTCCAACAACTTGTCTGCCTTCACGTCCTTGGTTATTGAATTTATGAATTATTTCATATCTTCTCAATGAATGGTTTTGTAAGTTATACTTACTAAATGTTCCAAATAAATGGGTTTGCTTATTCTATTTGCTAAATCTTCCTGCTATCTCTGAGATGTGGTTGGTGTAGAGACCTTAGGCCTCATCCTCCATCCTCTCTAAGATGGGTAAATGCTAATCACTCTTGGTACTTTACACTACTTTTGTATATCCATGCCCAAATTGCTAAAACTTAGAAAAGGTGAGGAACTAGTGTGGGTTTTTGTTGTGACCTTTGAAAGCCTATTAAAAACCTAATGATGAGAAGCATAGAAAGGAAAAGTAAGAGAGGGCGAAAAAAATAGACCTCATCCAGTTGTGAATTTGTTGGGGTGCACCATTTCTTAAGCTCCTGCTCTTTCAAACAACTTGTAGATAGTTTCTAAGATTAACATTGTTGTAGTTGGAGATGTCCAAACTACTTTACCTCCGTCCCCTTATATCCTTTACCCTTTCTCCTACTCTTACCTTTGTCTTTGTTTCCTCTGCCTCTTATGCTAGTGATTTGGTGCTTCTTTTACTAATGCTATCTCTGTATTGGGATTATTCAAAGGATATAGATTTGATGGTACCTCCACCCTTGCCTTTTCCTCTCTATCTCGGTGAACCTTGAACTCAATCTTGAGTTGTGTTATCCTCTTTCTTAGTTTACCACCAGTTGGCTAAATGAGGGAGGGAGGAGCTTGACAACCACCCCCTCATGATGGAAAATTATATGGGGAGATGGGGGTAAGCCCAAACCAAATTGTACAATCAACTAGCTAGAAAAGCAAGCGAGTGTCAAGTAGAAATGAACTAAAATATTCTTAGATCGAGGGGAAACCCTCAAAGATACAAATCAATGTGGGGTGGAATTAAGATGAAACAATAAGTATTTTATTTTGAAGCATATTAAGTCAAGAAATAATTTCTACATAGCGCTTCTTTACTTATTTCATGGGTTGGGTTTGTACTTACTTTATGCACGGTAAAAGGGTAAAGCCAAGACCAAGTTATTATATGTAATTACTTGAAACAAATTGATCTTCAAACGGATCAATGGACGTGGAAAGACGCATATATTCCTTCCACTCACACCTTGAAATGGATCGATATGAGGATGTGGAAGATGCATATATTATTTATGATAATTTGGAGGACGTGGCTGACTATTGACCGAATAGGAGAAATGAGGGACGTCGTTGTAATTTTTGGTTTCTACCCACTATTACTAAATATATTATTAAATATTTGTCTTGCAAAACCACTCATGTGCGTGCATGCTTGAAGCTTAATCCAATCCAAAGGGTTTTTTTTAGTATTTGTTTGATGGTTTAGCACCTCCAACAACTTGTCTACCTTCACGTCCTTGGCTATTGAATTTATGAATTATTTCATATCTTCTCAATGAATGGTTTTGCAATTTCTACTTACTAAATGTTCCAAATAAATGGCTTTGTGTATTCTATTTGTTAAATCTTACTTCTATATAGTGGTTAGTGTAGAGACTATAATGTTCCCAAGCCAATTTTTCGCTTGGAACACTAACTGACCATTGATTTACTTGTTGTATGTGTGTGTTTGCAGGTTGGCCTCTTAAGTTTCGACCTTAGGGTTTATATTCAGTTATTAAACACAGATCTGAAGATATACTCAATGGAAATACAAGATCTAACCAGTACACAAGATATGGAACCAAATAGCATAGATCTGACCTTTATTATTATGAAAAGAAAGAACCTGATACAAAGAGGATGCGGATATGGAATAACATCAGATGGCTCCAATAGCTAATAGATAAGCTGCTACTAAATGCTCTGGATAAGAAATGCAAGCCTCCAAAGGTTGGATATACAATGAAGAACGATGCAGGAAGAACCAGGGTCAAGTCCAACCCCCCCTGGATGATGGCACGTCCTGTTGTAGAGCTAAGAAGACCATTGTCTCGGCCCAACTGAAGGATATCTCCAAAAAACACCAAACTCCACAGAAAGGTAGATCGGGGCCAGTAGAAGCCCTCCCTGAAGTATCAAGCCAAGATGCCAAGATCTACCCCTCCAAATTGTTGAAACCCTAATCAAGGTTGTGCCCTCCTGAAGACTGTCAAGCTCAATATTTCGGCCCTGATAGAGGAAGCCTCCAAATACACTAAAACTCTCTAGAAATATATATCGGGCCACCACAAGCCACTAGGAGAAGTCTCAAGGTCATATCTAAGGTGTAACCCCTCCAAACTGAGCAGATATGAATCATAGTTGCGCCCTCCTTCTCTCAAAAACGTCCCAAAGCTCCAGATAATAATCTAGCAAGAGTAACCCTCACAAAATACTGCAAATCTAATGAACAAGGCCCTACAAGTAATACCTAGGTGTTAAAATGTCAATAGACCCTGTCAATAAGCTGGATCGAACTCCTCTCCAAGGAATGATGCGCCNGCCAAATGCAATATGATCCAAGATGAAATGAGAGGTGCGCCCTAGGCTTTCCTTTATACTTCTTTCTATCCTTCTGTTGAGTTAAGTTAACCCTAAGGTTCAACTCCTAACTCAACCTCAAGCGCTCTAATCCTTTAGTGAGTTACTTTTTACCTTTTCAAGTCAACTTCAAAATATAACATTGAATTAGTTGACTTTTCCCCTAGCTACATGAGACTATGGTCTAGTGGGGATGACTAGACCACTAAGTCTCTCCAAACCTCTTCATCAAGAGGTGGGGGACATTATAGTCTCCCCTGCTAGAAATTGCTTGTCCACAAGCAATTCTAAACCTGTCTCCTGTATCACCTGTTCATTCTCCCACGTGGCATCCTCAATGGGCAAGTCTTTCCACTTGATTAAGTATTCTTTGATGCTCCTCCTCTGGATTTTCTTTTCCTGAACCTCCAATATTTCCTCCGGTACCAGTACCAATTGCCCCTCTTCATCTAAAGGTGGCAGTAACTCAAGTGGGGTGATGTGTTGGCTAGTGGCCCTCTTCAAGCATGAAATGTGGAAAACATTGTGTATCTTGCTGCCATGTCGAAGCTCAAGTTCATAAACCACGACCCCTGCCTTCCTGTTGATCCTGTAGGGTCCAAAGAACCGGGGTTGGAGATTTTATGCTCCACTCCTTTTGATAGAAGCATGTTTGTATGGTTGGAGCCTTAGGTAGACCAAGTCACTAACCTCAAAAGTACGCTCTACCCGGTGTTTGTTTGCTTGGACCTTTTGTTGATTATGTGCCCTTTGTAGATGATCCTTTAATTACCTGAGTATATCCTGACTCTGTTGCACCCAATCCTATACCATCAAAGCTCTTCTATCACCAAAGGAAATCTCTACAAATGAGAGTGGGTCATAACTATACAAGGCCCTGAATGGAATCATGCCTATGGACATGTGATAAGTGGTGTTGTAACAGTATTCCCCCAGATGTAGCCACCTAACCCATGCCTTCTGCTGCCCTGCTACATAATTCTCAAGGTAACCTTCTACCCATTTGTTGACTATTTTGGTTTGCCCATCAGTCTGAGGATGATAACTAGTGCTAGGGGTCAAGGCCGTACCAACCATCCTGAATAACTCCTGCCAAAAGGTGTTCATAAATCAGCTATCCCTGTCACTAACAATGGTTTTGGGTAGGCCATGTAGTCTGAAGACCTCCCTGAAGAACAATTCGGCCACCTGTGTTGCACTGAAGTATGTAGCAATGGAGAAGAAGTGTGCAAATTTAGTTAACCTGTCCACTAATACGAAAATACAATCCTTACCCTGTGCCCTTGGTAACCCTGTGATGAAGTCCATGGAAATTCTCTCCCATTTGTGCTCTGGGATGGGTAGAGGTTGTAGCAATCCTGCTTGATGTGTGTGCTCATCTTTATTTTCATGGAAAGTAGTACACTCCTTGATGTGACTCACCACATCTTCTTAGAGGCCCTTCCATGAGAACCTTTCCCTTACCTGCCTGTATGTTTTGCCAATCCCTTGGTGCCCTGCCACCTGTGAATCATGACATGCCTGTACTATCTCGACCTTGAAGGTTGACTCAGGAACCAATAAAATTTGGCCCTTGTAGTAGATGATGTCATCTATGACTCTGAAGTTGTCATCCTGTATTTTCCCATCCATCAACTGACAATCGAACTGATTTTTGGAATATTCCACCAAGAGGTGGGCCTTCCAGTCAACTGATATATCTATCATGGAATAAACTAATGGCCTCTGAGATAATGCATCGGAAACTATGTTGTTCTTCCCTTTGACAAATTCAATGTCAAAATCATAGGCTTGTATCTTACTGACCCACTTCTGTTGCCTCTCATTTAAGTCCTTCTGTTCCAAGAAGTACTTTAAGGCTATTGTGATATGATTTCACCACAAATCTTGCACCTACCAAGTATTGCCTGAATTTGGCCAAAGCATGCATGCTAGCCAACATTTATTTGTCATAGATGGTGTAAATTATCTCAGGGCCCCTCAATTTTCGGCTCTCATAGGTAAGAGGGTGCCTATGCTACATCAGTACGGCCCCAATGCCTTCTCCGGAGGCATCACACTCCAATGTGAAGGGTTGGCCGAAATCAGGCAAGGCTAACACTGGGCATGTGCTCATTACCTTTTTCATCCTGTCAAATGTATATTATGCCTCTTCACTCCACTTGAAAGCTCCTTTCTTAGTCAGATCGGTCAAGGGTGCACAAATTTGGGAGAACCCCTTGACGAATCTCCTCTAATAGTTGAAAATACCAAGAAATCCCCTCAACTCTGTAAGAGTTTTAGGTGTGGGCCAGTCAACTATCGCTTAGATCTTCTCCTAATGTACCTGTACCCCTTTAACTCCAATGATGTGTCCCAAGTAGAGGACCTTTGTCATCCCAAATTCACATTTGGACTCCTTGGCATACAAGGATTGGTCCTCCATGATAGTTAAGATCTGTTCCACATGCTAAAGATGTTCCTCCCAAGTCTTTCTATAGATTAGCAAGTCATCAAAAAACACAAGAAGATGCTTCCTCAACTGCTTGTTGAATATGTGGTTCATACATGACTGAAATGTGGCGGGTGCATTGGTCAATCCAAATGGCATCACTAAGAATTCATAGTGGTCGTAGTGACACCTGAAGGCAGTCTTGGGGATGTCATACTCCCTCATTTTGATTTGATGGTAACCAAAGCGCAAGTCAATCTTTGTGAAGTAAACAACTCCATGAAGCTCGTCCAATAGCTCATCAATCCTCGAAATGGGATACTTGTTTTTTATAGTCTTCTTGTTTATTGCCCTGAAGTAGATGCACATACGCATGGTTCCATCCTTCTTCTTGACCAGTACTACTGAAGAGGTAAAAGGGATGGAACTTGATCTAATGTGATCCATATCTAAGAGTTATTTGATGGCCTTCTCTATCTCGTCCTTGTAATTCTTTGGGTGTCTGTAGGGCATGATGATGACTGGCTTTGCCCCTTCTTCCAACTCAATGATATGCTCAAATCCCCTATCCGGTGACACTCTTGGTGGAATGGGTCCAAACACCTTACTGTGTTTGTCAATGATCCTTTGGATCTCTGGTGCATAGTGAACCTTCCCCTTTTTTTCCACATGTGCCGAAATCTTGCACTCAACAACGTATACAATCTCCTCTCTCATGAAAATGGCCTCCATACGCTTTGTTGTGACTACCCTGGTTGTGTTGCTTGACATGCCTCTAAGGACTACCTTTATACCACTCTCCTCTATGAAAGACATCTCCATGGTCTTGTAGTTGGTGGCGATAGGCCTCAACATACTGAGCCACTGTACTCCAAGGATTATATTTGTATTGGGGAGGTCCATCACATAAAATTCCTGTGCTAAATCATGCCTACCCAGTGTAAGCTTCATCCCTGGAATGTACCTATTACAAGGCATGGTGTTTCCTCCTGCTATCTCCACCTTGAATCCTTCAAACTCAACTATGGGTATATGCCTCCTCTGTAGCAACGCTGAGTCAATGAAGTTGTGAGAAGTACCCCCATCAATGAGTACTGAAACCTTTTGCCTCTGCAATACTCCTCTCATCTTGAAGGTGTTGTACTTGGGTACCCCGCTGATGGATGTGAATGTAGCCTTCTCCTTTGTTGCACTGGCATGACCTGTAGCCTCCTCTTCTGCAGTTTCGGTGGTGTCTGCCTCTATGTTCTGGATGTGGCCGAAATCCTCATCCTCTTCATTATCAGATGTCACCTCAATGTAATGAACTTGGCCACGGCCCATACACTTGTGCGATGGGTTCCACGACTCTTTGCATGTGTAGCATATATGTTTTCCTCTTATTTCTCTTCTAGTGTTCTCATGCATCCTACCTCTTCCCCTATCAAACCCCCTTGGGTCTCTTCCTCTTGGATTAATTGGAGGTCTTTGGTCTCTCCCTCCTGTGTTTAGAGGTGGTCTAGGCACAAATTTCGGTTTTGCAGCTGGGCCTAGATCTCTCTTCCTCCATATAGCATCCTGCAAGTTGGTAGGCTTAAAAGCCTTAACCCAACCTTTCAAGGGTTCCATCAAACCCTCAGTGAAGAACATCATGAGTCTATATTGTGACACATCTTGTACCATGACTGCTAGCCTCTGGAACTCCTCAATATACACCTTTGGTACTCCTGTCTGTCTGAGTTGTGTGAGTTCCCTGAAATGTAGTTCTGAATCCCCCTGGTCAAACCTGAGAATGAGCCTCTGAGTAAAATCTGTGTATGCCACTATATGATTGTGGCCAAGTGTGGTCAACCCATGGTACCACCAGTCATGATATTTTCCATCCAAGTACATGGTGGAAAACTTGATGGCATCCATCTCCCTCATAGGGTTAAGCTGCAGGTAAGTGTCTAGTTTATGTACCCACACCTGTGCATTCATCTTGGTCGAACCATCAAAGTAGGGAATCTCCATATTCTCAGCCCTGCGCTCAAGCTCATAATTGTTCTTGTGGTACGACCTGGGCTTGCTTCTGAATTTTAATCCACATAACTGATCTAGGGTGATCTGCCTCTGAACAGGTATGCTTAATGAGTTGTACTCCCTGGCATATTGATCAAACTGATCCTCAAACTCATCTGGGTGGTCTGACTGTGTTGGTTCATCTATAAATGAGGGAAAGTATGGTCTGGGAGTGGTCATGCTACCTGTTTGTCCCTATGGTGCTCCCCCTCCATGGCTTCCCATATGTTCCCTCCATGAGATCCACTAGTTTCCTTATTGTCATAAGATTCTAGGCCTTTCCCCTTATGAGTCATCTCCAACAAGATTTGTGCTATCTTTGTTTCGTTTTCTTCTACCTTCCTCAAGGTCTCTGATATTTTGGCGTGTCCCCTATGGTTTGCCTCTTGGCTTTCCTATAAGTGTGTGACCAATGTACTCTTTGTCTAGAGTATGGATTTACGTAGTTCCTGTTTCAAGGATGCTAAGCCCCATGGCTCACTGTCCTCACCTGAACCTTCCATATCGACCTCTGCCTCACCTGTTTGTTTCCTCCTTCTGCCCATATAAATGCCACTGAACTTTGCATGCACTAATCCTCACATGATGGGAGGATTAGAGCTTTGATACCACTGTAATGTTCCGAAGCCAATTTTTTCTCTTGGAACACTAACTGACCATTGATTTACTTGTTGTATGTGTGTGTTTGCAAGTTTTCCTCTTAAGTTTCGGCCTTAGGGTTTATATTCAGTTATTAAACATAGATCTGGAGATATACTCAATGTAAATACAAGATCTAACCAATACATAAGATATGGAACCAAATAACATAGATTTGACCTTTATTATTATGAAAAACAAGAACCTGATACAAAGAGGATGCAGATCTGGAATAACATTAGATGGCTCCAATAGCTAATAGAGAAGCTGCTACAAAATGCCCTGGATAAGAGATTCAAGCCTCCAAAGGCTGGATATACAACGAAGAACGATGCAGGAAGAACCAGGGACAATTCCAAACCCCCCTGGATGATGGCATGTCCTGCTATAGAGCTAAGAAGACCATTGTCTCGACCCAACTGAAGGAGATCTCCAAACAACACCAAACTCCATAGAAAGGTATATCGGGGCCAGTAGAAGCCCTCCCTGAAGTATCAAGCCAAGATGCCAAGATCTACCCCTCCAAATTGTTGAAACCCTAATCAAGGTTGCACCCTTCTGAAGACTGTCAAGCTCAATATTTCGGCCCTTATAGAGGAAGCCTCCAAATACACTGAAACTCTCTAGAAAGATAGATCAGGACACCACAAGCCACTAGGAGAAGTCTCAGGGTCATATCTGAGGTGTAACCCCTCCAAAATGAGAAAATCTGAATCACAGTTGCACCCTCCTTCTCTAAAAAACGTCCCAAGTCTCTAGATAATAATCTAGCAAGAGTAACCCTCACAAAATACTCCAAATCTGATGAACAAGGCCCTGCAAGTAATACCCAGGTGCTAGAATGTTAATAAACCTGTCAATAAGCTGGATCAAACTCCTCTCCAAGGAATGATGCGCCCCTACTGGAAAGCCCTCAAGGGTACGACCTGCTGCCCTCTTGAATAGGTGATGGTACCTTTGAATACTATAGAATGGTGTGGGTGGAGTGTTTCATCCCTAAGACCAAGCTTGGAACAAGGTGAGTGGAATCTTTCACCACTGATTTGTTCTCTAGAGTTTTTTTTCTCAAAACCCTCAAAACTGTGTGCTCAAGAGCCCAATAGCTGAATGCAATGTGATCCAAGATGAAATGAGAGGTGAGCCCTAGTATTTCCTTTATACTTATTTCTATCCTTCTGTTGAGTTAAGTTAACCCTAAGGTTCAAATCCTAACTCAACCTCAAGCACTATAATCCTTCAGTGAGTTACTTTTTACCTTTTCAAGTCAACTTCAAAATATACCACTGAGTTAGATGACTTTTCCCCATGCTGCATGAGACTATGGTCTAGTGGGGATGACTAGACCACTAAGTCTCTCCAAACCTCTTCATCAAGAGGTGGGGGACATTACAAGAGACATTATGCCTCATCCTTCATCCTCTCTGAGATGTGGTTGGTGTAGAGACCTTAGGCCTCATCCTCCATCCTATCTAAGATGGATAAATGATAATCCTTCTTGGTATTTTACACTACTTTTGTATATCCATACCCAAATTGATAAACGTAGAAAAGGTGAGGAACTAGTGTGGGTTTTGTTAGAAAAATAGGTGTGCTCATTTCACCATAGACAATATAGAAATATTTTCACCCAACCATAGGCACAAAGGCCACCCCCAAGCACCTTAACCTTGACAAACAAAATAATTCCGAAAGCAAACCAATAGCCAACCAAGGTAGCACACCTTTCTCCAAAGCTTACGTACCAAGCAATAATAACCAAAGACCAAGCAGAAAGTCCAAACCATAACCAAGAGACCAAGTCATCACTACTGCAGTTGCAGTTGTCCTCTAGTCATGCACACTTTTTGTCCTCATGAAGTTGTGAGTGAGTGAGTGACAAATGAGCTCTAACACCCTCTATTTATACTGCTACATCTCACTTCGCTGGGCATAATTCTCTTTCTGAAGGATAATAACTCAATATTAAATATTCTCTTGAGCTTACTTGTCTTTTAGGGTTATTATCCAACATTTCAGGGTTTCTCTTGCTTCCCGAAATATTCTAGTCTCGTCAAAGGTTACACGTGGAGGTTAATACCTCCCGCAACTACCATAATATCAACACTCCCACCTAGATAGGGAGGTATTAAAGGCAATGGTCTCGAGCATGTTATGGCACACGTTGTAGGTTGGGAAAAGCCCGACCCAACCACGAAACAAGTGCTACAACTATGGGAATCCTACACCCAATGTCACCTCGATGTAGGTCCCGCACTTCAAGGGTGACTAGGTCACTCTAGGGAGGCGATCTCGGTGACCCTAGGGGGATTGAAATGAAGATGGAGGGAAGTGGAAAAGAAACCCCTAGAGGTCAAGGCTATATGGAAAGAAATGTAGGGAGAAATTCCTTGCAAGTTAAGTAATGACTCCCCCACAAGTATAGTGCTTTTTCGGATGAGTGTACCTGCCCGACACACAAGAAAAGACACTTTGCAACAGTATATGTTAGTTGGATCAACAAGTTAAGATTTTTGTCCCTAATTTGCAGTAGTAGATAATAGTATATATCAGAAAATAAATGATACTATAAACTTCTCAATAAGTGCTAGATATCAAGTAGAAAATACAAGAGAAAGACTAGCTAAACTCAAGATGAAAAGCCAAAATTCTAGCACAAAATATAAGGTTGTTGTAAACACTTCTCTGAAGCAAATTATATCAACCTTATGTCTATAACATTCAATGTATTACAACAAGAAAATAAGCCACTGGAATCCTCTCAAAAGTTGCCAAAAAATGCACTAGGACAAATAGAGGAAGTGTGCAAACTTTGAGCAAAGAGTTATTTAAGCAAGTCAGTTAGGGTTTTTGCGGCCCTAATGGTTGAAGATGAGATTTTGTAACAGCATAAATATCCCCCTATATGGGTACTCCCTAGTGGTTGTGAGGTGCCCAAGGCACAAGGAAAACAATCCACTTAGCAAGAAGCAAAAATGACCGAAATTCACATTTCCCAATGCAATAATTTAATATCTCCAATGCAACAAATCAATGACTAGGGCCTTTACTATTGGGTTAATGGAGTCACAAGGAGCTTAAATAAGCTACCTCCTTGGGGGTGTAAGCCCTTTTACTTCCCAAGGCAAGTTTCTCTAAGATAGGGTTTAAGCTAAGAGGGTGTATGCCATTATACTTCTCTTAGCAAACCCTTAATTAATGAGAAGAAGCAAGCAAAAATGGTGAAGACTATGGTGGAGGTGTATGCCCTTATACTTCCCACCTAGCTCCTAGCATAACACAACTTGACTTGAAATAAATGATAGCAAGAGAGTAAAAACCATACCAATATCAAGAGAAATGCTAAGATAATTCACCACAAGAACTAGAAAGCATCATCCAAAGCTAGCGCTAGGCCTTCCTCCATCAACCATTCATAAAATTAGACATAAGACAAGTGCACAAGATCTAAAAGAGCTAAGGAAGACAAAAATTTTAGACTAAATCTTCTCACAAGAGGAGAGTTATGATTAAAATGAGATCTTATGATCTCTATTTATACAAAAGTTAGCTAACATAGCTTGTCCACAAAATAAGGACTAAAGCACAAGATTAGGGGTCAACAACCCTAATCTTGCCCCCTTAACACAATAATGTTAAACAATTCACTTAAAATTTCATCTTTTGCACAAATTAAACCCTAATTTAGGATGATGTCACCCCTTTAGGGGACGTTTTGCCACTTTGAGGAGGTCGTTGGTGTTGGAGAAGCATGGANTTAACACAATAATGTTAAACAATTCACTTAAAATTTCATCTTTTGCACAAATTAAACCCTAATTTAGGATGATGTCACCCCTTTAGGGGACGTTTTGCCACTTTGAGGAGGTCGTTGGTGTTGGAGAAGCATGGAAGGGCATCCCAAGGCCATGTGTCAAGCATCTAGGTGATCTCATCTTGGTGAAAACCCTCTTCTCCTCAAAATGTCCAAGTGCAAATGAGTGGCACCTCACCACCAAGCCCTAGCCCCCATAGTCATGACGTCATGCTAAAAAATGGGATGTTTTGCCCCTCGTGGGCAAATTGTTTGGAAATAAATGGGTGTGCTATGTCTTCAAAGTCATAATCAAGGCCATCCAAGTTATATTTCTCTCATATGGCATGCGTACCCTTGGCATCCAACCTGTGGTATTGTAGCCCCATGGAATACCAAGCTAGGCTTGTTCTCCCAAAAATCTCCACCAGCTAGGTCCTGCAAAGACAAATGAACATGCCCTCCAAGGATCTCAAGCCATAACATCATGATAAGTGGATCACAACAATAAATAAGCCATATAAGCATGTGCATCAAATATTACTATACCAAACAATTAACAGCTCAAAGACATTATGCGACTTGTCAAACTTAAGAATGGGAGGGTTGACAAGGGGTCCTATTGGGTAGGTCTTGCCCTAGGTCAAGGAGAGCCTCCAAGAGGTCCCTCTCTAATCCATGTAAAGTGTATGAGGTGGATGGGGTCATGACTCAATGGGCATAGGCCCGCTCATTACATACTAGGGGTCGTAATGTCCATTCATGGGTGTCTTTGTAGAGGGTGTGTGGTACCTTCGTCTGCAATGCACTTTTTCCAAGCCCATCATTTTCCCTTTATATTTCTTTCTTTATATTTTCTTTAGCACAAAGAGAGGTTTGAGGTCACTGCCCTGGCGTGGTGACCAGATGGTGGTAATGTCACCCACAAATGCCTAATGGAAATGAGAAGGTTGGCTCATGATGAGACCCCCTTTCTCTCAGCCGTGCAACTGAGAGTCACTGCCCTTGTTTGGTGACCAGATAATGACAATGTCATACCACTAGATATCCATGGATGTGATAGGTCGACTCGTGATAAGACCTCCTATCCTTCAATCTACCTTTTATGCATTTCTTTGTTATATTATGGGTCCCCTTTTATTCAAATATAAGCGTTTTATTATTTTCTTGGGTGATCCCTGGGTGAAGCATCTGGAAGGTTCATATATGGTTTTTATCTTTTACCCAACACCAACCCCTCTGGGCCTTTAGACCCTTCTTCCTGTAGAATGAGGGACAACCCCTTCTTGGGTCAATAAACCCTAAAATCCCAAGAGATAAGGAAACATAGGGGAATAATGATGGAAAATGGTAAGTATGGTTGGGAACGGTACGATGTCTCAATAAGGGATTTCCCAGTAGCAAACCCATACCCAAACAAGACCACTTACTAGGGCACAATGTCAACCACCAAGGTGAAGCAGGGTAAAAAGCATAATGTCCAAGAACATATCATGAAATATAGAGCAATATAAGATACACCATAATCAAATGTCTTAGGTATTGAAATGATGCTCACCATAATACTGCCTTGTACCTCATGGAGCAAGGCCCACTGCCTTCCACAATCCAATTGGTGTGGTGGATGCCATTTGTAAACCTGTGACCATCTGTGGCAGTGAGTGGTTTTTCGATATGTGGAAAGGGGTATTGTTAGTCATGTAATCTCTCCACACTCCATTTTTGCAACCTAAGGGCCTCGAAACATCATCTCCTTAGTTATCCACAAAATGAGGATAACATCTGGCTCCTACTTGGGGACATGTGCTTGTCATAGATTTCATGAGAACCACAACATCTCCTGGTAGACTTGTTCCCGCAAGTAAATATCAAACTATCAAGTGTGGGATGGACTACTCATCCTTGTTCTCATATGATCATATCAAAACCCACTAAACTAGAAAAGAAAATTGTGACTTTTTTTCAAAAATTTCTAAACTAAGCATGAAATCAATATGCAAGTAGAAAAATGAAAATGAAATGCATCTAAACTACTATGAGAGATCATAATGCAAATGCAGGGAATCAAAATGACTTACCTACTTACCTACTTACTTGGGGTCCTGGGACCTTGAAGATCAAGTCTCGAAGGTGTTAGGTGAAATCGTACAACGAGTGCAACCACTTGATCATTGGACGAAGATATTTCCCCATGTGCTTGATCATGTGAAACAACAAAGATAAGTTCAACACATAGAAATCATGAGAATAAATAGACATTTAATCAATCACGAACTAAAACTCATGGAGATGGGTGGGAGGGAGGAAATCCTATTGAAAAGAGAAACCACAATCTCGATCATCCTGGAACTCTCGCTTGCAAGCATAGCCACAAGCTTGATCTATCCATCTATGGAGTGGAAAAGATTATGGCTCATCTTCATCCTCTCTTAGAATATCACTACTCCATGAAGGCTGAGAAAGGATAAGAGATCGAAAGAAAACCCTACGATTTCCCAAACAAGAGGAAACGGGGTAAGGCACGACCTTAGAGGAAAACTCCTCCATTAGACTCGGGAAACGTCTCTTCTTTGTTTGTAAATCCCTTCCCAAAGTCTCAACATGAAAGTACTTTTTTTTGGTAGTATGGACCTTGGATTGCTTTGGGCAGGCCACGACCTGGAGTCTATCAAAATCTGAGCATGATGGTTGAAAATCATCCTGAAAATGTTGCGTCAGGTCATCCTCGAATGGATGGAACAAATATGTGATCATGTCACCATCATCATCCCAAACATATGAGTCATATTTTCATGGATACCAATCCTTTGTTTGAGGGATTGCCTCAACGTCATAAATGGGATCTCCGTCAAAGGTGAAAAGGCTCATGTCCCATCCATGTTTTCCAATATGTATGAAAGTGTCAATATGTTGATCGACTGCATCAGAGGCCTCTTCACTTCCAGGATCATCGAACATGTCATGATCAAGGTCCTCAAAAGGATCATAACTCATAATGTTATCCTCTTGATCTTCAACGTAATAAGATTCATCGGGGTCTTCTTGGAGGCTTTCTTCATAAGCATGTTCTTCAAGCATCTCTTCATCTATGAGGGCTTGGTCTTCGACAGATTCATGCAATAACTCTTTTAATTGGTTCATCATCTCTTCAACGGATTTATCAACAGATTTTTCCCTTTCCATCTGCAAAATTTCCTTCCATAAGGGATGGCAGGGTCTTGGTTGATTCCAAGGTGCCATAGTCCCATCGACTAGAAGGACACCTCAAAGGAGTTTCCAAGGGAGAGAAAGGCTTATCAAAGGGTGAAATGGGAGACCAGGGGAAAGGCAAGTAAGGGAAAGGTGGGTTAAATAAAGGTGGAGTCGTCAGGCAAAATTTAAAGAAGGTTTGTCAAAGGAAAAGGGTAGGTTCTTGGAGTGGATTCGCCATGCAAGCTCGGGATGAAGGATTCAGGAAAGAGACTTGCCAAAAGTGTCGTTTAGGGCACGAAGAGGATTCAAAATCCTCCCTGGAAACAACGCCAAAATTTTATGACATAAGTTGTAGGTTGGGAAAAGCCAACCCAACCACGAAACAAGTGCTACAACTATGGGAATCCTACACCCAATGTCACCTCGATGTAGGTCCCACACTTAAAGGGTGACTAGGTCACTCTAGGGAGGCAATCCCAGTGACCCTAGGGGGATTGAAACAGAGATGGAGGGAAGTGGAAAAGAAGCCCCTAGAGGTCAAGGCTAGTTGTAAATAAAGGTAGGGAGTAATTCCTTGCAAGTTAAGTAATGAATGCCCCACAATTATAGTGCTTTTTCGAATGAGTGTACCTGCCCGAAACTCAAAGATAAGAGTTTTATTGCTTTCTTGGGTGATCCATTGGAGAAGCATCTGGAAGGTTCATATATAGATTTTATATTTTACCCAACACCAACCCCTCTGAGCCTTTATCCCCTTCTTCCCATAGAATGAGGGATAACCCCTTCTTGGTTCAATACACCCTAAAATCCCAAGAGATAAGGAAACTGAGGGGAATAATGATGGAAAATGGTAAGTATGGTTGGGAACAATACGATGGATCAATAAGGGATTTCCCAGTAGAAAACCCATTCCCAAATAAGACCACTTACTATGTCACAATGTCAACCACCAAGGTGAAGCAGGGCAAAAGGCATAATGTTCAAACACATATCATGAAATCTAGAGCAATCACCTTTTGTTTCAATTACCAAGCTAATTTTAATTAGTTTCCTACACATGTGTTATGTGGTTGATCTCGTTGATTACCGAGTAGTTAAAGATTTAGTAGCAAAGGAAAAGGTAGAAAAGGTAGATTCAGGGGCACGGTCAACAACATCTCTTTGAGTTTGATAGCCATAACCTCGCACAGATCCATATTCCCCTATGATAAAGCCAACAACAAAGGCGGTTGAAGAGCCAATTGATCCATTTTCTTAACTATCCGTAGTGGAATCTATTGATTAATATATATATCCTCCAGATGCATATCTGTTTGACCCCATGCCAGAACCTATTTATTCACTAGCAACATAGGCAGTATACCAAGTAAATGCAGCCATAGAAGCTACATGAGCACCAGTGGTAGAAACATAAACATAGGTATAGTTGGATGGGGAAGACAACATCTTCGCCAGGAGCAGTTTAAGTAAGATACAACATAATCAAATGGCTTAGGTATTGAAATGATGCTCCCCATAATACTGACTTGTACCTCATGGAGCAAGGTCCACTACCTTATGGAATCCAACTGGTGTGGCAGATTCCATCTGTAAACCTGTGACCATCTGTGGTGGTGAGTGGGTTTTCGATCTGTGAAAAGGGGTATTGTTGGTCATGTAATATCTCAGCACTCCATATCTGCAACCTAAGGGCCTAGAAACATCATGTCTTTAGTTATCCACAAAATGGGGATAACATATGGCTCCTACTTGGGGACATGTGCTCGTCATAAAGTGCATGAGAACCACAACATCTCGTGGTATACATGTGCCTGCAAGTAAACACCAAACTGTCAAGTGCAGGATGTCCTACTCATCCTTTTTCTCATATGATCATATCAAAACCCACTAAACTAGAAAAGAAAATTTTGACATTTTTTCAAAAATTTCTAAACTAAGCATGAAATCAATATGCAAGTAGAAAAATGAAAATGAAATGCATCTAAACTACTATGAGTGATCATAATGAAAATGCAGGGAATCAAAATGACTTACCTACTTACCTGGGGTCCTAGGACCCCGAAGATCAAATCTTGAAGGTGTTAGGTGAAATTGTACAACCAGTGCAACCACCTGATCATCGGACGAAGATATTTCCCCCTGTGCTTGATCATGTGAAATAAAAAATATAAGTTCAACACATAGAAATAATGAGCATAAATAGACATTTAATCAATCATGAAATAAAACTCATGGAGATGGGTGGGAGGGAGGAAATCTTGTTGAAAAGAGAAACCACAATCTCGATCATCCTGGAACTCTCGCTTGCAAGCATATCCACAAGCCTGATCTATTCATCTCTTAAGTGGACTAGATGATGGCTCATCTTCATCCTCACTTAGAATATCACTGCTCCCTGAAGGCTGAGAAAGGATAAGAGATCCAACGAAAACCCTACGATTTCCCAAACAAGAGGAAACGGGGTAAGGAACGACCTTAGAGGAAAACTCCTCCGTCAGACTTAGGAAACGTCTCTTCTTTGTCTGTAAATCCCTACCCAAAGTCTCAACATGAAAGTACTTATGTTTGGTAGTATGGACCTTGGATTGATTTGGGCAGGCCATGACCTGGTGTCTATCAAAATCTGAGCATGATGGTTGAAAATCATCCTGAAAACGATGCGTCAGGTCGTCCTCAAATGGATGGAACAAATATGTGATCATGTCACCATCATCAAATGGATTAGGTATTGAAATGATTCTCACCATAACACTGACTTGTATCTTATGGAGCAAAGCCCATTGCCTTCCGGAAGCCAACTAGTGTGGTGGATGCCATCTGTAAACCTGTGACAATTTGTGGTGGTGAGTGGGTTTCCATCTGTGCAAAGGGGTACTGTTGGTCATGTAATCTCTCGACACTCCATATCTGCAACCTAAGGGCCTCGAGACATCATCTCCTTAGTTATCCACAAAATGGGGATAACATAGCACAAACAGACCATTCAACTGGTAGCATTATCATAGCCACACAAGATATCTCATGATCAAATCATGAGAACCATCATCACTATCCAACTAGATAGTCTCCATAGCAATTAGAACAATTCCATCCAATAGAACACAACTGTGTTTATTCATAGTAGTATATAACTACTATCCAGTGGTACATAGCAACTCTCAGTAGCACACTGCTACTAACCAGTGACACACGGTCACTACCAGTGGATCACATCCACCAAAACAAATATCCAACTAAGTATTCTCCAAATAAATTAACGATCCATTCAATTATCGATACAGGGACAGGTCTATTGGATCAAAGTCTCTCAACTTCTTCAGATACGTCATCATGGGAGTTTGCCATGGATTTACAATCCATCATCCTGGACTACTGAGGAACCATTTTGATACACTTTCTCTATCATAGGAATTTTTCACCACGCTTCTGTTGTATATGAGATGCTCTGCATCAAGTTGCTTGAATCCATACAAGGTCTTCTTCCATTTGCATACATGGGTCTCTTTCTGATGTACCTCAAAACCTTGAGATTTCTCTACATAAGCTTTTTCCTCAATTTCTCTATTTGGAAGAACAATCTTTTACATCCAACTGATGTAAAATTCAATCCATGGATACTACAAGAGATATAATAGCTTAGATATAGGCATATCTGGTTTACTGGAACAACATGTCATCATAGTCTTCTCCCTCCTTCTGGGAGAATCTCTAGTTCTGAATCTCGCCTTGTATCTATTAATGCTTCCATTCATAAGTCTTTTTCACAATTTCTTACATACACTCTTCTTCATCACAATGTCCATTCCTTCTTCTTGATTGCTTCTAGTGGGTTCAAACCATGCTAGTAGTCTTATGATTCTCGGTATGATAACTGGTTGTTTTGGATTTTCTTTCTTTCTTGGAATCTTCATGTTCTTCCTCATGTTCCTCTTTAACTTTGGGGTCCATGGAGTTTTCTATAGATTCCATGCCCTTCCTTCCTAAATATTCCAATTTTTTCCTTTCATCATAGGAACATCGATGTAGATGGACAACCAAGGATACTTAAGGCTTCTTTTAGAAGAAGACTTCTTCTAGAGTCAAACTGAACATGTGTTCCTTATCATGACTACTACTTCCAATGGGGAACATGGAAAAATACTTTATAATCTTCATGGATTCTTCAATGGATCATAATATTTAGGATTAGCTCCCTCATAATCCTGGCTTCATCCATGAATGCATGATCTTCTTTTGGAATTCTGCAATCAGCTCCCTCCACCTAAGAGAGACCATGCTTTCGTCTGCATCCTTATTGCTTTCAGAAAAGTGTCACACGTCTTATTCTAGTTTCCTCTTGATTACTGACTTCTTTCTGGTTTGACTTATTCTGGGTCTCTTCAAGTTTGATTATGATATTGGCCTATCTGGTAGTTGTTACTTATATAATAGATTCCTCAGGAATTTTTCACCAAAGTTTGTTAATGTACTTCATCTTTTCCATGTACATTACTTGACTTGTAGTCATCGCAATAGAAATCCTTATCTTGTTATTCTTCCATAGGTATTGTTTCACTGACCATTTTATCCTCTAAGAAATAGATACACATTATATGTACATGAACATAGCATGTACAAGAACTATGTTATAGAGGAATATTTTTACCTTGACTAGAAGAAGAAGTCTGCTTCATCCTGCTTGACTTTCTTTGAGGGTTCCTTTTCTTTGAAAACTATTTCTTCGTGTGTTTCCTTCCTTTTCTTTAACTCAGGACAATGGTTCCTATAGTGACCATATTTTAGACAATTGAAGAATTGTATTTTTGACATATCCTTTTCTTGATTTGGTTTCTTCCTTGAACCAAACTTCTCCTTATTCCTGAATTTCTTGAACCTTGTTGTGTATGCTTGATCATCATATTTCTTTTGGGATTTCTATTTTGTGCTAATCCTTGATTCTTCTTGTGCACAACAAGTCCAAAGCTCTTCAAACGTGGGATACTTCGTTCTTGTGTTCATGCTTGCAACAAATGCATCCCATGTCTTGGGAAGACCATTAAGTACAATATTTGTGTTGGCCCTTGACCAAGTTTTGGGAGTTTCTTGGTCACGTTGACCTATTTGGGACTTCGACAGCTTGTTGAAGGAGGAGCACAGGACACAACGGAGATCACAGGATCTCATCCCCCTTTTGGGCCCCTTTTTGGGATATGGGAATATGTAATGGGAATGGGATGTCGACCCATGGGTTTACCCATGTGTAGGCCTATTTTGTATATATATATATATATGTCTAGGCCATATAGAGGAAGAGTAGAGAAGTGCATATATGTGATGATATGATAAGTGTTAAAGGCTAAGTGTAAGGGATTTGTGCATGATTGGAAGATACTTGCAGAGCTAAGTGCAAGCGGGTGTAATAGGCTATAGAAGGCTTTGTGCTGTAACGCAAGGAAGAAGGATATAACGAGCTGCATAGATCTTCTGTCCTATGAGAAGAAGGGTTCTGAGGCTTCGTGTTGTAACTGATTGATTGAGATAATAAAGAAGAAGAGTTGGTGGACGTAGCCCCAAGGTGGGGGTGAACCACATAAACACTATGTTATGTGCTTTGTGAATTGTCTTGATGTGTTCACATGTTATCTGCTAAGTGCTTTGATATGTTTAGATAGATCTACGTCTTCTTTGTGATTATGATATGTAAGAATATTAGATCTGATCAAGATAGTCATGTTTAGTGCTTAATATGCTCATTTTGATCCATTTATATATGCTAAGTGCTTAAATACTATAGATTAGTGTGAATGTTGCGAAGCTCTGTTTTATCAACGAAGTGAATAGTGATTGCATATTGAGGAACTGACGATGCTAAGAGTTGTATTAAGTGTTATAATCACAGATCTGTGTCCCAGCTAAGGTTGCAGACACCTGAATCTTACAACCACCCCTGCCTCTACCTCGGGTGAGACTTCATCTGCTTCACAGGTGTTGCCAAAAGGGTCGGTAGTTAGGGATTTTTTGGTGCGTTTTTGTAGCATTGAACCCTGGGTCTTCCCTTGTGCCAACAAATGGTTCTGTTGCCGGGACCTAAAATTGTGATTGCTGGGAACTGAGAAAGAAGAAGCTTTGTGCAAAGAGTTGACATGGAAGATTTGTGCGTAGATCTGTTCCCTAGTGTGCAGTATTCTACTTGACTTATAAAGATCTGTGCTAAAGAAAGAAGGTCAAATCTGAAAGAAAGAAGCCTGATTTGAGGAAAAGAAGTCAGATCTGAAAGAAAGAAGCCCAATCTGAAGAAAGAAGATCAGATATGAAGGAAAGACGCAAGATATGAACGCTTGGTGCTCTAAGAAAGGTAAAAGTAAGAATTTCTGATTAAAAGAGGTAAGATTTGCAAGCTTTGTGCTCTGATAAAGGTAAAGATAGTGAAATTTTTAGATCTGAACGCTTTGTGCTCTGTAGAAGTAAGATAAGTGGAAATTTTTTGTTTCTAGAGTATGGATCTAGGTATGTTTAATAAAATTTGTCCTAGTTTGAAAACTAGGGTATTGATAGATGAAAGAAGATTTGATATTAATAGATCTGACAAGAATAGTGAAAGATATGTTATATCTATGCATAGAAAGAATGTTTGGACTAACAAATGGATGCAGGATCCTAGAAAGAATTTGTTACAGGTTAGCTACCATAATCCTAGTGCGTAGTACAGAAGAAGTTGTGGATCATTTAAAAGAAAGAGAGGATTAACCCTGTGTTACAGTTGCAGAAGACCGGGACATCTGGCTAAGGAATGCCCTGGTAGAAGACCTAGTTTCCTCTGTTGTCAAGATCTAGACCATGAAGTACTAGATTTCCCTAGAATGATTGCTAAGATTGAAAGAATGAGTCTGAATCAAGAAAATCCTAAGGCAGATCTAGAAATTATGGCAAAATCCCAGAAAGGATCTGAGCAAGCATTGCTACAGATAAGAGAAACCCTGAATAACCACCGACATGACAACTTGTCAGAGATCTTCAAAGAGATAGAATGCATCGAAGAAAGAATAGGAGACTTTGACATTGACTGTGTTCTAGATGATGAATCAAAGGTGAATATCATGACAGAGAGAAGTTGGGAAGCTATAGGGAGGCCTACTATGATTCCTTCATTAGGAGGGATAGGTTTATTCAGAGGAAAGCTAGTAAACCTATGTGGGAGGCTCGCCTTGATACCTGTGACTGTCAATGGAACTTCGACGAAAGAATATTTTGAGATTATTAAATTTATTGAAGACAGTGCCCCATTTACCATGTTAATAGGAAAACCTTGGATTAATAGAGATCAAGCCGGACGGAAAGAAGAAGAAGAAGTTTTAGAACAGAAGAAAAAAGAGTTAAAAGATTTTATGACCAGAAGGATCACACGCTTGATTGAAGAACAAGAGAGAAGATCAAAGATATTTAATGATAGTAACCCACATGTCGAAGTTAAGAGAACACTAGAGGATCCATAGAATATTGAAGTACCTATCCCAGACAAAGAAGAAGTATTATCCAGGAACCCTATGGAAGAATCTCAACAACACACAGTGATTATGTCAAAAGAAGATAAGAACCATAATGGAAAAAGAACTACCGAGATGAAGCTCACTGGAAAAAAAGATAGAAAGTTAAGAAAGAAGAGGGCTAAGACTGAAAAGTTACAGGAGGTTCTAGAGGAGACCTCGCAGAAAGAAAAATTACAGAATTGGAGCTTCGCCGGGATATCAAAACAACGACACATGGCACTTCGCCATGACGAAGCAATATATCTGTTGGGGATATTATAACCATTCGATCGATGCTTTGAACGGGCAGAAAAGCAATAAAGGTTCTTCATTAGACCGCTAGACCGCACCATAACGGATTGAACAGGAGTTAATAGAGTCTCATACCCATTACAAGCAAACTGTTGTCAGAATACCTATTTATCTCATCGTGCCATGCACTGAGAACACTTTTTCTAATTGAGAATTCAAGCCCCCAGACTAAGCTAAGTTTATATAGTGATCACCACACTCTTGCTCTTTAGCTCAGTGCTGTATCTAAGTTGTTACCCGAACCCACGATTGTTCACCCCAAGTGTGCATGTCGGACGAATTGAGTGCCGCAGAGAAAGATGTTGAAGACGTTTTGATTGACTTGATGACTGAGAGAGTCATGTCGATGTCTAAAGGAATCCAAGATTCATCCACAAGGACAGTACAAGCATCTTTGTCCACTTCTCAAGCTGGACCATCCCGACCAACAGATGAAAAATGAACTAAGCACAGAGAGGATCTCGTGTATGCCAAGCTAATTCTGAGCACTTACCTTCCTATCTACCACCTCTGAGCGGCAGAATCAATCGTGACAATGTGCCTAGAGAATTTGAGTACGCTTTGGTCACTGCGTACCTCCCAAAAGGGATAACCACAGTGCACGCAGACCAAGATAAGATCGCAGCGTTGAAGTTTAGCGACTTCAACCTTGACGACAAGAAGGTGTACAACATGCTCGCCCAACACAAGTATCTGACCAGAACCAAGCGAAAGAACTCGAAGATTGTCCCCTAGTCATGGACCATGAACCTCGCGCACTCCACACTGCTCAATGTCATGAAGATTCCTCACTTCGGTAGGCACCAAGAAGTGAACACATGCGTCAAGTTGCTGCTATCCTGCTACCATGGCAGATACTTGTGGTTGAACCACCGCATCACAGTGGATTTGACGTTGATCAATCGGATCACAGGGATACGCATGCAAGGCCCTGACCCACAAGATTTATATCCTGGGAAAGCCATGGATCGTGCTCTTGCGCAGAAGATTAAAGACACCTATAGAGATGTCGAGAAAGGAACGTGAGGCTACAAGGTAGCCTCTATCTAGAGCGGCGCAGTGCGCCTAACCTGTCAATTGATTGCAAGAAAGTTAGTTCACAATAACTGACCCACCCAAGTGATTGGATTTGTAGTCGACCTCGCAGGAAAGTGCGCAAAGGGACTACAAATGAATTGGGCGAAGTACCTTGTAAACCAGCTGGAACTGGACTACAGGGAAGCGTAGGACCAAGGATATGAGTTCCACTTCAATTGGCTTCTCATCTTGATCTATTTTATTGCATGGGAGATGCCGGAAGGTGTGACCTTCTCGGACATCCAGCCCTTTGAACCTCTGGCCGCGAAGTTCAGTACACTGTGGTACTCCATTGACACGAACAAGCAATGGAAATCAAATGTCGTCTTCCACACTTATTACAACCATCTTGTTATCACTCCAGGAAACTCTTTGGGGTTGTAGACCAAAGATGCTTGGTAACTCGAGAATATGGTAGCTTAGGTATATTTGGGACAATGGGATAACTCAAAAGCTAATGAAAGTGACCACTTATCATGCATTCAAATAAGACAGTGCTTTTAGAAATCAATAATCATACAACATAGTTGAACAGGGGATGGAGAAAACTAATCTAGATAACCAAATACATTAAAATGCAGGGTCATACAAGACAACAAGAATACCTTTAATTCAAGTTAATGAGCTTAATAAGAAGATGACAGTTCTTAGAAGTTGAGCTAAACTGAAATAAAGTGCAGAATAATGAAATATGAAAGAATCTGATATTGAAAACAAAAGAGGACTGTGATTCTATTATCAATAATAAAAGTCTAGTACAATAGCCAGAAAATGTCTCCCAGATTGAACCCTTATCTCTTAGAAAAGATAGGCATTTATAGCCCTTTACAATCGTTTTTTAGATCCTGAAAACTTGGATCTGTATCTAAATATAGAAAATAAAACTAATTAAATACAATTGATAAGCAAAGACTAGTTCCTAGAACTCGAACTGTCTTCTATGTTGATCTTGACATCTGTACTTCATCACCTTTAGGAATCTGTTGTGTCGTGGAAGGGTAAAGACACCTGTCTTCTGTAGCTGGATTCTTTTAATAACCATAACTGAAACTTTAGTTGACCAATTTAGCATTTGGTCTCAAAATCTCCACGAATCTCTGATGTTGAGTGTTTTTTGATTAGGTGGTTAATCCTTCGAT
Source organism: Picea sitchensis (assembly GCA_010110895.2). Classification (NCBI taxonomy): domain Eukaryota; kingdom Viridiplantae; phylum Streptophyta; class Pinopsida; order Pinales; family Pinaceae; genus Picea; species Picea sitchensis. Next base: position 50,907 of record SNQJ01S0004524.1, read on the forward strand.
GCTCTCAAACCTTTTTTAAATACTTCAAGATCGCCTTGCTCCAGCTTAGCTTTCCAAAAATTTCTTTCTGTACTTTCACCAGCTAATTCACCTTACAATCTACTGGTTAGCTGGTGAAATTTCTTCTTTTCACCAGCTAACTGGTTGTAATTTTACCCTTTGCGCTGGTGAAAGTTCTCTCTTTGGCCAAAAAGGAACCTTTTATCTCCAAAATTGTTGTTTTACCAAAAACTTAGTGTGCCTTTGATTTATCTCCCTACATATTCACAACAACCTGGGCCAGTACTTGTAGATCTGGATGTGAATTACTCTTCTGCTTCAATTTCTTAATTTAAATGAGAGTCCCGCTCCTTGTAAAATATAGCTGCTCTCTCGAATTGATTATGCTTGTGTTTCTGCCATAACTGAAGAAGATCTATAGGACTCCAAATGTCCACAAGACAGATTTGAGGTTTCTTTATAAACTTCTACAAATCTACATCTTTGTAGTTTTCTGAGAGCCCTTTGTTATGTCTGTTGTTTTAAGACTTCTCTTGCAGTAGTCTATTTGCTTTGAAATATTAATATAACAGCATCAAGAGGATAAATGATGAAAGCCATCATTGTATCCTCGCCTGTTGTCTATATTTACTTATCAATAGGAAATCAGGCTATCGCCAAAGCCAAAATAGTAAAACATTGACTAGAAGAGTTACTAGTAGGACAGTTCCTGTCCCTTGACCTTCCTTTTACCTTTCCTCCAGTAGTGTCCCTACTCTCTACCATAGCCATGAGCTCCTTGGAAATTTTGAGTGTATAATCACTAAAATATTCTGCTGCCTCCTGACCAAAATCCTCTTCTAACCCAGGTACTTTTATGTATGCCAAGCTGCAAAGTTGCGCAAGACCAGGAGCAGAAGAAACTGAGGGATCTAGAGGTCGTAATTTACTGTAAATTACAGTTTCTTGGTTCCCATAGTCAATGTAGAAAACCTCAAACTCTTCTTTTGGAGAGGCTATACATCCTCCTCGAGGGGCATTTACAACCATTGCCCTATTCCAGGAATCATCTGTACTAAATTCAAAAGCAGATCCATTAGCAGGCTCTTTGCCTTCAACATAATTTTCCTAGACCTTCAAACGTTGCTTTCGGGCATTTTCTTCACCCTAAATTAGAAGGTGGCCATCAACTGTATTTTCAGTACTGAAGAATGGATGCAGCTTTGCAAGACCAACCTCTAACAGTACTACTGCCATATTTGTTTTAGACTCCCAAGGGATCCCAAGTATGTACTAGTCCTGCCTACTATTTCAATTTCAACCTCAACATCTCGCTGCAGAATTTTTCTGCGCATAAAAGCTATTGCTTCATCTGAATATGGTTCATCACGCCCTGGGCATCGCCCCTATAAGTTCTTTGACATCTGCGCATTAACACGTGATATGTTTGATGGAATGAGTGGTGTTGGGGGTGAGTTACTGCTCGACGGTGAAGAGGTTCAGGTTGCAGGGAATGTGAGGGCCGGAATAGGTCACCTCGACGTAGTTGCAGTACCATCCATGGTGAGGCCCCGTGCCATCGGATGCCAATACCATCCTGCAGGGGGGCGATTTAAGGCAGGGACCCCGTCCGCTAAATATGTCGAGGTTGCCCCTCTCGAAATAGTCGTAGCTCGGCCCCATGAGGCTGCCCCACGCCTCCAAATTATCGATGAACACCTCTCCCCCGAGCGGATTCAGAAGAGCGAGAATGATGTTGGAGTCCCTTCCTACCTTCCATATGCTTCCTGTCCTAATGTACACCGTGTAAACACAGTTCCCCTCGGACTCGGTTGAATCTCCATATGCAATGGCCGAAGAAAGGAGTCAAAACATGAGCAGGATCATTTTTCTTTTGGGGTGGGGGCATGGTTCTTTGATACTTGGAGGATCATTTTTCTTTTGGGGTGGGGGCTATATTTGCCATTATATGATTGAAGTTCTTTGATACTTGGAGGATCGGATGCATTCATTCGATATATAGTGTCTTGGCTTATGTATTTCCCTGTCTCGACATTTGATTTGCCATATGGCTTTGCAATCGATCGAACAACTCTGAACCTGAGCCTGGGCATCGCCTTCAGCCTTCAAACAAAATGAAGTGTCTTTATCCTTATACCTTCTCATCTCGTGGGTCTTCCTTATAGTCATATGCCTTCCATTAAAACCTGTCAAACACTCAAAACCCCAGCTGCGCATTCATTTCCTTCTTTCAATTCAGATATCTAACAATTGTCAACTTGTGGTTTAACTTATAACTGACTGGTGACCTGTAGACATAGACACCTGCAAAATTATGTGCACTGAACAACTGTGTTGGTTTTATATATTTCGATGAGCTATGACAAGAGGGTGCCATCCCTGTGTGCTCAATATTCAAAAGCAGTAATGCATATTCTGCCAATATTGCAATTTAAACATCGACATATGCATGATCTTGACACAAGACACCTATCTGCATATGTGTTTTATTAGGAAAGATCACATAAACTTATCGATGAGATGAGTAGACAATGGAACTCGGTGCTTGTGCTTGGCATGTCGATATGTAACTAGGTTTGTGGGATAGAGAGCTTGGCGCTTAGGCTTTGTGTATTTACTCCTAACTTGGCTTGACTAGTGGCTTGTGGTTCTCCCAAAAGTTGGGTCAAATATTCAAACCCCTAAAGGCCTTAGCTTAGATTTATACTTAGGATGATGACTAGAATTGGGCTTAGCATTTTAGATTTAGTCTAGGTTAAAGCCATTAAAATCATGCTTCTTTTTTAATAAAAATCTCAAATAAAAGAAACTAGGAATACATCAAACTCAAGAAGAATAAATTGCGCAGAGTTCAAATGATATTTCTAACCATTTATTCACAGGTCGGGAGGATGAAGCCAAAGGATTTTTTGGGCAAAAGTAATCGATAGGGAGCTTTATGAAAAATATGGAGGTTAAGACACTGGCCAAGAGACTGAAGAAAACGATATATCAAATGAAGAATGATGAGAACAATCATCAAAATACCAGTGCATTTTGATCGCTAACACAGCTGAAGACATCCATCTAGTCTGAGTCTCGTATAACCCCAAACAATATCTACAGGTTTAGGCCCTTGATGAAATTTAGCGCGGACCGCCATTTCATCTATATCACAGCGCACCCTGATGACCATAAATAATAGTTGCAGTCATACTACAAGCTGACGGAGGAAGACTTAGAAAAGATTAATAAGGAATGATTGGTGGACCTCCTCATCCTAGCAGACCCTGTGAAGCTATCTGATATTGATAGTCCATAAGCAACGCACGATACACCTGGACCGAGCAAGACCAAGAAAAATGAAGAAGCTCAAGATGTAAGAAGTACCTTGGCGAAAACTGTTTCTATCTCACCTGAGAAAGGAGGTGATGGTAGAGAGATATATGGCGTAGAAGTTGAACAAAAGAAAGGCGAGGTTACACCGCCTATAGATGAGGAGGACCCCTCGAAGAAAAGGAAGGTTTCCCCTCCGAAACCTTCTTCTAGGAAGAAGTTGAGAGCATCTATGACTAAAATGCAGACCACCCTAACCTCAAAAGACTTTGACTTCATCGTCGCAACACTGAACGATGCTTCATTGGAGATAGTAGAGAAGCAAGAGGTTTAGTAAGAAGAGATATACAATCATATCAAGGTTGAACTTCAAGGAGTGCAGCAGGCACTATAGTCCAGCTGCGTAGTTTCCACTGCAACTCTGCCATCGGAAACACCAGAACTGGGAGATGAGCCAGCTCAACTCCACCGGATCACTGATACAGTCAAAGCTCACCTTCAACGAGCACAGAAGGATACAATGTAAGACACCCAGGCTTTAGCACAAGTACAAGGAGTCCTTGAAGAGCAACACAATACTACAGAACGAGATAAGCTTTCTCTCTAAGTAAAGTTCGATGAAGAAAAATCCCAACTGCATAAAGAAAAGGAATAGTTGCTCGTAGAGCAACTCGAAGTTAAGGAAATGGTCAAAAAAGCACTTCACTCTGTGAAAATTGTCGAAGTAAAGGCCAAAGAGAGAGTTTCACAGCAGGTGGCGCAACTCGAAGAAGTGATCCAACAACTCCAATAGCGCATCGCAGATCTAGAATTACGCACTGTACCCGAGACCCCGCAGGATGTAAGGGACCAGCGAGAAGCAACTCCCCACAACGCAGTTGAAAGATTTAAATCTCTTCCATTGGAATGCAAGCAGTTGAGTAACTTGAACGCCCAGACATATGAAAACCTCACTGAGAACCCGGAGTTAAGACACTGGAGTCGCAACTCCAGGAAGTGAAGCAGCATGCAGATACAGTACAGGCGCAACTGAAGGCCCTGTCAACTGTAGAAAGAATGAAGAGGTCTCAAGAACAACACACAACTCAGCAACGAATCCATATGATTCAAAGCAAAGTGATGGAAGTCACTCAACGGCTTCAACCTGTGCAAGATAAGGCATGCTAGTTGTTTACAGAGGTAGAGAGCCGAGGAACAGAGTTAGAAGAGGTTGTCACCATAGCAGAACATCGCCTAGAAGGGCCAGTGAACGACACAGTAATCCAGGAGTTCACCAAATAAGAGGCCAAAGAAAAGAAACAAGTCGAAGAAGCTTGAGGCATTCGAGGTAGAATTTCTCAGACCAGAGTGACTTGGTACGAGTCACAGGTGAGCGTTGGAGGCTTGTTGGCCATTAACCAAGTTTTGGGAGTTTCTTGGTCATGTTGACCTATTTTGGGACTTCGACAGCCTATCGAAGGAGGAGCGCAGGACGAAGCGGAGATCACGGGATCTCGATTCCTTTTTGGGATATGGGAATATGTAGCAGGAATGGGATGTCAGCCCATGGGTTTCCCCATGTGTAGGCCTATTTTGTAATATATATATATATATATATATATATATAGATTTCTAGGCCATATAGAGGAAGAGTAGAGAAGTGCATTTATGTGATGATATGCTAAGTGCTAAAGGATAAGTGCTAGTACGAATTGTAAGGTCTTTGTGCATGATTGGAGGATACTTGTAGAGCTAAGTGCAAGTGGGTGTAATAGACTGTGGAAGGCTTTGTGCTGTAACGCAAGGAAGAAGGATCTAGCGAGCTGCGCACATCTTTTGTCCTATGCGAAGAAGGGTTTGTTAGACAACTGAGAGGGGGGGGGGTGAATCAGTTGTTNACATCCCAAACATCAGCACCTAAGGGCATTAGGTATGTTCTCATTCTAACCTTCCAGAAGGAAAAATTTGTTCCATCAAACAAAGGAGGCTTAGTGACTGAAGTCCCTTCATGACTTGTCATGTTTAAGCTTACATATATACCTTTAGATAAAAGGAACCTGCTCTGATACCAAATGTTGGACAACTGAGAAGGGGGGGGGGTGAATCAGTTGTTATCGAGCTTAAACAATTATGCTTATTTTAAACTCTTTACAGAGCACTCAATGACAATCACAATAATGCAGAGAGGTAAGCAATAAAACATTCAACATCAGTCACACATATGAAATATACAGAGATAGATATTTCCTAAGGAAACCCATAAAGTGTAAAAACCTCTTCTTCTTGGTATGATAAATAATCTTTACATTCTGTACATTATCATACATATGAGCTCCAACTCATTGTGAGGCTACAACCTATGTTTTGCAAGCTGCAACTTGCTGAGAGAACCAACTCTCTGTTTTCTCTAGCACCGACTAGAGGGAAGCACCAAATCCCTAGTTTTTCTAGCACCCACTAGAAGGAAGCACCAACTCCCTGGTTTCTCTAGCACCCACTAGAAGGAAGCA